>VWZK01021902.1:99225-128638 GCA_013396935.1 Baryphthengus martii | reverse complement strand
TGGAGGGAGGCGGAGGCCGGGGCTGGCGGGGCGGGAACGTTGCTCAGCGCCTTCCTCCTCGGGCAAGCACGTTACTCAGAGGCTGTAGGCACTCAGCGGGCACCTGTTTCTTGCTGGGATCGCAGCTTCAATTTAGGGTTGCATAAGAAAACAGTAATGGGAGAGGGGCAGTGAAGGTGTTTGCTCAGGGAGTGTATAAAACCGGAATCGCAAATTCAACTGAAGAGCTGAAACCTAAGGTTTTTTTACACTGAAAGCAAAAGTAAAGGTAGTGGAAGGCATAGGGTAGCAGAACTGCATGAGGTCTCTCCAATAAAATCACACTTGTGGCGTTTTAAAGTGATTTAGAGTGATAACTCATTACCCTCGTGAAGCGTTTGCTGTTGCTTTGTATTTGTACGTGTATATATATGTGAGGAACAATTCCTGCGAGGAAAACAACCGTGATGCAGATCGACATTTATGTTAGCAGAGAATATCTGGGGGGAAACAAAAGTTGTAAATGTCTATCTAATTCTTCAGCTTAGTAACTAGCATGTTTTAGGAATTTACTATCCTTATAAACTCAGAGGATCTGGAGCTTTTGTAAAACAACTGTTTGGTGAGCCAGACCTGCTGTCTGTGTCACACTGAATTTATATGCTAAGCGTCATTTCTGATCCCATAAATGCCAGTTCCAAAGTGCTTGCAAAACTCTGTAAGATGACAGTGGTTTTACTGTGTTCACTCCGAACTCAGAAAACATGCTGTTTTAGTATAACGTTAAATTCGGCCTTTATTTTTAGCACACACTGATAACTAGGCAGACACTGCGGCAATGGAAGTTTGCAGCAGAAACATCCATCACCTTCCAAAGCACTCAGTTGATTTCCAGAATTTGTACTTGATGTATGGCAACAGTTCAAGACACAAGCAGCATGACACAGTGGTGATGGAAACATGCTAATTGCTCAGCAGATAAAGTTTGGCCTCTCTCTCTTTTTTTCCCCATACTGTGACTTTTATATTTATTAAGAACAAACTGTCAGGAAATTAGTTTTAAATTTAAGATTACTGTGCACTCAATACCTATTACGGCAAACCCCAGTCGTTAGGCTTCTCACTGTTCCCCAGCTAGGCAAAGCTAACTGTCTTTGCCATTGCCATTTTCCTTGTGCAGTCAAATCCACCTCTTCTTCCCTAAATTCTGCCTGGCTCTTTTTTTCTACATCAACAAAAAGCAGCAGAATGGGCTCCATTCTTTTATTTTAGGATCCCTTATTTTCTTTAAATACATCTTTTCTTTGTCCAATAAAAGAGATACCACAAGATATGAACCAGGATTTTGAGGGGATCAGAATCAAGAAAACTATTTACTTAGTTAATTTTGTTGTATTATATCACTAAAGATTGGTATCTTTTTTGCCAAGTTTACAATCAACAAAATATTTCCTTTCAATGAATAGCTTCAGATAGCTGACAAATTATATTTCCTGTGCTTGAAAGGGAAATGACAATAAATTATTATTTTTAGAAGGTAAAGTTAATTCGGCAGGAAAGAGCTATACTTCAACACCATGTGTAATTTTTTTTAGATTTGTTATTTGTTCCTTCTGACTGCAGTTTACATGGAATAAAGCACTACATATAATATTTTCTAAATTAATGACTTGTTTTTCTGATGTCGATTGTAGATCCAACATCACAAATGAGCAAAGCAAAAGTCCCCATTTATTTTAAACATTCTGATGGGCCCTTCAGACTATCTATTGCTGCTGCCTGCTCGCTGTTCCTTTGAAACTGAAACAGTTAAAAATGTCTGAAATAGTTTGACTTGGCCAAATTGCTCCCTGGTGCAATTCCACAGAGTATATCAGGGATGAATTTAGCACCATTTCGTCAGCATTATAAAAGCTACATTCAGTCATTAGCCAGTTGATAAATTATTCAGGAGATTTTCTTCCATGTGGCCCATTAGGGACAAAGAAAACCCTTTTTCAATCAGTCATTGTCTCGTCTTTATTTTTGTTACTAATTTAAGAAAACACAAATGATTAATAACACGGGCAGGCAGTCGCTGTTTGACCATTGCTCCTCTGTGTGCACACTTAGGTGCAGCTCGAGCTTGTCCCATGTCCCACAGCAAACGCAAGCAGCTTGGGGCTGAAAGTCAGACAGCCTGGTGTGCGTCCTCCTTTACCAGCTCTGCTTCTCAGGAAAGTTTCACCCCGCATAAGCCATGGAGAAACCCCACGGTGCCCAGCTGCTGCGCCTCTGGCTGCTCGCTCAGCTCTGGCGGCCTCTTTGGGGCTGCCAAAGCGCTAATTAATCCCACTCCTGATGGGGAGCTCTGGTGAGCGCAGATGTCTGCGGCAGCAAATCCGCACATGCCAAAAGCGATAACTTTCTGTTAGTACTGACAGAGGCCAGGGCTAAAGATGTGTGGTGAAAACAAAAGTGAGGCTTGCATCATTGTGCATCCATCCGCTTAGCTACCCTCCAGCCTCTCTTTATACTTTTTTTCTCAGTGCTCATGACGAGTTTTTCCTGTTACAGAGTTTGTAAAGTGATCGGGCACTGGACACTGAGCACAGCACCTGCTTTCGTTGAGAATCATAGAATCATAGAACGGTAGGGGCTGGAAGGGACCTCGGGAGATCATCTAGTCCACGCCCCATCCCCGAACACCCAGAGCAGGCCACAAAGGAACATATCCAGATGGATTTTGAAGTCTCCAGAGAAGGAGATTAAGGATGAGGAGCGTGTCGTTGCCACAGAATGGCTACGTTAGTCACTATGGGCCATGCCCATTAAAAGCACTCAGACACCGACCTTGAGTTCAGGTGCCAAAGTCTGACATTGCTGATTCTCCTGCTTCCCAAACTCTGCAAATACCCCTGTTCTCTCAGCACCAGTTTCTGGCTGCAAAGTCCAACAGAAGTACCCAAGACCTGAATGCTTAGCTTGTGGAAGCACTGATACACATGCAGAGGCTTTGGGGATTTCCCACCAGGACAATTATGCCTTGTTATGCATGTTCTGAGAATAGCCTCTGGGAGCAGCGAGTGAAGACAGTGTAGGTGAGGGAATGAAGGAGGGTGTTTTCCCCATTCTTCCCTCTCCAACCATCAGCACTTGAATGACTATAGCAATCAGCTAAATCGTGGGAGAGCTCAGCTAAAATCTCTCTTCCACCAGCTCGCTCAGGGCAGGACATCAAAATTCCATCTCCCACTTACGAGAGGAATGCCCCTCCCTCTTGTCTGCATCAAGTCTGTGGTGAACCACTAGTAAAGTCTTTGCTGAATATTTGGGGGTTTGTAGGCATATTTTAGATACAAATCAGAGGATGGGCGGGGACTGAGATCTCCCAGCTGAGTGTCCTGGTCATGGGGCAATGCACTCATTGCCCTTCCTCGTAAATCGTTAACTGTACTGAGGATCGACCATTGGATCCTACTATGAGCAGCTGTGATAGGAAGGCTGACAAGAGGGACAGAATTATTCACCATAGCCCAAGGACAATGGGATGAAAGTGATTAAAGGTGTTTTTCATTTTAGCATCAAGAAAAAAAAACCATGGAGTGACAACTGTAATCACAGAGTTTTATCTGAATCATTTAAAAGCAGGTCTGTCATGTAAATTAATTTTGAATTGGTAAAATCGAATCATACAATTTATCTTTTCCTTAGTTCTGTTGTTTCATGGTGTCTCTAAAAAGTGATGGAAAGTTTTCCATCTGCCTAGCAGGAATGTTGGGAAGCTGATCCGTAGAAAATGGAAAAAAATCAAAACTATTCTTGAGCTCAGAAGTGCAGCAACTTGTAGCTCTAACATTCACATCCACCTGACATTTTAGGAGAATTCTTATAAAATGTGAGGAAGAACTACAGAAGTTTCTAGCAGGCACAGAAGGAAGTATGAGGTGTACTAAAATTGGCTTCATAAAATGTCATTAGTTTTATCCTTCTTTGAATGGTGTAATTCTTTTCTTATACTGTAACTACAAGGTGGATACTTGGCCCATTCTCTCTTCTAGGGAAAAGAATAAGAATGAGGAGAACGACCAGGTAGGATACATCTGCCATATCAGTTTGAGCCCGTTGCATCAGGGTCCAAAAGATAATGCCTAGCTCTGCAGCAGAATCCTTGCTGCTCTGTCACGCGGGTGAAACCAATTCACATTGGGAGATAGAGTTACACGCTCATAAAGCCAGTAACTATGCCAAAGCTTTGATGCCTTATATAAAAACTCAGTATCAGTTTTCACTCCCCTTCAGTTCTGCCTCACTTAAACAATTCCCCACTCCGATCTGTTATTTCCAGTCCAATCCAACACAAATTCTTTGCAATGTAAGCAAGCACTGAGCACAGTCCTCTCCCAAACCAGATGATATTTAAATTAGCTTCATCTATTTGCTTATTTAAAGCAGGGTGACAGCAGGGCTAGCAGAACTCCACCTTGATGGTATAATAAACTTGAACTTAGTGGTATGTGCTGGGGATTGATTTATGCTGTTGACAGATTCTAGGCTTTAACAATGAATGTGTTAGAGGGGATGGAAATGGAAATGGCCACATGGTTTCCTGAAGACAGGAGTTTTCCTATGGTCTTACACTAATCATTTCTACATTTAACTACATTTTTTTTCTCTATGTAAGCTCCCTGGTTTTCATGGGAAGGTTGTGACCATCCAAACTGAATGGGTTTATTCACCAGATCAAATGTTTTTGGAATAATATGCACCAATTAAAAAAAAACCTAACAAAAAATAAAAATTTAAATTTCACTTTCAGAAATATCCCTTGAAGGTACCTTCTAATATGTGTTTGCCCACAACCTTGACTAAATGAAAATGGACATAGGGTAAAAATCAGTATAAGGAACGTCAACTTGTATTTCCTATGTTAACATAGATAAATTTATACTCTCTTTTTCACCATCTCCAAAAAGCTTTAATCAGAAACATGTGTCAGTGAGGACAACCTAATTTTTTTTCAAAAAGGTGGCATTGGTTTTCCCCTTTGTTTCACCAGCCCTTGTCTCTCTTCTCTTTTTGAGAACCACAGAGCAACCTTTAGTGCCCACTCTGACTGACTTCCAGAGCGTGGGTGTTTTGCTGCTGGCTTTCAATGAGACAAAAAAAGTCCCAGAGGTGTTGTTACCTTTCTCCAGAATTTGTACCTTGCTTAAAACAAGACATAGATTTTGAGTTCTAGAAAACCTGTTAAAAGAAGCAGGAAGAGGGGAAATCCTGATGCCTTGGCATTATGATTGCCCATTGAAATATGACTCAGTTCTTATGAAGATAACGCAGGTGTAGCCATGCTGACAGGGTGGCAGGAAGCCCTCGGCTCCTCGAGCTTCCACGAAGAGCCTAACACATCCACTTTGGGGAGTGCTGCACGCCCCAGCGCACAGCTCCTTCCCCAAGGCCTTCTCATGCAAGCAGGCGCTGGCATGGTTGGCCTTTTGAGGAAGGAAATGACCTTCCCTGTGAGGGGGCAAGGCCACAGACAAACCAGAAGCTGCAGTTTTGCAGAGGAAGTCCCGAGTACGCAGCTGGTGTTACCTTCTCTCTTCTCAGTTCTTGCACTAAAGGAAACGGGAGCCAGACAAATTTAGAGGAATATCTTGGCCTGCAGTGAAGTAATTTGTACAGTTCAAGGCTCTACCACAACTCCTGACAGCTTAAATGAAATTATAAACGCAAGGGGCTTGACCTTGCATGTAACTGCTGGTTACACGATATTGTGAGGAAAAACAAGGTAATGGAAGTACGGACAGAGTTGTCCATCTGACTCCAGCGTGGCAGGCAACAAATACACGTACCTGCAAGCTGATACCAGCCAGAAAGAGCTGCCTGCAGTTTCCAACATAACCTTATTTCCTTGTCTCTGTATTCAGGCAGCCTCACCTCTCACCCCATCCTCTTCCCTTGTACTCTGAAGGGAGGAAATGGAAATGCAAGGCTTTTCCCACTTTCTCTGTGTAATCGATAGTCAAACCAGCATTACAAATTTGCCCAGGCTCTGCTCAGGAGCATTGTGTCGTCAAAATATAGAATATATCCTGGGCTCTGTTTGCCCTTGATCTTGAAACCGTTGGTGTTATTTTCAGCTTTCCCCTAGAGACATTTAAGCTCCTATGAGCTTTTCCGTTGTAGTAAAACAAAGAAAGAGATTTAATGCCAGGACTCCAGAAAATGGAGACTTAAAAAAAACCCCAAAACTCACAACTTTCACAATACTCTTGATAAGCCTGAGAGTACCGCGTATGGTGCAATAGCCTCGCAGTCTCTGCTGAGTTACCATGTAAAGATTCGCAGAAGAGAATAGTTGGTTTAGCAATACCCAAATTACAAAAAGTCAACCTTTCAAAGCAAAAGAGGAAGCCAGCTCTCTGTGCCAGCTACCTGACTCATGGCAAGGAAGCCATTGGTAAGGTGCTGTTCAACGTGCAGTGAGTGAAGGCCCTATCACAAAGAGAAATATTGATGACCCCAAAAAATCCACTACTGTTTTGGTTTTTTTCTAATTCTTTTTGCATTACATCTTGTTTTTATTCTTTGGGACCGATTTGCTTTCAAAGGTTTTTATGGGCTATGGGGAAGTCTATTAAATCATTGCATTACACTTCCTAGTTCTTACGCATATCCCTTCGTAAACCTAAACCCTCACAATGTTCTCAAAGCAGGCTGTATTCCTCTGTTTTAGAGAGAGGGAAGTAGATCAGGTTGCCCCAGCCAAGGCCAGGAGTCACTGTCTGAGTCATAATTAGGACCCTGTACCTCAGTGTGTTGCTCAGAACCTGCGCAGGGCTGGTCTTTGGATAGTCAACCGTCTTGGCAGGCCTGGAGAGCAGGATCTTGAGCTTCAGATGGAGGATGCTGGGAAGGTGCAGTTCTCTGTGCAATTGGGAGAAGAGTTCTAGCTTACCAACAGTTAAATTAAAATCAAACTTAGAACCTAAATGGAGAGTAAAATTCCAATTTCATTAATTGTGACTCTTTCTGATAGACAACATGGACCTGGTGCTAATGTATAATATGAGTTGGGTCACCTTAGTAATGCCCAAAGAATTCATAACTTGGTCAGCTGTAGAATTTAAGGGACCGTTGTTTGTGCAAACTCTGCTCGGAAGTGTTTTGCTGTCAAAAATTGGAAAATGTCCTACAGACTGAGGTTTCAGACACTGTCTTCATTTACCCAGAGCACAGTCTTGGATGCATTTTGTGTGACCCATCTTTTTGAGGCAGCATATGCATCATTCTGCCTGGAAAGCAAAGCAGAGTCACAGAGGGCTGGGAGATGTTCAGTGTCAGAAGGGCAAGAAGTTATTATCCGAACAACTGAATCATACCCACTGCGCTTGGGTGATTAAACTGAAAGAGCCAGCAGGGCTGCTATCCTACAAGAAGCTCTTGAGAACCGGCAAGAGAGACGAGTAAAATACTTCGCTTTAGACTTCATTTAACTTTAGGGTTTCTTCTTCTAACTCCAACAGCCTGATCAATGCTCAAAACTGTGCATTCAGCTATTGTTACTATTGCAAAGTATCTCAAAGTTGTCAATGCTTTGTGCTTAAGACGCTTTGTTGTCTAATAATTCTTTGGCTGGGAAAAAAAATCCACCTTTTCTAGCATACTGCATTCAGTTTAAATTGCATTCCTCTTAACTCTTTCACTGCATCGTAGCTTAATGGCAGAAAAGGCTGTAAAGCACCTCTCAGCATTTCAACTTCTCACCGTCCTTACTGTACATTTCCATATAGACAACCTGGACCCCAGCACTATATTTTCAAAAATATCATATATTCTCACAGAAGAAGTTGCATATGGTCTTGAAGGAAGAAATGAGGTGAATTCCTGTGCCTACCGGGAAATCACTTTCTAAAGCTTTTCCCTTTTATTTATGGCAATATTGTCCAGCTTTAGCAATTAATTACCTTACTCAGTATGATGCAGATGCTGTGGCTTAGCAACTGTTCATTCGTATTCTGGTCACAGGGTAGAAATCTGAAACAGGTACCCTGGGAGAGACCAAGATTCCTGACCTTAACTGTAGGTGGCATTCTTCATCTGTTCATTTGAATTATGGCTCAAGAAACAGAGATAAATGAGTAATTTTCATGTACCTTTGATTAATGTTATCAACCCTCTCCTAAGTTTAATTAAATTGTACTTGTTGGAAGGAATGTGGGTTCATAAAATCTAAAGTTGCATAACTGTGTTACCTGGAAAGATTAAAACAATTTTCTGCTCGTCTTGCCGTAGAAGCTGAGGAAATAACATGTGTTTGAGTGATCTGGAGTGTTTCCAGAGAAATTCTTTTGTCATGTGTTATGAAGAAGAAAAAACTGTAATGCTCAAAGGTTTATCCATGGTCTAAAGACTATTTTCAATTACCTTGCAGCAATAGTGAGTAAATCCAGCTACAGTTTAAATTATCAGTGTTATCTCTAGAGAAATCTCAATAATTTCCTTTAGTAGAGGGATTTTGACATGCCCAGAATTTTGCATGTGTACTTGGTTATCTGAGAAAACTCTGCATTCTTCCAACAACTTTAGAAAGGTTACAAGGAAAAAAGAGAGGAAATTCTCTTTTTCAACTTAGCAAAATAAGTAGTGAGATTGAAAAAGAGAAGCAATCATGCTCAGCTAGAGCCGGACTGAACTACAAGCAAGCAAGTTATCTTGGAGTATCGGATGCAGCTCTGTGTATTTTGCTCTCTAAGCTTTTCCAGCCCTGATCCTCCTGATGTAATGCCATCAGGGGTATCAGATTATGTGCATCCTTCGTGATGCAGGCAAAGATCCACAGAGGAGTAGAATAAGGACACAGGGTTCATCTACACTTGTGACCTGGCAGGGTAGACAGCTTCTAATCCTGCAAATAAATCTTCCAAATAAAAATGCAGTTCAATTAAATTATTCATTTCCTTTTTCAGCTTAATCAAAGATTAAACTACAAGAAATACGTACTTGCACCAGATAACTGAAAACAGATGGCTAAGATTCATTTTGTTCATCAGAGAAATTGGTAGGTCAAAGGCACTGAGTCCCTCAAATAGTAGGCTTTCTTTTAAAAGAAGAAAAAACAACCTGAATCTATGTGTGACTTCTTTTAATGTTTTTATTTCTGTGATGACAGTGAGGTGCGGTCAAAATTGTTAAAAGAGTTTTTATCCACGTGGCTGAGAGGATTGCAGGAAACATTTCACAGGACTGTATAAATTTTCCACATTTTTGCTATGTGAAATGTGTTATCAAAATATTAATTTCAGCCTTCTATATGACCAAGTTAAAACCAAATATTTTAGTCTTATCCAAGAGGCAATACTCACATAAAGACTTAATCAAATATTCTGGAAAGTTTTAGGGGCTGAGTGGTAGTTTGGGGCCCAATGCAAGCAAAACAAAATACTGAATTGAGCTACAGAACTGATATTATTTTTTTACCAGTTCTAAATATGAATTGCTTTCTATTTCTACAGCACTTTATCAGCAAACCTCAGAGAATATGAATTCTTCAGTGCTTACCAAAGTTTAGCTGGATGGAAGCGCTGTTGTATTTCCTTTGTAGAAAAACAAATCATTGAAAGATAAAAATAATTTGGCAAGACTCTTTCCAGGAGTCATGCCTAGATTTTACTTTATGTTGTGTAGATTTTCTGAAGGTGGTTAAGAGAGACTAAGTGAATTGTACTTATTCCTTTCCCCCGTCTCCCATCATCACTGCCTGGGTCAATGTGCCTTCACTGATATGTGACAGAGGATGTGTTGAGTCTTGACTTTCCCATTCATAATGTTGCTGGGCTCAGTCTTACCTGATAAGAGCAGAAATACAGATCAGTCACCATGAGAAAACTGTCAAATCTATGGAAATCCTGCAGTTAGATACCGTGTTTTTTTTCCTGATAGAGAATAAACGAAAGGGTACGACTGTGCTTGTTTACAGTTTATTATTACTAAACATGCACAGAATGATATATTAGAATCTGGGAAAAGGGCAATAATTTATTGTTTTTCCTGTTTATTCATCTGCTAAGTAAAGTGTGTTTATATAAAAACTTATGAGATCAGACCTGACCTTCAATGGGTGTCCCAAAAGGAAACCCATCTGCTGACACCAGGTGAAGGTCTGGGCTGCTGCCTGTGGGAAATACTGTGGAAGTGCGTTGCAAGTCTAAGGCCTAGTGAAACCAGTTTTAAATTTGCTACTGATTACCACAAAATGGTAAAATATTTCATAGAGGTCACTAATACATCAACAGGGTTGTAGATCATAGCTAGATAGGAAATGCATTCCTAAAGCTGGCTCTGTACACCTGTTAATATATTACAGGGCAAAAGCCAAGCCGGTCAAATCTCCGAACTGCAGCATGGTCCCTAAGGAAGTCAAACGTAGAACAAAACTGTGCAACCCACTCTGCCTAAACTCATGGATTATTTAAATCTCAGCCTTACTTACCTGAGTTTTGGAAAGGTCAGCATAGCAAATTCTTGCATTTGGGTCTTTTGCTTTTCAAGTTAGACCAATGTTAATGAGGTCTTCAGTAGCACAGTTGATAAAGATGAACAGCCATATTCTGCATGAGGAAACACACCAAGGTTATATAAAATTGTCCCCTAGTATGTTTTACAGCTCCCTTTATGTCCTCAGATCTGGAAAATATGTTTCACACTGACAGTTTAACTAGACTACCGTGAGCTGAAGCATGCAACAGGTTTCTGGATTTTATTTTGGGCAGAGACAAAACAATAAAATAGCTTTGGGTTTTGTAAACATTAGCCCTTTTGGTATTAACTCAATCCTACAACTCAGGCTGTTTCAGATATACATGTCTTTACATGGATTTCTGGAGTCAAACAGCAAGTGAATGGTTCCCTCACCAGCAAGCTGCCATGCAGAGGCAGCAAATTTAAAACACACATTCATACAGGTACATTCTATAGTGCAATTTTTTTTTCACTTCAGTGAAGACACACCTGAGGTGGTGCTCCAGATTGTATCACAGATGTTACAACTCTGCAGCAACACTGAGGTAAGCAGCATTGCAGCCGTGTTGGCTGCCTGGGATCATAAGCAGAAGTATCTTTAATTAGTGAGCAATTTTGCAGCTATTTGAACTCTACCTTAATAGATTTAAAAGTGCCCCAGCGTCTTTCCCATGAACTGTTACAAGATCAATTTCCTGTTCATATAAGCATGAACAAGACCAAGGCAAAATCCAGCCTTACTGGGTATAGTTAAATCCCACCTCAGTCATATCCCTTCGGGTTATGGTGATGGATTCCTCAGGCTAGTCAAATGGTTGTAAAACCTCTCCATTCTGCACTTGGTGGAATGAAGTCTAGATGGTCAAGGATCCTCTACAGCAGCCCAGGGACTGAACTAACATATCAGGGCAGCCAAACTTCATGTTCTGTGCCATGGCATCTGATTCTTATAGGTGGCTATAGGAATTTGTCTCACAAATCCTTTTTCTCGGGTTTAATAAAGGGATTTAAATAAACCAAAGATCACCATATGATTGGGAAAGAAACATTCAGAGGAGAAATGCTCATCACATTATAGATTTCATAATCAGAAGCTTCAGGTGATCCACCTTGGATCACATCTTTGCAAATCTTGCAGTCATTTTTCCAAATCATATTCATTCAGTGCTTTGGAAGAGTGCCTTGGAAAATGAAGTCCGTGATTCCTGTCATATCATGCGGACAGTGCATAGGCATATTTTCCCATACCATAAGAACAGATAGCACATTCTCCCACTCCCATAGAAACTGAGTTAATGCAGAATGACTAATGCATCTGTTTGGACTGTCAAAATGCTTGTTGTAAACTCAATGCATCATGTAGCCTAAGTACATCGCAGCAGAGGACACAGTCCAAGGAACACAGTTCCTTTTCCCTTGATTTATAAAGGTTTGGAAATCATGCTTAAGAGCTTTCCATGGTCCCTCAAGGTCAAGAAAAAGATGCAATACTTAGGAATTAGAAGTGCTTCGTTCTGAGGCATTAAGTAGTACTTTAGTGCACCCTACACTGCTCAATAATTTACTTTAAAAATTTCCGTGCGGCTTCATCTACCCTTCTCCTCTCTCTCTGCAATGTTTAGGGTTTTTTTATTTTGTTTCCCCTTCAAGATGAACAGTGCAGACTCTGGGGCGGCCCACTTAGTCTGCACGCCATGGGCAGTGGTAGTTTGGCAGAGCTGTTGCGGGGAAGCGTGCACTTCAGTCTTCTATAAAGTGTCCGCTTCATGGGAAATATTGTGCAGACTCCTGACAGGAATTGGGGCAACAACCTGAATTTATTCATCTTTTATGTAGGATTTCTTGAGTTTGGAATTTGCCACCAGATAATGCGAACTGAGTTCACAAGGTTGCTATAAAACATGAGGAAAGGTCGGGGTTTGTAGGAGCAACAAGGTCAGGTTTTGTAGGAGCTCTATGCAGCATCAGCAAACACTTTTCTTACAGCCTCCTTCTCAGTGATTTATTTCCAAAATAAACTGCAGTGATTGTGTCAGTATTTAATCATTCCCCTGGCTCACCAGGGCTAATAAACTTTCTAGTACACAAGGAGCCGGAGGTATTCAGGCAAAACCAATCAGTGTTTTCTGTCATAACACTGCTGTGTAACAGCAAAGAAAAAGAAAATATTTATGAAGAAAGATTACAAAACCAATGAACCTCACTCTTGACCAACCCAAGTGATGCAGGAGACGAAAGATGGAGCAAAGAACAATATGCATGACTCGTGGGCACACAGTGCTGTACTCAGCAGCATTGGCTAGAAGGTGAAAGCCCACTCGGCACGCCTGAAGACTTATCCCTATGACACAGCTCGGTGGTGAACAGGACACTTGAAGAATTCAAAATATCACGCCTTCCTTATCCTGTTTCTGTATGTTTGTTTTCCATAACATCTTATATACAATTTATTAATATTGAAAGTTTGAAGAATTTGGCTATAAATGCTGTCAAATGGTTTCTTCAAACAGCAACACGCTAAAAGTACTATTTCTCTCTTGAGCCAGAAAAAAAAAGGTCCTTGAACAGCTTATATAATATGCAGCACTTCCTGTTTTGATTAATGAAATCCCAAGGGATGTGGAATAGAACTTGTATCACAGGAGCAATTCTAAAGCCCAGAAGCCTGTTATTTTGTAAAAATTACTATGGAAATGCGGACTTTCATTGCAGCATGTTAATTTCCTAATGAACATTTCATTTCCTAATGAGTATTTCTGGAATCATTGGAATACTCTAATATCTGCTACTCAGCTCAGGAATGTGAGATTGCTACAGGAGGGAAATTGTATTTCTAAAGGATGGAAGATGCTCGTTCATCTACGTCAGGAGTCAATCTGAATGTATCAGGATGATGTTGCTGTCTAAACAGGCAGGTGCTTGGAGCACTAGCAAAAAGGTGAACGTTGAGGTTTGTCAACCCAGCACCGTAAAATCGTGTATTTCAAGTACTCTGAATGGAGAAAAGGCCTGTGTATCTCAGTTACCTTCTGTTCATCAATAGAAGAAAAAAAAACACATTTAAAACGAGGGAAGTGTTTTCACTGCAGTTATGAATTTGAGATGCTGACTGACAACAGCTCCAGTATCTTTTGACTGCTCCTCCAGTAATTATCAATCAGCTTAAAAAAAAATTATAACCATGGTTTTGTGATTAGAATAACAAACAGCTGTAACTGAGAAATAATAGGAAAAATAAATGTCATTAAATACATTAATTTCACATTATAACTGCTCACTCTTATTTCCAGTATTCCTCTATTGAAGGCTACAGTAATCTAATTATATACAGCTGAATAAAAAATAAACTAGAGGCAGATAGTCTTTATGTGAACAAAAAACATTGCTAACTTTGTGCAGAAATCATAAGGATTGGCAACAGCTAAATACTATGACCGAGGTAAGGAGAACCAACTGAAATCCTCAAAAGTAAATGAAGCTTCAGAGAAAGTACGCAGTGGAAAAGAATATCAGGAAAAAATGTTCAGGAAAAACGCAGTAAAGGGATATAGCAAAAACAAAAGAAAAAGATAAACAAGGAACACGCTGTTTAAAAAAACCAGAAGATGAAATATAATATTCCACCTTCGTTGCAAACAAATCTAGTGTTTACTCCTTTTATGCAGGGAAGGATAAACACTGGCTAAAAGACACGGCCTTCCAAACAGCATTGCCAACATAAATACCACCAGGAAACGCAAGCTGTGCGTACACTTGCCCCAGAGTTAATTCTGTTCTGACTTCTACAGGCACAAAACCCTGTGCCCGTTGTTCGGTAAGGCTATACCTGGACAATGTGCGTTGAACAAAAGGCGCAGTGTCAGTGTGTGTGGAGGGCTGCTCAGCAAAGTGAGAGGTACGTCCACCGTGGGACTCCTCCATGGTGACACTGTCTGGAAACCTGTGGGCTCCTTCATTGCTGCTCGTTAAGCTGTTCAGATCAGATACTTTTCAAATTTTGCATTTCATCTTTGAAAAGCAGAAAACCTGCACCGCATCGTATTTTACACCGGTGTCTCCTCCACAGCGAAGGATAATCTTGTAGCTGCACTCTCAACAGCTGGAATTTATTCTCAGATTTGTGCTTGCCGTGTGACCCATTTTCCTAGCATACATCTACATGGAGTTACAGCAGACTGTCTGTGATTAAGCTTCCCTACTCATTTTAATGGTTTATCATAAAATATCAAAATGGGAGAGCTGTTGTGAAACACCCCAGGGAGGTGGTGGAGT
The DNA here is from genome assembly GCA_013396935.1 of Baryphthengus martii. NCBI lineage: Eukaryota > Metazoa > Chordata > Aves > Coraciiformes > Momotidae > Baryphthengus > Baryphthengus martii. The sequence goes on along the minus strand of VWZK01021902.1, from coordinate 113,884 downwards.
CGCCATCCCTGGAGGTGTTTAAGGAAAGATTGGATGTGGCACTTAGTGACATGGTCTAGCTGGTGTTGTCACGTTGGATTGTAGGCTGGACTTGATGATCTCGGAGGTCTATTCCAGCCTCAACAATTCTGTGATTCTGTGAAATGTGAGGAATTTAAGCAGGTCTTTCACAGGTCAGTTAGAAATGGCATGGTTGCTGAAGGTGATGGACTGTAGGCAAAACATGTCCAATGGGGGCACAGCTACCAGCATCTGCTAGGACTGGACATGTCACCTTCTGAAGCTTTTCTGGCTCTGTAAGTGTCCTTTTGTTTGGTGACTTCAGCCCCTTGCTAAGGAAGGAGGCAGAGTGGTGAACAAGTGCTTCTTAGAGTTTGTAGACTCTGCATAGGATTCACAACACGTGCCTGGCACACCCTACGCCTGCTCTTCCCAAGGCTGCTGTATTTGATGCTGACATCAGTTTATTTGCTCTCACCTTGACGTGTGAATGAGATCAAGTCTTTGCAGCTGAAGAAGACCCAGCTTGAGATAGTCCTCAATAAACCTTCCTGAAGCTGGCATGCTTGATGTTGACGGTCTGTCCAGCAGAGCCCTTGAGCCAATCCATGCCTACCAGTACCGCTGGGACAGGATTCAGTAAATACAAGTTTGCTTTAGGCTTAGAATCTCACTGAGCCCATATAAAAGTCATGTGTCTTTTCTGATGAATTGCTATGGCTCCTCCACACCCTTAAGACACTAAGAATTAAAATTATTTGGGGAGGAAGAGATTAAATACTTTTATATCATGTTTTCATTGATTTAAAGAAAACTTTATATGTCATGGCTTTGCCTTAAACTTTCTTCCTTTGATGTAGAAAAGAAAGGTAACATCATACGTGAAGTCTTTTCACAGAAGAATAATATATACTGAATTTGTGTCAGGAACAAACATTTCTCCCCTTCTTTCGTGCCTCACCAATTAATTCTGCAATGAAATGACAGCATTATTCTTATTAAAATTCCTGAGTTTGTGGCACAGACTTTTTTATAACTAAAATTGTGAATTAAAACGAACGTATCTTGACTTGATTACTGTATCCTATACGTTTGAAAAGGTGCTCTATGAAGATACTCACTGAACCAAAAATGCATAGCAAACCATGGATCTCTCAGAGCTATTTTTCCCATAGCCTAGCATCCAGAGAGCAGTCCAAACTAGGGAACACTTGGATACAGCATGTATCTATAGGTAGCAAGCATGACTCTCTGTAGTGACCTTTTAAGGTTCATGTCATGCTCAGTATTTTCTTACTCAAGAAGCAATGTTCAGCTGTCTCAGCTCTTGCAATGAGGTAGCAAATTTCTGTTGACAACTATGAATGCACTTGCAACTCTGATTTCCCTGAAGTCCAAGTCTTGACCCCACAAGAATGATTTCCTATGTCACAAGAAAATCAAGTAATTGTTTGATGTTCGATGTATAAAGGCAAGTGTTAGAATTTTTGAAAAACGCAAATGCATTATTAAGGAGCATAAATGTATCAAGAAAAAGGAAAGCATATAACAGCATGTGTTTCAACTAATCACCTCACAGAAAGTTCAGCTGATGTTTAAAATGTTATGTGAACGTTGCACACTGACTGCCTTTTAAAGCAGAAAACTAGGGAGTAGGGAATACTGCAGTGTTCATCTTAGTAGACACCAGAGAAGACAAGCAGAAAACCTACCTCAGGTGTCTCAGGAGAGGACTGGCCAGCCTGTTACTAAATAAAAATATTGGCAACGCGTTTCTCAGCACGGTAGAATGATTACCTTCTTTTTCCCACATCCTATCTTGAGAATGAACAAAAGACAACAAGGATGACATTTTAAAAATTATCCAGTGCTAATGTTTTGAACATAGGAAACTTCTGAATGTTAGAATTAAAATGCATGCATACATACATAGATGTTCTTAAGTGTAAAAACAGAGTGCATAATTAATGCATGACACACTATGCAGCCTCTGGGCAATTTTATGAGAAGGGACATCAAGATCCCTGACTTTTATCCATCTATCCTAAAATACACGAACAGCATTTCATGAATTTTCGCTCTGCTTACTTGCTTAGTGTTGTTTTCTTTTACTACTTTTGTTTTCTTTTATTACTTCATTACTTCATTAATAGGTAAGGATTCTTTTTTCCTTTTTTTAGACCATCATAAAAATAAGACTTATTTGAAAAGAAATGCAGCCTGGTTTCAGTCAGAAGCTCAAGAGGGTTAGTGTAATGGTCTCCAGGTAGCAAATTCCAAATCTTCCTGCCTGCCCTCTCTGAAAAGTTAGCTGTTGCTTCTTTCTCCTTTCTAAGTAGTCTGACAATACAAACTTAAACCAGTGAAAATGCAGAGTAAATACTCCTGAGAGTACTTGACAGAAAAACAAGCCGTGTCTCAAATGAAAGCTTAAAAAGACATTTTTTTTAATGGCAGAGATTTTGCAAAGTGTTTGCTGGTCTAAGCCAATGATTCAGTAGCATTTTCAAGGAAATCCTTTCTCCACAATGGATACTTTGTGATGCCAACAGACAGATCCAAAATTGCATTGTGACTCATTCATAAGGCATTCAAACATTTTTATTTTCTTCAAATGTCTGGAGTTTGAATCATCCAAATCTCCAACCAAAGAAGCAACAAGCAGGCACTGTCTCCATTCAGACGGGGTGTTTTGGGAAGAGGCTGTGACTTTCACCGGCCGGCGTGAACACGTGTAGCACTCCGAGGTCGGTAACAGCCAGTCAGCAGCATTTGCCACATCCCAGGCGCTAAGGGGCCGCTTACCAACTTGTCTCTACAGATTTTTACCTCTAATAGAGCCTTTCAAAGAACAAAAGTACCTTGGCTGTGGTAAGGTATGCGTACATCGTAAGAACTTTGTACAAGCTATGTACTGTGAAAAATAATCTGTTTAGACAAGTTCCTCATCTGATTCACATGAAAAGGCTTTCATGGGGTTTTATTAATTTCCTGTGTTGCTTCTGTTCAAGTATTGCTACGTAAATTTTTTCAGATGAACTCAGGAGCAACAAAGATCTACATCACTGACATTCACTTAACTCTACAAATTGCTTTCAAAAGTGATTTTATTCTCCAGTACACTTTATATTCTAGAAAGCACCAAAAATTACTTCACAAGGGGGTTAAAGAATTAGTGCACAGACATTTTAAGTTAATGTTCACATATGAAATCTCACCAATAATCTGAGGATCATTTTAATTCCTGAGAAAATCTATCTGGTTTGTTTTTTTTTTTTTCCCCTCATTTTGATTTTCTGCTGCACTGTTTATTACTGAGCACTTTTCGCTTGTGAGTAGTAGAAAAGGGAGCTGTAGGTGGAGGAGGTTAATTTTGGTGTCTTCACCCTTTTTCTTTATCTGAGGGCGATTGGGTTTTTATTGTAAATTTAAGAAATCGCTGCATACAATGACTTGAAAATGGATATGGGAAGTACTGCACAGGGTAATGGATCAACGATTTTGCCTTTTTAATCAAATGCAAACATACTATGCCATTTGCTGACCAGGAACATGTGCCTCGTGTCACAGGGAAAAACTACTTAGGCCACACAGTTTGAACCAAATCAGTATGGAAGTGGCTGGTAGTTATCAATGGCACATAGTTAACCACTGATAATTGAACTGTAGATACAGGATCCATCTTGATAATACAACAGATACACCCCAGTACCAGGCATTTATGAAGTGTTTAAATATTAAACACCAGAAATTTTCTAAACACATTTCTAGCACGGTCGTGGTTACTGCTGTTTCCATCCCGAGGTCTCGCCACCAGTTGCAAATCTTCGTGCTTCTTTATAGACCATCCACCTCCTCCAAAACTTATAATAACTATTATTAATCGAGAACTGTGAAAAATCTAGACTCTTGTTTACAAGCCAAGCAAATTAACTAAGTTGTTACAATTTATTCACTCAGCTGCCGCTGAAACGAAATTTAACACCACAAATTTCAGACTCTGATCCTCCGGGCTCCTAGAACTCCTGCAGCAGTGCCTAATTTTACCACAGGAGCAATTCCATTCAGTCACTGATGCAAACAGAATAATGAGAGTAAAGCAAAGTTATAAATGTATGCTAGATTTATACTTTATGTCTTAAAAGTTGGTATATTGAAACAATGATATTCAATGGGTTCGTTTAAACTTGTTGATCACTTTGACTTTATTTTAATGATAATTCACTTTTTAATCTCTTCATTGCAATAGTGGTTCAGCAGGTATTTGCTACAAGCTTTATAAACTATTTTAAAATATCTAGAATTACACCATAGGGTTTTATTATTGTTTTTCAAAAAATAGGTTGAATATTTGGTTAGAAACAAGTCAGTTCACAAAGTTTTAATCCATGCACAAAGCTTAATCTGTAATGAGGAAATAAAAAAAAAAACCAAAACAAAAAAACCCCAGCTGCTTGCACAGCCTGGGAGATAGTATTTTCAAACTGGCCAGCGGCACAAAAAGGCATACTTGAGATTCCAAGCCTCAATTTTTCAAGATTTCCCAGAACTCAACCTTAAAAAGCCTTATGAATAGGAAGTACAGGCTCTCCACATCCTCAGTGCTTGCTTCTGACATTTTCAAAACAGACACTCAAATGCTGTGAAGACTGGCATACCGGATTGGTGGTTAATTGAATGCATATACTGTGGCCCATATACCATGCATCAGTCCGTGCATTTCCACAAATGGCGTGTATCGGACTGTAGCAAGATTTTAGAGGTGCTAAATACGTAAATCCATATTTTGCAATCTAAAATTAGAAACCTTTTTTTTACCATTTCTGTCAATTGCCATGGGCTTAAACAAAATTTACATTTCCACAGGGTATTCTACCACATTTGTTTCACCATCAGCTAGAACATTATGGAAACATACTCTACCTTTTTCTGCATCAGATTACTAATCCAGCAGAATTACCTTTTCAGATTTAGAGATACATGTACAATGTACTATGGCCAGCCTTTGTTCACCTCTGTTCAGAGCTGGAACAAATCTATGTAAGAACTGCCAACTGGAAAGATACTGGTAGGACGACAGATTTGCCAGGGGCTGGATTACACCATGCAACCATAAAACCCCCAGGAGCTTGTTTTAACCACTCTTTCTGGAATAATTTGTCCTTGTCTGCTGTAGCAAGTCTTCTTAAATATAGAGCTTGTTCAACAACAGTCTTTACTGACACTCACCAGGAGCAGTAAGTGACATTTTAAGGTAGATAATGACTATCAGCAAAATCGCAACCTCAGTCTCACTCTCTGGAACACAACTGACTCCAGTGGGCAGAGGACAAAAAATGGTTTGAATCTAATTGCTATTTTTGGGAAAAAAAATAAAAATGTTATCAGAAGTATTAAGCAGCAAAGTAGATCAATACTTTTGCTTTAGATGCTGATGTCAACCAGCACCAGATAGCATTTTAACTTTCAAAGGAAGGTTACAGACAGTAAAAGTCTCTACTACCTGCCACCAACTTGCAGAGAAAACTGGCCATTTCCACAGCATTGTGTACTCAACCACTGTAGGGTGGACGTTTTCCTTTGTACGCATTTGCAGCCCATACCTTTATGAACACTCATGCAATAGCGGATTGAAGCTTGACTCATTGAATTGAACTGTAAAACACAAACTCCCCTGGAACAGGATATCCATTAATATACCAATCCATCTTAGACAGCTTAGGAATGGCTGTCATGGCACAATAAAGTTACTTTCAACAAAATACAATTAGCTTCTAAACACCGTTCCAGCGGAAACTAACCATGAAGTCTACATAATAGTAAAGCAAACAAACAGAACCTACTGGAAAGGAGCTTAGGCTATCACAGTAAGCCATGTCACATATTTTCCTTGCTATCAGCCCTGTGGGCCCAGGAAAAAGAAAGAAAACATGATTAATGCCTCTATGCGGTCCACCAGTCACTAGTTACCAGATTCTCCTTCTGTGCCTGTTGGCTGCTAGCACAGGCTGAAGTCAAAGTCAGGATTATCTCAGCTATACCAGAAGAAAAAAGAAATATCCCACTGAAGAAGGGAAACCTACAGTCCGTACTATCTCTGTTCATCTTCCCCTGGTCCTGTCCACTTAGTAAAGAGAAATTCAATACTAATAGATTATGCAGCACAGAATAATTTTTATTTAAAGCAAAATGTGTGATGAATATACCCAAGTATAGTTCAAGACAATCAAAGAGCTCAGAAGCATTACTACCAAAATGCTTCTCCAAAGGGTCACACGGCATTCTGCCGTTCTAAAATTAGTTATGCATAATATAAAGACCCACATGCTAATGACCAGAAAGCTAAGTAAGAAACTAACTTTTCAAGCTTCTTGCTCGGTAGAAAATGTTTAATGCAACACATTTACATTTACTGTTTTGCTTCTTACAAGAGTGAGCTCTCTCCTGGAAGAAAACATTGGCAGTTTCTTTGGCCAAAAGACACGTGGCAGAAATTTCCTTCACGTACTCCAGATGACACAGTGACCCACATTGACCACCTGCCAGTTATCCTAACTTCAGTGTTACTCAAAAAAGACTTCTCAAGGATGTAGAATTAGAGACAGGGAGTGAGTGTCCACTCAGATCCAGCACAAGAGTCTCTTCTGAGCTCTGATACCAGCATAGGCAACTGGCAAAAGGTTTCTGGGTTTAGAGAGAGTAAGAAGATAACCAGAGGACTAAGAAAAATAAAAAGCAATTACTCATAAACCCGTAATCAGTCATTTATGGAATGAAATGGTCATGGAAAAAAAAGTTACCTTTTACTGTACTCCTGTCCTGCATTTTGACCAAACTTTATTTTATAAATCTTGTCAGACCATTTCAGAAGCAGGCATGACATGAAGAGCAACTCTGGCTCCTACCGTCATGCGCTCAGCCTGGCTAATTCAGTGGTGTCAGAAACACCCAAAGGCTGCTGATGCCTTCGTACCTGCGCACGCATCTGTGTCCATTACAACACTCATCAGGGCTTTCCTCCTGGGAAAGTAAAAAATGCTTGGGTGAACATACTCAAGCCAGGAGTTCAATAGAACATTTCAAACCTCAGTTACATCCCAGGTGACTGGCTGCTGCTTACTGGTGACTTTGGGCCATCCCAAACCAACGCTTAGTTTCAAATGGAGTAATTTTGTTCTCAGATGCAAGGCAACACGTTAACAAGGGGTGTAGGAGGAATGATGATGGGACTTCTTCAGAAACAGCCCTACTTAGAGAAAAACATGCCTTTTCACTCGTTCTTTCATTGTACCTCATTACGAGAGCTAAAACTCTCTGTGCTGGGAACGTCAGTAATTGCAAAGCAAACATGTCATGCAATCATGCTCTACGGCTCTGTTTCCTCCATGAACCTCAAAGTACTTCACAAAGGAAGAGAAATATTGCTATTCCTATTTAAAGTGGATGGTTCCTATTTCACAGACGTAGTTACCATACCACATGGTCCCCTCAGACAGCAGTAATGCTTCCTCTGTGTAGCTCCAACCGTAAAGAGAATCGGCCCAGTGATGCATTTGGACCAATGCACACAAGAGAGATGAACACATGGCTTGAAGCATTTTATGATATTATTTCAAAGTCTGTATCTCTAGAGGATGTATGAAGATTAGAGAAAATCTTTCTCGCAGACACACAAAACCCAAACACCTGTATGTTCTTTTGGGTTTATTGTATATAATGATTTTTCTTTCCGTTCTGTTTTACCAGCACATCTTCCTGACAACTGGAAATGGTTAGAAAACAGCAGGAAAATGGGGATGGGAGAGAAGCAGGGGAAAAAGAGAATATTTACATGCTGCTTTAAATATTTTCCAGATTTGAGGCTTCGGGGCGGGGGGAGGAAAAGGAGGAGCCTGTTTTTCTAAAAAACATGGGAATCCAAAAGTCAAAATCTTTAAATTTCCAAATGCCAGAATTCAATGGCATTAATTAAAACCAGATGTTTCATTTTGGTTTTGCATTTTAAAAAACATGTAAGATTGAATATTAGCATTTTATAAAAAAAAAATCTGTTTTAAAAAAATAGTATAAAGAACTCAATTTTCCTTTTATTTGAGTTTTTTTTCCAAAGAGGTTCCCCAAGGAGGTTTCAACAGGAAAAAAAGAAGGGGACTACTTTTTAAGATCGATGCTTGACATTTTGCAGTTTAGTTGCAAATTTTGGAAAGATTGTACTATAGTTACTTGAAAGAACGTATAAGTATATATATTTGCATGGAGTGCAAATACTTAGTGTATGCAAGTGTACAAACCTCTGTATTTTAATTTTTCATCTATTTTATACATCATGCCTTCAATAGAAAGACGGAAAAAGAATTCTAAAGACTGAATTTTCTTGGCTTAACGGTTTGCTGTATTGAAAATGCTGCTTTATGAATGATATAGTTGACATATGTGCAAGGAAATGCAAAATCTTTTATAAATTTTGAAACTAATCACCTGGCCCCTGCAATCCAATTCCCTTGTAAAGATTCCTGCATGACCACAGTAACATTTATGCAAATATGCCCACCGAGATGAGACTGAAAGACTGGAAAGCAGTTAAAGGGATTTTTTTGGTACAACAGATAAGAATAATCTGAGAGGAAGAAAAATGCGGCTGCAAAACACAATGCTGTGGATTTTGTGCGGGGGGAAGGAGCAGGGAAGGAGACAAGGGAATGTGTGCCTGAGGATTCAAGCTAAGAAATACTAGAATTGCTCTGCAAAAGCCAGAAATAGCTCTTGTGTGCTATTTTTGTCTTTTGCAAACCAAGTCCAAATAGCACACTAGAGCCTGAGGTCAGATTTTTTAAAACAGAAAGGATGTGGATAAGACACTTTGGGTGCAGAGAGAAAAAGTGTGTTATCTGGCATCTAACTCCCACTGCAAATCAGGAGGTGAATAACCCATTTTAACTTTAAAAAGTCAGCCCCCACCTCCACATGCAGACAAATTGTGTATGAGCAAGTAGAATTTCCTCATTAATTTTTTTTTTCCGTAACGCTTCAAAACAGCGATAGTGTCTGAGAGCTCTTTGGCAGAGAGCAGAGTGCAGCAGGAGCGCGGCAGTACAGCACAGCATCTCTTCTTTTCACTGCTAAATCTGCACACTCAACTGACCCTTTATAATGCAGTGCAAGAAAATACAGCCGTTACATTCCTTCATAGCTGGGGTGAGCTTGTGATTTCATGGACAAGAAGAAAGCCTGCAGCTTTCTGAGAGAGTGATTTTTGCTCCCTTCTTCTGGACCTCAACCACACAACGTCTGCAGAGCTGGGGCAACCTTTTATTCTTCCGTGAATTACCAAGAATCAGACTTCAAAGCCTGATGGGGTTCATTTACCCAGAACAGCATTTCCTGGGGGTGACGTGGTGGCTCTAGGACCGAGCGATCTGTAAAACTCATCTCCTCCAGGGAGCCCCATGCTTGCTCCTCTGCCCTGGAGAAGCAGCCATGTGTCACCTGTGGCAGAGAGGGAGATGCAGCATGGGTGGGAGCTCCCTGCACTCCGGGTCAGCTCCGTCCCAGGTTGTCAGTGTGGAGGTCCACCGCAGAATGACATTAAGTTTAGAATTAAATGTATTAGCATCACTGTCCCTGTGCTGGCTCTTGATTTGGCTTGTTGCCTGTAGGATGAGTAAATCCCGTTTTATGATGGAAATGTGCGCAAGGTTACTTTTGGTCTGAGGTGGGGCAAAGCTGTGCTTGGAAAAGGGTAGAAGCACAACAGCAGCTGAGGCCCCAAAAGCTCTCTCCTTATGTTTCCGTTGGGATATTTTCTATGACTATGCAACTTTAAGAGTAAACTTTAAACAAAACCAAATGATTCCAAATGATAGCTAAATAGAGTTAAGGAAGAGCTTAATATAAACTACAGAAAAAGATATAGATTGCAACGAGAAGAGTAAGACAGTGAGACATAAGAAGAGCACGTCTCACTCATCATTGCACAGGAAGCTGGTGAGAGAAGTACAGCTTTCTGAAGTCAAACTTGAATCTCACTCCATTTCTCTAGCTATAAACCCACGTGTCACAGTCCCCTCTGCCACTCTCAGGAGTGAGTCTTCAGTTCACAGGTGGCAATTCTCCAACTCAGATTTCACTATTTGGGTTAAACTTCTCCCTTAAGTGTGTGCTATTCTGATTCATTAATCACAGTGTGTTCATATGACTGTGTTTCAGCACCGGAGTCTTACTTCAGTGCTTACTAATATTTACAGAACACTATTTGCACTTCTCTTAGCAATCACAAAATTGTTATTACACAAAACGGTTGCTTTATCTCTCAGAATCAACGCTTCGAGTTCTTTTTTCTTTTCTCCTCGGCCGGTTCGCATTCCCTTTACTTTCCAAACCCACGCTGTTTTTCTCTTGAGCGATTTACAAAGAAAGTCACTGACCTGCCACAGTTCAACTCTTTTACAAAGCGGATTGACAGATTTGTGCACTTCAAGGAAGGGGTCAGGTAGAGGTGTCTGACTGCTTGGCTGACGGTGCAGCTGGGCACTGCTCGCAGAGCTAGACGACATTGTCACGCATCACGAGCTGCCCAAGAATTAAGCAGGTTTTATGTTCTCAAGGAATTATTACTTCTCAACAGTCCCTTTGTCTTGATGTTAGCCTCCATTTTACTGTAACTGGGTGATTGAAGTATTTCTTGTAGCATTTCACCATTACTCAGAGCTGAACCAAGTGCAGCCAGTGATTAACAGCACGCTCATTGTGAGTCTTGGATACCTGGTGATCTGCATCACTGCGCTTAGTTCCCAACATCTGCTACACTCAGGAAACACTGTGAAGAATGGAACCTTTGTAATGTTTCTCTGAAGGTTTTTCAGCGTGTTTGCTTGCAGTGTGTTTACAGTAATCATGTCTATTATTTCTGTACTGGTGGAACCCGTGAGCCCTGAGCTATGTCTTGGCACCTGCACGTAGACATTGTATAAATGTATACATAGCAGATTTTTAGGCTGCTCAGGACTGGACTAGCTATTGCTTCCTGGCAATATCTTAGCAAGCGAGTTTATTGGCAGAAATACACATTACTTAAAACAAGTCTGAAGTGGCTCTTATAGAAGTCTATTTTGAATCGGTATTGTGTAAAATCTCAGTAAGAGCCCAGTTCCCTGAGGTATAGACATCTGATTGAGGAATGTGCTGGAACACTGGCATCCAGCAAACACACGCTCAGCTTCATGCTCAGCTTCATGCTTGTGTGTGATATTGAATACTTGCAGAGAACGGATTTCTCCCCTTCCTAAAATTCCTTGTGCTCGGACTGCAACACTCTCCCTAGTGGGCTTTCCATCAGCCAACTCCCTCTCCCTCAGAAGAAAACCTTCCCCCCACCCCGAAACATCTCACAAGGAGAAAGGAAGCTGGTGTGTGCTGCTGGGGATGTCTGGGACGGAACTGATGGATTGAAGCCCCAACGACCAGCTTCTCTCCGTCCCAGCTGGGGGAGCAGACAAGCTCAGCTGCAGCCTATTCCACATCTGGTTGGCTGCTCCGGCTTTTGGCACTGAACCTGCATGGATATTTGCAGTCTGTCGAGTGGCTTGATGAACATGTCAATACGATGGTGAAGCACGTTAGTTTTCATTTTACATAGCATTGCCAAAGTATGTTTTTATTTAAAGTAAAGCTATTTTGAAAGTCCCTTTCATTCTTTTATGATGTCTCACAGACTACTGAAATTCATTTTTGAAGGCTGAAGTGGCCTTTACTTCTTAGCCTCTGTTCTTCCCAGGCTGCTCAGGAATCTGTACAGTCCTCCTCACCCTGAATTCTACCACAAGCAGGTAGAATGGTTTTCCATGTTTCGTTTTGCACATACAAAAAAATCCCAGCAATGCTCACATCTTGCAATATACGTGTTTATACACAACTGTGGAACAGCCTTTCTCTTTGTTGTAACACTGAGAGACCTGGGGCGGTTTAGTTTGGAGAAGAGAAGACTGAGAGGGGATCTTACTCACATTTACAAATATCTGAAGGGTGGGTGTCAAGTAGAAGGGGCCAGTCTCTTTTCGGTGGTGCCCTGTGATAGGATGAGGGGCAATGGTCACAAACTGGAACACAAGGAGTTCTGCCTCAACGTGAGGAAAAACTTATTTACTGTGAGTGTGATGGAGCACTGGAACAGGCTGCCCAGGGAGGTTGTGGAGTCTCCTTCTCTAGAGATTTTCAAAACCCACCTGGATGAGTTCCTATGTGGCCTGCCTGAAGCACGTTTCTGCAGCACATCTTTCCCAAGGAATAATCCCTGCTCCTTTTCTACTCCTGAAATATTACAATCGGCCTTTTCCCCCCACTATGAGTGGTTAGAACAAGAATTATCTGAAAGGACAAACAAAATGAGTATTGCAAGAAGGCAAAAAGGGGAGCTTCTAAAAATAAGGAGGGGAAACTGCTAAGCCGTGATACTGGAGGAAGATTCTTCAGAAAAAGGAAAAGGAGCTTTATAAAGGGCCATCTCCTCATCCACATCTTTGTAAGGTCATAAGGAGGAGATGCCTACTCTGCCCTCCTTCTTTGAGGTGGTTGGTGGGAGTTCCTGGAGGGCCACCACACCAACCAGCATTGTCTGCCAGTCGGTGTGCTGTGCACGCTGATTGAACCTGCTTTGGATTTCTCTCTTTCTCCCTCTTTCTACGCTAATCTTTTTGAGGGGGGAAAAATATCTCATCAACTTCAGAGAGAAGCACAGAGTATCAGCCTAATTAGCCCAACAGTTACTACAGGAGAAACTTCTCAGTGTTATTTAAGTTCAGGCTAACCTCTGAGAGGGCTGTGTGCTTGTACAAATGAGGACACTCAGAAAAGTTAATCATTCTTTGTCTTTAAAGTGGATTGGTTAAACTAAATTAAATTCCCACATAGATGCTTTTACTCTTCCAAAGGGAATAAGCACTGGCAGCCACAGTGTTGTGTTTAACAGTATCCACAGGGTCATTTAATTCAATTCAATTAATTCTTTTTGGAACTCACTCCTTTAATTAAATTCAAGCTCACTTTCTAAATACATGACCTGATGACAAGCCCAAAATGAATAGCCCTTCAAACAAGGTTGTCTTTTTTGCTAACCAAAAAATGGGAGAAACAATTCTAGGACACAAATATTGCTTAAGGGGAAAAAGCTGTAAGAGTTGCTGGTACAAGGGAATGCTTGGCTTTGTTTTAAATTACAAGCCTTTCTATGACATTTCATATCACTTTTCTATTCCTGCTTCAGGTTTCTAAGGAAGAGTTCAAGATGCAATTAAATGATAAGAATGTCTCCTGATTCAGTAAGGAATCATCCAGTTTCTGTAGATCTGTAATGACTTGAAACTTCTCAAAAGCAAGACTAAGCACAGTCCCTTAGAGAAATGTGTTACAAATGGAGCCTGTTCATCCTGAGGCTCCATCCCAGGTATGGAGAATGGACAGAAAGTATGACACTCATCTTTACACAAAGAAACACTAGAAACACCTTTGGGTCAGTGAGCTGAAAACTCAGAGAGATCCAAGACCTGTTAGATGACTGGACAACTACAGCTTTTAGGAAGATGAAAAATAAACTGATAACATAGGGTGACTAATGACCAGTTCGTTTATGGTACAGTTGTTTATGGTCTGACCCCTCAACTTGTGGCATTTTCAGGATACATGAATACATTGGTGCATAGCAACCTTCCAAAGTCTTGTTAAAAGGCAGATGCTTGTAGAAGTCTTCACTTTCTTGAATTGCTGTTTATTGACTGAGAAACTTTGAGCAGCTAAGATACAATTCTCCAAGAGGTTATTAGACATTATCTTAATCCAACAGAGCACTTAAGCACTGACCTTAAGAGCTCTGCTGGATCTTTAAGCCAGAGGGCTCTGCAGCACCTTGGTTATCAAATCCCATGTGAAAACTACTTGGTGAAGAAGAGGAAAACAAAGTGCTTCCAGATCACTAAGTGTTAAAAGCACAGCTGCAGCATTCCAGTAATAACATCCAGGAAACATCAGCTCCCATAAGATCACATTGACCACAAAAATCTCTCAAGCTTAAACACTCAGAAAATTGATTGTTGCTACTTTTTTAAAAAGGCCTATCTATTGAGAGCAGGTTTACAAAGTAGTTTTGTAGCCACAGTTAAGGCCAGTATCAAGTGGATTTCCTCTCTGAAAAAGAGAGAAGTATAGCTGCAGATACCACCCTCCAAATGTGTAAGAAAGTAAAACCTTGAAGGATTGTTGAAAGACTTTTCTCTCAAGTCCTCGAGAAAAGGGAAGGTGGGAATTAGCGGTTGTCATGGTTTAGGGTCAGGGCAGCCCACTACCTATAACAGATGCTCTCTGTTAACCCCCCTCCCTCCCCAAAGGGGAAGAGGAAAGGAATAAGGGAGAGAGACTTATTGATTAGAAAAGGAAACTAGAACAGCTTTAATGAAAAGTGGCTCTTTTCATTATATAAGTTTATATTTATTATATAAATAATAAAAAGTGGCTCTTTATATAAGTTTATAATTATTATATAAATAATAAGATGAATAAAATGGAATATATACAAATATGTACAAGATCAGTATTGAACCCACCTCCCCCTGATGGCAAGTACATTACCATGTTGTGGAGCAGGTACCAGGAAAGTCCCAGACAGGGCCCA
>VWZK01021902.1:64670-99179 GCA_013396935.1 Baryphthengus martii | reverse complement strand
GGTACTGGATTCAGGAACACTCCGATCAGGATCAAAGGCAGAATGGACAGAATCCTCCTTGGATTCCAGTCGTTGAAGGAACAAGGAAGAATCTGAGCAAGGGCCCAGACCAAGAGCCCCCAAGCCAAGAGCAACCAAGCAAGGGCCCCCAGCAGCCGAATATGGCGTCTATGGGATGGAACACCCCCTCGGTCAGTTTAAGGGCACCCATCTGTCCACTCCTCCCTGCAGATGTGGCTTTTACTCTCTGCCACCCCACAACGTGGTACGCAAGATCTAGCAGTGGCCTTGGTCTGCCCACCAGTCCCTGGTACTAACTCTAAACATCAGGCGTTATCACTGCCAGAAGCAGCACTGCCTGCGAAAACAGGCTGCTAATTTCAGAAAGTACAGTTAGTTAAAGGAACTGAGCTGAAAAGTAAAAATCACTGAACAGAATTGTTCTGTTCTAACTTAAACCAGGACAGCAGTCATCACCTTCCACAATTACACAAGCTCGAGTTCACAACCCCACACACAACTTTAAGCCAATTTTCAGACTGGTGTACCAACCTAGCAGCACTGGAACTATGTCTCATTCAACAACCTGTAAGTACCGAAAGGCTGCAGGAAGTTCCTGGAGCTTTCTCTTCTCCAGGTTGAACAATCTCAACTCTCTCAGCCTTTCTTCATAGGAGAGGTGTTCCAGCCCTCTGATCAGTTTTGTGGCAGCCTCTGGACCCACTCCAACAGCTTCATGTCCTTCTTGTGCTGAGAGCTCCAGAGCTGAACAGAACACTCCAGGTGGGGTCTCACCAGAGCAGAGCAGAGAGGCAGAATCACTTCCCTAGACCTGCTGGCCATGCTTCTTTTGATACAGCCCAGGATGTAGTTGGGCCTACTGGGCTGTAAGTGCACATTGCTGGCTCATATACAGCTTTGCCTCCACCAGTACCTCCAATTCCTTTGCCACAGCGCTCCTCTCCAAGCCCATCATCTCTCAGCCTGTATTGTTACTGGGGGTTGCCCCGACACAGTGCAGGACTTTGCACTTGGCCTTGTTGAACCTCATGAGGTTCACATGGGCCTACTTCTCAAGCTTGTCCAGGTCCCTCTGGATGACATCTGGTCCCTCTGGTGTATCAACTGCAAACTTGCTGAGGGTGCACTCAATCCCACCTTTCCTTCTTGTGCTTTAGTTTGACCAGCACGTCTCGACTGAGCCTTTCCAGTCTTTTGCCTTCCTTGCCTTATTTCTTACATCTGGGGATCAAGAGCTGTTGCTTCCCATGGTAAGTGTCCTTAAATATCTGCCAGTTCTGTTCTGCTCCCTTGTCCCTGACGGCCATTTCCCAGGAGCAAACTAACTGTTAACTAACTCCTTGAAGAGATGGAAGTCTGCTTTTCTAAAATTCAGAGTCCTGACTTTACTCCTCACCTGATCCATATCCCCCAACACTGTGAACTCGATCAGTGTGTGATTACTGCAGCCCAGGCTACCTCCAATCTTGACATCACTGATCAGCTCACTTGCATTGGTGACCATTAGGTCTAGTATTGCATCACCTCTGGCAGGGCTGTCAGTTACCTGGCTTAAGAAGTTATCTTCCATGCATTCCAGGAATCTCCTGGATTGCCTACAGCTTGACATGCTACTTTTCCAGCATATGTTGGGGTGATTGAAGCACCCCAGCAGGATGAGAGCCTGAGAGCATGAAGCCTCCTGTAGCTGGAGTTAGAAGGCTTCATCAATAGGCTCCTCTTGATCAGCTGGCCTATAGTAGACACCAACTACAAGGTTCCCTTTGTCGCCTTGGTCTCTAATTCTTACCCACCACTGTGCTCTTCATCCAGCCTACAAGCCTGCACTTGGTGCAGGCCTGATCAGGGAGCAAAAGCACGTTGACAGTGTGTAAGTCTGGCTCCGAGCCTCAGTTTTTGTCCCAGTTAAGTGCTGTCCCCTTCACGGAGGCAGAGAGAAACCCTGGGTGAGTAGTGATCGAGCTGACAGCCCCACTGCAGGAAGGGTGAAGCTAAACTGCAGAAGAGAGAAGAGGGGGATTAACATGTGGGATAACATCTGCAGCAGGTGGGTAACACCAGACTGATTTAAGAGGTTGAGCAAGGTGAAATGGCCCTTGCAGCCCAGGTTTGCATGAGACCTGCTTCTGATCTAGGCTCAAAATGAAACATAAATGGGGAGCTCTAAGCCCATCTTACTTTTAAACATCAGAGCACCAAACTGCACAATCTTAGACAATGCTGTAGCACTTGTAGACTAATAATGAATTAATTTTTCTCTTTTGAGACTATTACTTGGGTTGATTATTCTTAGTCAGAGGTGACTTGCGTGCCGATAGAGATGTGCAGGGCGGAGACCTCACTTGTGCCTCAGTAGACATATGTGAGGTGGGGAACTGTCTCTTCCTGGGTGGTATTCATTGCAGCATCTCGACTTACTGATTATTCCATGGCAGCATGACAAAATTCAGATTTATCTGCACGTCTGGCATTAAGTACTTCACAAACACACGCATATGCCAAGAGCAGTCTGAGAAAACCTGTTCTTGATCTGAAAACGGTATGTATTTTTCCTACTTTTGAGATGGCTTAGCTCTATTTTTAAAGATTACAGCCTCAAATGGCCATGACATTAACAGAGCAGAGAATGTGGTATTTAGAGAGCAGCAATTATGCAGCAGTTGAAGCAAGGTCTATAAGCAGATGCAATACATTTTATTAGACTTGCTGCTGTTACCGGAAAAAACAAATAAACTCTGGCCTTGTGTGCACTGAATATCTTCTCAACACTTTTTGTTTACTTTTCCCTCTCTACAAACCATGCCTTTCTTACATCTTATGTAATAGAGGAAGGTTAAAGAAACAACAGGTAAAAATAAGAAGACAAAGTTGATTCCTTCAGAAATAAGTATATATATATATATAAAATTTCTCAAATATTAAGTAAAAACCTGGATTCAAGCAGGGTGACTTTACTCCACCTCAGGTCTTAACATCTGAAATGTGGCCCAGCCCAAATTTCTGACTTCTTGCTTTTATTTTTATCATAACAAAGTAGCCCAGGAGCTCCTTGCCAACCCATCTATTTGTGCCATATGTTCAGAAAGCAGATCCTTTTCTGCTTGGTTTATTTTTTTCCAAGCACATCTTATGTCACTGTTTAAATCTAGGTGAAGATGTATTTTCCAAAGCATTATACCTGCATAAAATCGAAATTGCAATCACAAATGTGAAATATCCAGATTCTTGTTCCGGATCAGTCTGTAAGTCTAGATGATTTCTATTTCTGAAACATATGCTAGTACAGATGTAAAAGAAAAGGAATTATTTCAAGACACCAAAACTCGGCAGTAATTGAATCTCCCATGATTTCTTTCAACTGTGGCCAAACCCCTTCCCTCTGCTAATACCAAGGAAACTTGAAGGACGCAGCAAAATAATAAGACGGAAATTCTTGCCTGGCAACTGTTTATTTAAAAGCCAGCTCAGCTTTTAAATAATAATAATAACAATTAACAATAACTAACAATAACAACAATAATATAGTAAATAATGGAATTAAATAAAAATAATAATAACCGAGGGTACATGAAGGAGGCACAGCCTTTCTCTTGAAAGGGCAGTTGAAGGCACTACAGACGAGTACAGTGATCACTGAACTGTAATTTACAGCTCGATCTAAAATTTTCCCCGCACAAAACCACAGCGGATGAATCAGAGCTTTTGCCAGGGTACCATCATTACCATCACTAGTCACACAGGAAAATACCTTAATCCGGCATTGGGCGAGAGGCTCACCCCCTTGCTGGCACCAGGGATGCAGACATGGAGAAGGGCACCTGCCAGAATTGGTGGTGACCCAGGTCTTGGTCCCTGTGGTCAGAGCAGTCAGGCTTTAGGTCAGTGACGGCTGAAAGACGGGGCTATCAACAATCCCTCCAAACTTTCTGGAGGTGTGATTGAGGGCTGACTCAGAGGGAAACATGCCACCTATTGAGTCTTGCAGCACCCGGGATTTTCCCTGAAAACTCCTATTCAAAAATTCACATACGGTGTCACTGATTTACGGGTAAGGGATCAAGCAAGACAAGAGTCGTCGTGCAGAATGAGAAATTGCGTCTGTTTACTGGACTTTCTCTGTTTGCATTATATGGTTAAGACTTCGGTTTTTACTCAGCTAAGGCACCGTAGACGTCAGAGAAAATTTTGTCTGAGAGAAACTTGTATAGTGTTGCTCTGCAATACTATACAAAACAAACTGCGATTTCCCAGTGAAATAATACTAGTTTCAGGTTGATGGGATCATTCTGCTAATGCCCATTCCCACAAATAGAACCTGCGAGATTTCTGTATAGTAGTTTCAGTGGATTTGTTCCCCAGATCTGTAGTTGTCTAGAGTCAGCTTCCTTCCCTACTTATTGTAGAATCTTTACACTAAACAGCCGTTAAAGATGACTAGAGAGAGTGTTGTAAAAGCTTGTTTTTTTAAATGATGCTGTTCTTTTACCTCTTTCTCTGCAGAGGGAAATTACTATATTTTTGTGTGTTGTGTGTGTGCCAGATTCTGCTCTTGTTTACAGTAGTGTTAATTTCAAACAACTCTATTTTGTTTACCTGTATTATTATTTGTATGGCTTATAGTAGAAACTGGAGGACTTTTTTTTGACAGCTGGTGAGCTAAATTGTGCTTGGTTACATGACCATGCACCTAAAGCGAACCCTTTCCAAAATGCATTGCTTTTAGCAGAGGTAGCGTTCTCTCTCATAATTTTCATTAGTGATTCCAAAGTCTTATTTTCTTTTGCATGAGATATCAAATTCCATTTAGATCAACTTGAAAGAGTCTTTCCTCGAGAAGACAAAGTGTCAGAGCTATTGCACCCATTTACAAGCTAATGAAGCTGCACAGCCGTACTATGGTTGCTGTTTCTGAAGCAGCGTGAAAAAAAGGTTCTTTTTTTTGCTAACTGTGGTCCCAAATACATTCAGTATGTTTTTGTGGCTGTTTCATTACAAATTCAAATTGTATATTTCAGAGGATTTAAGCAATTAGGTAGCTGGATAAAAAGCTGTGCATATGTTGCCTGGCCTGTCTTTCTGACAAGATACCACCTAATTTTTTCTGTGAACAAACAGAGACACCCAAAAAAGAGCTCAGTGCAAGCCCCTGATATGGAGAAGGTGAGTACAGGGGATTTAGATTTAATTACATGCTGGGCATGCTCACTCATATAGCAATTTGTCTTTTTGCATCAGGAATAAAATATACAATCTGTCCGTTTAAAACATGCATTTTCCCTTCTGCTTCTGTTATTCTTTCACTGGCAGGCCCCAAAGTCCATATTCTGAAATGAATTTCCAGAGTTAGGGTGTGTTTGCTTTTGGCAGATCAGATTTCAAGGCTTTTCTCCTACACGTGTGAGATCTGACATTAGCTAAGCCTCTTTGCCTTAAAAATGGGGCTACAAAGGGGGCATTAGAAAAACTAGTCTGCCAGAAGAAAGGGGTCAAGTACCTAGAAAAAGCGTAGTATCTATTACGAAGAGTTTTCATGCTGTGCCATGCTCAGAGCCTATTTTCAGTTATGAAAATGATCAGTGGCAAGATGATTTTTTGTTGTCACAAGCAAAATGTCTTTTGACTTCCTTTCACTTTCAGGTATCTCTGACTATCAAAACCAAGTGAAGTCGAGCAGCCAGAAAGATCACTTGCTACTGATGTAGGGCTTGTCAGTGCCAGGTCCTTCATATTGGCAGCAGGATTCATGGCTACCCCTCCTCCGGAACAGATGAAAGCACTGAAGGACAGGAACAGCATGGAGAAACTGGTGGCAGCTTATCTTTCCCAGCGTCTGGGCAGATGTGCTCTTTCCTTGGCATGCTCACTGCCATTTCATTGGGCACAAAAAAGGTTGAAAGTTTGCAAAGCTCAATTTAGAGAAACATCAAACACAGGCAGAGAACATAATATGGAGGAGGAGAAGACCACCCTCTGAGTAATTCATTCACTCAGTATCCTTACAGCAGCCAGTATCTTCCTTATGCAATGCGATCTCTCACCCTATAATTCTTCATTTCTGCTCTTTGTGCTGTCTCCCTGGAGTGCTGTGTGTTCCTGCTCCAGTAATTTGGAGTCACCTCCACCCACAGGCTGTTGAACAACTATGACTCCCCTTAGAAAAATTAATGCCACTTCTAGCTGCACTGAAAGCTGCTAAATTAATTCTTCAAGTGTCTGCCAGCGCATAGGGTTACTTCCCATTTTTGTCAGCATTCAGCCTTCTGGCCATATTCTCAGCCGCTCAGTCTCTATCCTTCTCCCTTCCAGACTGCTTTTCATTTCCTGCCACTCAAATCCAGGCTCCCAGCCCCCTTACTGAGAAGAAAAAACCCAAGCCTGTCCTAATATCCTTTCACAACTTCACAAAGAATAAGCTTACCTGCCAAACGTTAGGCACCAAAACTACCCACATGTAAGACACTTTTATTTGCTCACTGAGCAGCAATGCATATTATCTCACACAAATTCAGAAAGGACTTTTTTGCAACATCTGCATTTCTTCTGTATATTTGCTTTTTTTTTTTTTCTCTTTTTTTCCTTTTTTTTCCTGCAGGGAAATTTAGTGCAATCAATATATAACTTAGTGCCATTATTCTTTGATCTACACCATCCCCATATTTTAGCAGGAAAAAAAAAAAAAAGACAGATAGGTTCCTAATAGCCACAGGGAAATAAATAAAAAAAAAAAAGATTGCCTATTATATAGCATCAGTGTTGATGAAAACAGATTCCGGTGACTTAATGTTCACATAGTCTGTTGCTCATTACAGCAGCATGCTGTTGTAGTGATTACAGTTGTGATTGTCAAAATTTCCATCCTCCACCACTTGACTAGACACATTTGCTCTGGGCTGAAATGTAGGGTGCCAGACACGAGGCATATTTTATGAAGCAAATTGCAATTGAAACGGTAGCAAGGCCTTAGCCAGTGTTGAGTTTCCCTCACAAACCCCTGAGCCCACGCAAACTACTGCTAAGAGCAAGAGAGAAGTCTCCTGCAGCAACAAGGTGCTCTTAGAGCAGACACTCTCAAATAATGCCACATTATTCATTGTGATAGTATCCCTCAATAGTACATGGTTATCGCTATGGGTTTAAACTAGGCAAGGCTTCTAGGGAAAGACAATTTCTTTTATTAGACTAGTTGGCATATTTGGAAGAAATGGACAAGCTTTGAGGAAAGTGAACTCTTCTTCAATCACCATCTGAAATAATTTTCAACCCATTCTTTCGCCAGTTGCCCCTCACTCCTCAGAGAGGATTTTTTATTTTTCAGGGAAGTATAGAGGATCTCTGGATTTTGTTCCAGCAGATTGAGTTTACGCCACAAAGGTTATTTGTATCATGTAACCAGGAGGTCTGCTGGTGCAGGAATCAGAGGAACTGTATCAGGGCTTAAGTGCAGAGGATATCGATGGTGAAAGTTTTGGTATAAAAAGACATCAACTTCCTGGCTTTAGGGCTTTTTTAAAGATTATTATTGTATTAGCTAGGTATGTTGGGATGAACACTGTAGGTGAGAGGATCAGTGGCTGGGAGGCAGATCTCAGGCCCAGCCTGCTGCTGGCAGCATCACCCTCCTCCAGCTTCCAGAAAAGCCCACCTCTCACCCTGCCCTAGACCTAAGTGACTGTCCCCTTCTGGACATGCCACAATTCTCCAGACATTCAACTCATTCAGGACCCTACAGGCAGCCCTTCAAGTCCCCATCACGCAGCTGAAACGGAGAATTTTGTTAGATGGCTGCAGGGGGATCACGTATTGCAAGAAGGCCAGGTAGGCCGTGCTGGCTTACTGCTGCCAACTCCATGGTGAGAAAGAGTGCTTCCTTAAGGACAAAAAGCCCAACCATTTGTAGCAGTGGAAGAGCTCCTGTCGTTGCAGCAATGCACACACCTTGTTTTTGATGAGAGGAGTGGAGGACTCGTGTGACAACAGCAGTGGGTGACGGCCCGCGGCAACTGCAACAGTGCCAGCAGGACTCAGGCTCACTTCCAGCACAGCTTCGCAGTGAGGGACGCAGCTCATGGTGAACAAAGCCTCACCCAGCACACTGGGAAAGCTGTCACACCACAGCCTGCATGCATTTTCCTCATTTGGGAGCTGGCATTTTCTCCATGTCAGAGCTGGCAGCCTCTTCCAGCGGACTGTGCATCTCCTTACCTATGCCTTTAATAGTCCTCACGTTCTCTTAAATACCTTTTTGGTTTAAACATCAGGCACATGTTGCAGCCACCTCTCAAAACCTTTCAGGTACTCTTTTCTTGAATGCTGAATCTTCACAAATTAAGCCTGTCACGGCTTACACACATCTTTCTTACTGTCCTTCCCATCCCAAAGTCTGACCATACAGACAGGTTCAGCTTGCATAATGTTATCAGAAGCTCCTACAGTATATAATTTTCCCAAGATCCAAGATCTTGGCACACAGCAAGAGCTTTCTGTTTTCTTAAGTACAGTTCTGTCTTTCTGTTTTATTAAGTACAGTTCTAGCCCTTACAGAAGTTGGAGCTTTGAAAATTAAATACTGTCAGTCCAGAAAATAAAAGGCAATCAAAACCAGAATCCATAGGTATTATTTTAAAAAATACGTAATGTCAGACTATTTCAAGATTTCTGGGGTTGGCAATACAAAACCTGTCTCTAATTCCTTGAGTCTGGAGAGAGATGTATCTGTATTGCAAAAGCACAGCAATAGAGATTTCATTCTCGTCCCGTTACCATCCATCATCACTCTGCCAGGCACAGACACACACACTCCATTTCAAGAAGTCTGGCCCACATCCTTATTTAGAGAATAGTCTCAGCTTCCTTGTACATTTTGCTCAGTGCCCGCTCATGCCATGCAGCACATTAACATAACAGCTGACAGAATTAATCAGCAGTAATAAAAGCACTTGCATGACTTGACCCGTATAATCTATTTGAGGACATCTCTCTCTTGCCTGCTCTTTCACTCACCCTCTGCTTTTATGTCTAGCTCACTTATTTTTACCCGTCATCTGCAGAGCAATTTAAACACACTGCAGCACTGGTGTGATTACTGAGCTACACAGCAGAAGTTACTTTTGGCAGTGGCTGTTGTACAAAGCGGGTCAAATATAGCTCCAAAGCTGTTCTTGGGCAGTCTCCTTTTTTTTTTTTTAACTCTAAATTAAGTTCTGTATTGAAAAAACGTCATTTGGTGTGAGACAAAAAAATGCCCAAAAAAATAAATCCAATTAGGTTTTGAAAAAAATACTAAGAAGAGGTAAAACAAAAAATGAAATAAAAATGACATAAAGGGAAGGAAAAAAATATTTATTGGAAATGACCACAAAAGTTGTTAAGCATGACAGGAGATGCCACTCTTTTGTCCTGCGTGTTACTGTTGTTAATGAAGTATATTTAATCTAATCAAAGGACACAAGAGGGAAATGTTCAGACTAGGGAAATGTAATTTTTACAGACCTGTGGGCCTTCGTTATGAGAATAGATGAAAATACCTAATTTTATTTCAGGTGCAAAGAAGTAAATGATGAGGAAATAAGTAATTCAAAAAAGCCAATATAAAAGACCATTCAAAGCGAAATAAGGGAACAATTTCAAGTTTAGCTGTAATCCAGGCAAGAAGACAGCTCTGACTGGACTGGTGGTGGAGATAAAGGCAAGTCAAGCAACAGAAAATTCCTTATCATGAAGTTACACATATGGGAATACTGTTTTGTTCTACTTCCTGATGCCTTACCCCAGGAGATTTGTATCAGTGGGATCATCTGAAGAGTGATACTGCACACTAATCATTCTGCATGGCATCTGAGCCTAACAAGCTGTGAGAGCAGGTCTCCAGCACTGAGCTGGCTCTTCTTGCTCCCATGGGTGACTTCAGGATGTTCTAGGACAGTCTGATATTGTCACTGATGTGAAAAAGGATGCCTTTCTGTCCCTAACTTTGCATGGACAGGGTGTCCAAGAAAGTTAAAGTACAGACAGATGCAATTCCCTATGCTACTTTTAAATTTGAAAATATGCAAGTAGACATGCAAGCAAGGCATGGCCCAGGAGACCAGATCTGCTGCCAAAGTGCAGCTGTAAATCTGAGGGGGTTCCTTGATTAGGCATTTGCATGACTACTCTCCTTAAATAGACTAACAATTATAAGGTACATTCTCTATCTGAGTCAGAAACGTATTTCCTTTCCTTCATTTCACATTGTTGTGATAGACCCTACTTCCATAATTTTTGCCTATAAAGGTATCATGGGAACACAGGTGAAAATTAATAAATTAAGCTGTACCTGACTAAATGTACTTTCTACTTGCTTAGCTTACACTATCCATTTCCAGATGTCAGGATTTTCAGCTGTGTTTTATTGATAAATTTACTCAATATCTCTCCGATTTCACACTGGGTGCAATGCCTGTGGAGATGCCCGGATAGAGTTATGTGGGGCCACGCAGAAGGCATCATTTCAGTTTACTGGCTGAAGGAGATTGTTGAGCTTCAAAAGAAAATGAGCACGATTAGGTCAGGTTCTAGAAACAATCTCATTTCTTTGAAACGTGGAAATCTTAATACTGGTAAATCTTCATTATTGTGTTGCAAAAAGCCAATCTGGAAACAGAATTTTTTGGCTGTTTGTTCACTGAGCTCAAAGAAAAGGAAAGGACTTTTGGTACAAATAAACAAATTTGGAGTGGATGGCAGGAGGTTGGTTTTGCTTTTGAATTTTTCCTGTGTGGCTCCTCCTGACAGTCCTTAACGACAACTCTCCCCTGAGACTTACAGTTATTGGTCCTAATTAAGTTTGTTAGAAATATCAGCTAATTTGGGTAGGAGCTCTGGTGTCTCAATTAATGTTTGAACCAAGCCGTTCACCAACTGAAGAGGTTCTGTGGTAGGTGAGGCTCTGGACTATACTGCCGTACACACCACGCAGATGTTTCCTATTCCTTTTTCCATGCCTTGTCAAGGCATGAAATGTCATCCCAAGAAGCGTTCTTCAGCTCTCTCTGAAATATTATCAGTTAATTAGCAAATGTTCAAGGCTTCATGAACAGTCATCTATATTTGCATGAGCTTCTCAATGGTTTAAACTGCACATCTCTACACTCAAGATGATGGTATTTCTCTCTTTGTCTGTCTGCGTTTTAGTGAAACAATAGAGCTCAGGAGGGAAGTCTCACATAACACTGAATTGTCTGGCAAAATTTCAGCCCTTCTTTACATAAGCCTTTTACAAAGTGCCTGGCTGAGCTGTGGAACCCTGTCACAGGGCACTGCATTTCCTAAAGGATACGATTTCATAAAGTGGGTGAATTAAGATATGTGAGTAAACATTTGGGGCTGTAAAAAACAAATACATTACCTCTAGGACAGGAAGATTGCAAGCCAAACTTTTCTGGATTTGGAGGAGGTACTTCATGGAAATTCTTAAGCTTCTCCCCAGGATCTGCTATTGGCCACTGTCTGTGGGAGGATAGTGAGGCTACACAATCTTTGATTACCCTTTGTCCTTTTATCAACAGATGCAACAAACAAAAAAATTGTACAGGTATTTTAATTCACTTAACCAAATATTCATCACTAATAACCAAGCGAGAATGTCTGATATTAGTGGGAAGACTTGGACAATTTCTATTCAAGAATTTTACAAGAACTGTCTGCAAACTTTTCTGAACTCCCTCCTTGAGTCATTTTTGGTTGTGGGGTTTTGTTTTTCTTCAGCAGATGTTGGAATGTAGGAGAAAACCTGGGAAGAGAGATGAAAATGGTTTAGGATTGTGCCAATATTTAAAATAGATAGGTAAGATGAAAGCTATTACATGGTTGCTTGTCTCTGAATCTTGAAGGATATATCCATACATCTCTCATCAGTCTTAAAGAGTATATCTATATTGCACAGTGCAGCTTTTTCCTGAGATAACATCTTGGTTTCAGGAACAATATAGCTGTATCAGTACAGCCTCTGCCCTATTTTAATTAGCTTGGGCATACCACTGTGCTGATGCAGCTAAACTGTTCTCAGTTCTGGAGCTGGTTCAGTTGGAGCTATGTCAGGTATTATAGCATATTTTGGTATTGCACCATAAGGACAGAAAGGCTAGACTCCATATGTCTGGCCATGTAGCATATTGCTCAACGAAGGGGTCATACTTGTACCAGTAAAGAGAACTTCCTATTGGAAGAACAGGCAACAATACAACATAAATCTCACCAGCCATCCTTCCAGCTGGGTAATTTGTACTTGTCTCCAGCACTTGTGCACTCAGAGTGTACAAACAATGATATATGAGCATTCATGCAAAATATGGTTCAGATGTTGCCACCGTATCATGAACTACTTTGCACGAGGCTCCTTAGTGCAGATGAGGTCAACAAGAAGGTGTCAGCCATCATGATTTATGCACATAGAACTAAAAGAAAAAAAAATATGTTGAGAGAAAACTCGATTAGAAGTGGAAAGAAATACTGAAGACATAAAAAATCATCATGTATTTTAGAGCATGGCTTGTTGAGGAATACAAAATGGGATCTCTCATCTGTGTATTGTTTTGGTTTTATTTTCTGTAGTTGGATTTCTTTTGTAATAATTTCTCTTGGAGTCTTTCAGGACTTCTTCCACAGTAACTGCCCTGGAAGCTATTATCCTAATTGCACAGATAATCTGTGCAACCCACAGGCTAGCACTTGGACTTGGCTTTCCCTGCTGCCAACTTTTCTTTTTCCCTGTCAGATTTTCTTCCTTGTTTAGTGCCACACTCCTCATCTTTCTCTTGTTCTCCCTGCTGTGAAAGTATGTTTTTCTGCTCGCTCTAAAGCTCCTCTTGTCTGGGATAGAGATCTGGGATCCTGCGAAGCCGTTCACAAGCTGATCATAAACAAGAAAAGAGCAGCTACAGTGGCCCCTTGCAGGGTATGCCAGCTGCCTGGGGCAGCACCCTCCCAAGGTACCCAAGTTACCTCCAGCAAAGCCCTGCTAGCTGAGAAGCATGACCAGTCATTCCTGGAGGGGCGAATACGTGGCGATCCTACTCCTCTCAGCAAGCATTTTCTGGTCCCACGTATCCTTATGACACCCGGTGAGCGACGCTTGGTGCCGTCAGCTCGCTGCGGCTTGGCTGAGGCTCTGGCATAGCTGTGACAGGTACGCCTGTGCCCTGAAGAGGTGTCTGCTGGCACGGGGGAAACCCCCAGCTCTGTATGTGCATGCTCCCTTTGCTTTGAAGAACGTCAGCACCCCAACTTGAATGTATTTAATTGCTTTCATCATTAAAATGGCAAGCAGACAGAATTCATGGGAGAATGGACTAGAGGTAAGCCCACCTGGGCATAACAACGGGGCCTCTCTACTATCCTCCAAAACACAACAGAGATTACAGACTCCCACCGATATCTGCCTGGCTATTGCTCGGCCTCTGTCCTCAACATTCTCGAGCTTTCACCCCTAGTTACAAAACATCCCTTCAACGTACCTGAATGTGCACGTAAAGCCTTAAGAACAAAGCTGTAAGAAGAAAGAATAAGAAAGAAAAAATATTGTCTGTGTCCGTGGCTCCTGCAGTGAAAGGGGAAGAGTGAGGTAAAGTAATAAGGGAAGCGCAAGACTATTTCATGGTGGCAGCAATGCTTTCCTTCCCAAGCTGACACCCAATCTGCTTCACCAGGAGATTAGGGAAGAAAGAAATACAGTCTTCATGATTAGTTCCAGAATTTGCAGAGAGATCCTTAGCTCTCTTCTTGTAGAAGGGCTTTCATGTGTATCCTTAGGCTTTTTAAAGTCTTTGGCAACCTCCCATCACTGCAATAGATTCACTGCAAACATATGCATCGTATTAGTAAGTTATATTGTCCTTTACCTTCTCTCATCATGTCAGCAGTATCAAGTTCTGGAATTAATTTGATGTCCTCTTTCTTCATTCTAATTGTATTTAGCCAATCTTTCTCAGCTACTCATGTAATATCTTGAGTGTAATATTTCTAACTCTTACTATTTGAAGGTTAATTTTGTTGTTGTTTTTTTTTCTTTAACTCTGGTTTCTAGACTCCCATAGGTTTCATTTAGAAATTAATTTGCCCTCCATGATTGCAGAGAACAGTTGATATGAAATTGAAAACGTCTAACAGTCCAAAGCAATAGAAAAGAATGGCATGGCTAATATTTTTCTCTCTCATGATTTTTAGACCAGTCTAGTGCCTTTTGAACGCACTGGGCTGGTGCATCTGTTTCGGTCCCTGTTGCGCTAATGGGGCGTGATGTTCACATGCTGAAATTCTGGCACTTCTTAGGGAAGAAATCTTCTCTCAGAAGGTAACTGAAGTATTGTTCAGGATGCTGCCCATGTTTTGTAAAGAAAGGATCAAATACTGGGCAAGAGGAGCTCCAGCTGAAGGATGGGAGATGTTCTTTTTTCTAATTAAAGGTGGATTTTCATTTATTAATTTTCTGCCTGTGCTACTCGTGCTCGCTCAAGCATTACCTCTCAGCCTTCGCTCTGCAAAAACCTCTCACAGAGCAGACATGGGTTTTCACTTATCAGACAAGGATAGCCCATTTCTTCAATTTAGATCTTAACCTCACTGGATCAAAAAAAACTAATTTACATCTTTACAAAGTAGGAACGAATGAGGTTTATGACATCCTATGTTTCTCCTGATTTTTTTCCTTTTTTTTGACAAGTGAGGTCTTGTTACAACTCTGTAGGCACAGACCAGGGTCTGTCAGCACAAACTCCTCATTTATCTGTCCCATGGACACCTGCACACTGCCAAGTCTCAGCTCTAAGCCAGTTCCCAATACACACGCTGTACTATGCAGCTCGGTACATATGCATAGTTGAAGTAAAACAAGTCTTTTCCTGCATTGTCTGCACGTATTGTGTGTCTCTTGTTTCATACAGCTATGGTAGAAGTTATTCCAAAAATGAAGGTGCTAAAAATATCGAGGCTTCAGAACTGAAATAGCATCCACATACTGCAGCTTTTTTTCCCCTAGGTATATGTCCTTCTTATCAAGAAATGCTAATGACTCCTGTACACAAACACATTACAAATGAAACAGTAGCACATGTCTTTTTTTATAATATATTTTTAACAGTATATACACAGACATCTGGCTAATAATCGTTGGAAGACACGACACAATACTACCCTAGTTCTCGCATTTGTACAAAATGCTGAACCAAAAGGAATCTAGAAGACTCTTCTTTACTTTCATAAATTAAATATACAACATGCCCCTTCTGGAAAATGCACACTACATTTCCAACATTCTGTCATAATGAAAACCAGAAGGCCACAGTCTGGCTGCTCTGGAGTGTGTGTGCGCTGCAGAGAGAAGGAATAAGGACCATTTCCTCTGTTTGCATGTCTCTTGTGAAGGAGCTGAAGGCTCTGCAAAATGGTGGGGTTGAGAGGCTGCAGGCTCCATGTCCTGAGGTCTAGCCTCGCAAGCCCTGCGACTGTGTGGGGTCTCAGCTGATTTTTCAGCTCTGAGGGACATCAGGGCCAGTGGGCAAGGAAAAAAAAAACAGAGAAAAAACAGCTTTCATACATGAGCAAAATCTGATTATAAAATCTCCAAATTGGAGGAGTAGGATGTGTCCTACTCATCTCAGCGATGATACCAGGGTCCTCAGGTGCACATTTTGGCCATAGAGCTGAGGCCTCCAGAGGTGGTGGGCACGATGGAGATATGGGATGGCCTTGTTATAGCTGAGTAGTGTGGCAGCAGCCAGAAGAGTGCAGGAGAGTGCCTGGCTTTGTGGGCCTTCTAGCAGAGGGGAGCCCCAGAGCGCTGTCGGCTTCCTCACCAACTCCCTGTCTCCACAGGCGTCTGAGGAACCACCTCCTCTGCCACCACCACCTCTGCCTCCACAGGCAGCAATGGAAATGGGGACCTCCTGCCAGCAGCACAACTCAGCCACCTGTGAAATGGTGAGCAAGTGGCAGCTATGGTCCCACAGGCAGAGGTCCTTCAAAATAATTTTTAAAAACTGGATAGGAATATAACATACTCTTAGTCAGCTGAAGGCATCAGAGATAGCCAAATCCTTTTCTCACTTTGTAAATATGTATGATTTCCCTCTATCTGTGCACAGTACTGCTGGATAAAACAGCAACAAACTGTATGGAAGTGTACTTTCCAAATTTGCTTAATGTATTCACAGCCTTTTTGGATCCTCTTTCTGAAAACACTCTGCTAAAAAACCATTTCTTTTCAAGACTTGAAAAGATCTTGAAAGATCAAATGTTGGAGAAATTCAGAAAGATACTATGTTGGGATTTGTAATTGTAGATTTGCAGAGACTAAGGGGTAGGCTAAGGCAAAATGGTGTCTCAGGCAGGTATTGCTGGGTCAGGAGCTGGGTGTCAGGCCGGCCCTGCTAAAAAGCTACCAACTCAGGTGTCCCTCTTTCACTGGGGGTCTGTCTATGAAGAAATCCACCTCCTGCACCTGCAGTGAACTGAAAACACAGGATGACTGCATGGAAAAGGAAAAGAGGCTGAATCGAACATTAATCATTAACTCCGCTGCCTCTCACAGAGAGTAACGGCCTTGTCATGTTACAAGCAACACCATTAAAGACTGTGACTGCCAAGAGTAGTATTTTGTGGTGAGGAAAGGATTTGTTACCTCCTCTGTGGAACAAGTGGAAAACTATAACGAGCGGAGAGCACTAAATTACGTATGCAATCTGCTTGAGGAATAGTTTGGAGACATGGAAAGTCAAAGGTGATGTATCGTTGACAAGCAGAGCACAGGAAAAGGAAAACCCTCTGTTGTGCTGAACACACGGCCCTGCTCTCCAAGGGCTCGTAGGAGACACCACGGAATTCTCCAAAGGATGCCAGCATGGAAGCGAGCAGGACTGGAATTTATTTTCTAGGAAGCTCATCACATCTAAACATTAGATTTTCAAACAATAATAAAGGGACAATTTAAAGGACCACTGAAAATAAAAAATAATTCCAAGAATTGTACTGAATGACTCAAGAAACAGAAATGAATGATGCGACTGGTGCATCCAGATCAAAATTCTAGATCATGTTGTTTAAATAACTGCGTTATTTTGTTAGCAGAGAAATAATTCTTGCAAAATAGGTTCTTCATGGATAATTAGCACAATTCATACATTCACATTCTATAAGGAAAATGAGAACTACGTTGTAAGTACAACTAAACACATAGTTTTGGTTTGACACCATGTGCTGCTGAAATATGCTCAGATCTGCATGCACCAGAGGTGGATCTATGTTCCGGTGAGTTTTATTGCTACTTGATGTTAACTGGTACAGCAGATCTGACAGTGTTCACATCTGTTTGCCCATTTGGAGCAAGCACAAGGGATCTATTGTTCAGCTGCACTTCCTGCAGTGGAATAAAGAAAGATCGCGTTGCTGTTGCAGGGAATCCACTGATGTGATTAAGGCATTACAATGACAAAAGAGGAAGAGAGATTTTAATCTGATCATTATCTCCCCAGCTTTTTCTGCCAGCTAACATTTTTGTATGCCAGGTAACATTACCTGTTTGTCTCTTTATAACCACAGAGCATTTTTTTTCATCATAGATAGATAGACCTGTCTCAATATGAGATTAAGGATAACAACTGCATTTAGGAGGATTTGAAAGATATCTGTATTTAAAAGGAAATCTTGGGAATGGGACCTTTAGGAAAGATGTTAACTATATAAGATATGGCCAAGTAAAAAGCTGTTATTACATCTAGCGAGAAGATTTTGTCATGAAAAATGCTTATGGAGATTTTGTATTTAATGGCTTCACTAAAAAGGGAGGATGTGGTGCAGTAACAGACTGTATGAATTTATAGAGCACCAATTATGCAGCACTAGCTTCCTGCCTGGACACCTCTAATGCATAATGGATGTGAGGTACCTTATTCCATTTTTTAAAGGAAAAGTGGTAGCTTCCCTACGAATACATAAATCCAAGATTTTGTCTTCCATGACAGAGTGATGGAGGGGTAGGGATGAGGCAGTTTGCAGAAAAATGCCTATTACTAAACTTTTATCTTACCCTATGCCATAGATGAAAGCAAAGCATCTGGAGCATTCACAGCAGCTACTGAGGAGGGTTCAGTATGATACTACGTACCTGTGCTTGACCTCTCTTATGTTGTCCAACAGCAAGTGCAGTGCTGGAGCTCCATTTTATTTTCAAAATGAAACAGTTAATGTGTGATAAAAAGAGGCCAATGCTTCAGCTCTACTGTTGGAAAGGCACAATATTACTGTGTGCTTCATTTCCCTTTCATAAGCTTTGGGGGAGCAAAGCACTGAAGATATACTGGAAGGGTAAAAGAGGTAAAGTTAGCCATCAGTAGATACCGTGCTGACCTGTTCTTTTCTTAAAAAAAAAAAAAAAAAAAGGTCAGCAAAACCAGTTGCTTGCTTTTCTTCACAGATATTTTATGGTGTTATTACAACCCCACTAACACTGACTGTCTTGTTGCAGAAACCATCCTTGGTGCAGTGAAGAGAAAGGATCAGGTAATGTGATGTAGCAGGAACAGAAAGCTCTAGGATAAGAAAGGGGACAGTTTTTCCAGAGAGCAGTAGAACTTAAAATAGGAGCTTGGAAGTTTGAAGACAGTGAAGGAAAGTCTTCTACCAAGTCCTTTATGCAAACAGTGAAAGGGCAGAAGCTAAGTTATGGTGGTTTTCCAGTAGAGGTAAACACCTAGAGAAATACATTAAGCTAACACAGATTAGAAGGTGGATGTTAAAATATTTTCCTGGGGTTTTTTTGGCATGTTCACAACACTCAGTGTCTGTGTTTACCAGCATCAGATTCAGATCATCTTGACAACTAATGGCCGTCTCAACATTGCCCTGGTAGATTCAGGAAAAGATAAAAAAAACCACAACAACAGTAACAACAAGAAAAAAGGCAGAAAAATACCAGAGCGGATTTTAAACAGTGAAAGTAAAAATAACTTCATTAAGATGTACAGTGTCGTAGGAAGTGTTTCTTAAGTATTTCTGTTTTCTGTAAGCAAGCGAACAAAGCTGTACAGACATCGAAATCTCTTTTAAACAATAGTGGGGAAACATTAGTCATTACTACCATGAAAATATAATTATATAAATTGAGTTTCATTTCTGGTGGAAGGTTATCTTTGCAATCACTGGCATTAACACCTAAATAAGACTGAAGTTTTGTCATTGACTTCAAAGAAATCAGAATTTCATCCTTAATTATATTTTTCAGGTGAAATTACAGGCTCTAATGCAAAACCTTCTGAAGCTAACAACAAAAGACTGTGGTTGATGCCGCTGGATTTAGTGAGAGTAGGTGGTAAATTAACAATGTATAAAGAAGCTATTGAAAATACACAAGAATATTTCCAAAATAATCTAGAATGCCTATTTTAAATTCTGTACATTGTATTGATTATTCAGACATGGATCAATAAGTGTGGGTGAAACAAAAGGAGTGTTTTAACGTTTGAGCCTGCTGCTTTTGGAGTTAATCTTTATTGGAAGCAGTCCTAGTCCTCTTCAGGGCAGCAAAGCAGAGCACATCATGAAGTGAATCAGTGACACAGCATTGCTAATGAAAATTGTTCTTGTGTGAATAGTGTCTGCTAGACGCAGCCTTTGCTTCTTTGTTTATCGTAGAACCTCCTTATCTCTGAAATGATTGTTGATAAATAATATTAAGCCACATATCATCAACTGATAGTTTTAATTGGTTCAAGAAAAGCTGGAAAAGCTCATTCACGGGTAGAGGGTGTGGTACCAGATTTGGTATCTTTGCTTTTCTTGCTCTTACTATGCACATTTGTTCTTTTTCTCAAAAAGGTGATGAAAAACCGTATTTATTCCAAATAAGATCCATACTCAAGGGCCACACTCAGCAGCCAGCCTGTAGTTCTTTCTCACACTGGATGTCCCTGACTTCCTTGGGAGTCCCTCAGGCCAGGCTGTGTACGGGGGATGGTGTCCATATCAATCATGGCCAATTCTTCCTCATAAGGCAGTGCTGGTGTAGTGCAACTAATAAATAACAGGTGGTTAGTGCAAAGGAATGCAAGCACATAACAAAGGCTCTATAGGGTTAAAACATTGGGATTTTGCCTGCAGCTGTCCACAATAAATATGCATAAGTTGATATTTTGCTTAGTTATGGATTCATCCACCTGTTTTCCTGAGAGTGCCAGACATTTTGTACTCTAATTATTACCAGGTCCTATCAAAACGTCCATTTAAGTTAACATCAAAGAAATTGTCGGTGATCTCAGGGAACTGCAATCAAGCCATATGGGGCAGTTTCAATAGCATATTTATATTACAAGTTCTCAATTTTGACCGTATGAAAGCAAGGCCTAGAGAAAAAACATTAGTTCGTTGTTCAAGGGACTTACAGATTCTGTACTGTTCTAATTTCCAGATAGTTTCTAAAAATAAGCCTGTGCTTCTGATGAATTATTCCAATAGATATCTTTCCAGAGCCACAAAGAGCGGTAGCCCCTGGCAGCAGAGACTGATGTTGCTCTGCTGATGGCTCCCGCCTCAATTCAGACATTCCCAGCTCAGCTCTCAGACTCTCTCCGGAGCTGCTTCATCTGCAGCACAACATTGTTCACAAAGCAGACGAAATGTTGCTGCCACAGAAACAAACACATTGCCTCCTTCAGAGCACTGCTTTGCTCCCCATTGACGCTTCTGACACTTGTTGCTTTCTACGTGTTCTCTCTGACTGTTATCTTACCAGTTTATGTCTGATTATTATATATCTATCGCCTTTGTACCAAAGTTAGGCCATAGGGTATCCTACAGGCACAGTTAATCAGTGGATTCACAGGCAGAGCAACCGCCCTCAGAAAGATAAACTTCTCAGGAAAATATCTCTAATCTGAGAATACTCCAGAAAACTTCACATATAGGGGTCAAGATTTAACAAACAAACCAAACGACCCCAAAAAACAACAACAAAAAAAGGAATACCTAGAGGTAAGTTCCTATGGGAATAATTCAACAACTCTCTAGATAACCAGATGTACAAAGTATCAAGCGTCACTAGTTTCCAGTGAGGTTCAGGATCCATTTTATAAATCTGGAGCTGCATCACATAATACACTATATTATATATCACTCAGTAATACATGTAATGATGTAAGCCATCATATCACGCAACCTGGCCTTCTCTCTACTCCATTTTCCCTCTTAGTGAAACAATCGGCGAAGCAATTTCTGGAACTTGACACTGCGTGGCTACTTGGAATCATTAAATCGCATGCTTTATTTTATAACAAAACCTCTAGTTAATCAACATCAGACTTATCTCTTTTTATGACTATCTGGTATTTACATTTAAGGTGTTGGCTAGTCTTAGAACTGAGGCGGTAGAAATGTGGTTTGCATTTTAATAATGAACCCGTGTTCACTGACACCTCACTGCACAATTATTTTCTGGCGTGAGTCCCTTGGGACAGAAACCCTTGTCAGCCAGGTTTTGGGAGGTTCATGGACATGATTAGGTGATGGTATCCCAAGTGGCTGATGTGCACAAAACAATATGAAAACAGTCTTCCAGTCTTGGCACGTAAATGGATGAAGACTTGACCTAGACTTTCTTCTTTAATATGTCTTTAGTTGTTATTTAAATTTCTTCATTCCTACTTTGTTAAGCAGACTAAGCTAAAATTTTATCTGTAGTTTTTCTATGCTGGAACAGAAAGCTGAAAATGCCTACCCTTAGTATCACATCGGTGAGTCGAGATGTATTTGCTTGCAGCTGACCACTTTTCACGTGGTACTCTCATGACTATTTGAGTAAGAAGAGCAACAGGGCCCCTCTGGTCCCAAGCAGGATGGGAATCCCTCTGTCAGATCTGGACACTGAGAAACAGAGTTGCTTGCTCAGAGTGCCCCAAGAAGAGGCTGGGAAGAGAATAGCTTTTGGTGGTTCAGGTTAATGCCTAACTGATCCTTGCTCTCTCTTACCAAGTGCTGCACGATCACATCTAAGATCAGATCTTCTCCCTTGATAGAATTATTTCTTTAAAATAGAAAATGCACTATGATTATTTCAGCATAGAAACACTGTGCAGCATTTTCTGCTTCTGAAAATCGCTGCATCTCTGTGGACGTCTAATGATTTTCTCACCGCTTTTTTGAGACAAACATCAACATTTCAGAAAAGGCTATAAAGCCTAATTACAGATTTTTATTGCAATATATTGTATTAAAATACCATTTATATCATAGAATGTACACTGCATTAAAATACAATAGTCAATACATTATTATGTATCTAGCATATCATTATTCTTGTCATAAACTACTAATACTGTAAAATGGATGATGAAAGTAGTCTTTTCTGAACTCCTGAAACTACGAAATCTAATTACAAGAGAATTTCAGGTATCACTTAAAAGAAATTTCCATACCCCTGGTGTAAATAAAGCTGGTTCCAAACCACACAGATCAAAAGAAAAGAAAAGTACATGTATTTGCTAAAGCCTTCTGTAAGCTGATTTCATTCTGCAAGTAGAATCCCGGTAAAAGTTGATTAGACACCTGATTAAAAATACAAAAAATTGCTAGCAAGCAAAAACTGAAGTAATTCTTTGCACAAGTAGGGTGGCTTTTATTGAACTCTAAGCCTTAATGCCTTCCAGCCTTCTCTGGTATGGCCAAGAAATATTAAGAGCCACATTTTCCTTTTAAACTAATATTCAAAAGAAAAAACAAAATCGGACTGCCAGAAAAGAATCTCCTGGGAGTTGAATAGTGCTTTTCACTGCAGTTTGCTGCAACAAGTCAGACTGTACTCACTACTGCTAAGAATTAAAGAGGTAATTAGCACAAAAACCAACAAGTGGAGATGCTTAACCTGTGGTGAATCTGTACAGCTCTGATGCAATCCACAAAGACCTCCAAGACAAGATGAAAACAGAGGTAAGACTTTGCTCTGTATTTTCCTTTCATATACAAGTACATGTGCACCAGATCAAAGCTACATTTTTAGCAAAATCATATAGATATAATACCTGATGCAAAATTGCACTCGGCTTTAGAGGCCTGGCCTGCATCATAAACCTTATGCATGAGAAGTTAATAATTGATTTGGCTCTATATTCAAGACAAAACCTTCTTTCTCAGAAGCATCAGTGTATGCTGTAAAGGGACTTGAAGTTCATGGGAAAAGCATGCATCGCAGAAGCGTGCTGATTTTACCGTAAGTGATCTGCTTCAGGGAAAAAAAATGTTCTGCAAAGAAATATCCCCTGAATTTAATGAAAATCTAAAGTGTTTATTCCTAGCAAGCCTGGACTTGTCCTGCTGAGATTATCTCCTGCGATAAATCACCCCTTAAAAAATTAACTGGTCTCACTAAGCATCACTAATAATGTATTTTAAATTTAAGACACCTATCCAAAGAGAGACTAATTTAGCAAAAGAATCCTAAATTTTGCAGTAGGTTACTTTCTTTGCAGATGAGTATCCAGAATAATTCCAGTGTAAGCGAACATCAGTAACAGAAGACTTCAGGGGCACTATGCAAGAATTTATCCTTGTTTTTCATAATACTTCATAGATAGTGAACGTAAGATCCTGAAACAGAAGTACTGATGCTAGGAAAATTAGTTCTGTTTCATCTAGTTAATGGTAGTAACATTTCTGCAAGTGTGGGTGCCGGTATTTTAATGATAAGAAAATGTATTTTTGGAATACTTTTATAATTTAAGTGTTCTTTTATTAGTGTCTTTAAAGAGCTTTAAATAAATTTAATAAATTGGGCTAAATCTAGTTATCAGTGAAAATCTTGATCGTCTATTTTAATACCGTGTTTGATATTTCTGTGTGTCCTGAGACATTATGGAAAGATTTTTATACCCAAAACCCGAAGTAGGAAATAATGAAGTATAATTCTGCTAGCAGATGAGTCCGCTATTCACTGGTGCTGATTCTTCAACCTTTTGCATCTGGTGTCGTTATTTAGAGATGTGCATAGGCAGTGCAAAACAATTCTAATTACAAAATTAGAATCAGGTTGTTCCAAATCCCCTTATGAAGGTGCACAAAATGTAAGGCAGGAAACTGGAAAGTCACTCCCAGTATCTTGTGGGTTTCCTACTGATACTGAGTTGGATTCTATTCTTGTTCAAGTAAATTCTTCAGATCTGATCTTATTACCATTAATTTACAGTCAAAGATGAGATTTATGGATCTGATCTCATGAGTTCAACCACGTACAATGTGGTTTGTTCGAAGAAAAGGTAACCATAAGTAAACAGGGGCAGACTCTTAATTAGTCTCCGTGGTTTGCTTGATTTTAGGCCATTTGCTAGAATTCATACAGTAAGAGTCTGCTCTGTGCATTTTGCTGGACAGAATATGCACAAAAATATTTTCAAACTGAATGCAGCTGGTTCTAATCCTCTGATAATTCAATCTACATGCATTCCTAGCTTAAACATGAACCAAACAATCTGTAAAATGTTAGTTACAATAAAAGACACAAATCTAGTTTTTGAACAAACTTGAGCCAATGAATACGACTTTCTTTCTTTGATCTTTGTATTTCTGGAATAATGGCAAGAAACCACACAAAAATCACCACAAAATCGATCCAAGCCATAATGCAGTCTTGAAGCTACTAGGCACTCTTTTTGATGAAGGGCTTCATTGCTGGTAGAGTTTCTCTGCTTGCCACGTGCATTCCAGTGGTGATTCAAATTCCTTTGCCGAAATGAACTTGGGGGATAGACTGTACTGTACAGCAAGCAATAGGAATATGACAAAGGAAACACAAATTTTATCTTAAAAGACATATGTGACCCTCCTTGCTTTTTTTCAGATGAAATTCAGACCAAATTTGTTTAAATAACCAGCATAGACAATACAGGAACTGAATACAGAAAGAATGCTGAGAAAAAAATAAAACACAGCCAATTCCAAGTGCACCAAAAGCATTTTATTCATATTGTATGTTGACATTACATTCAAACTGTGCTTGTTCCATACTCTCACATTCTAGTCATAATGTGGTTTACAGATAATAATTTGTATTTAAAAACAATCAAACACCATTGTTTCATTAGAAGGAAATGACAATTGCCATTTTTTTGGTGAAGATTCCTTTATTCATCCTGCAGTTTTCCTCCACATGTGAAATGCATATTCTTCAGTTGGGATTTTCACTATTCTACATTTATTTGAAAGCCTGTTGAGTAGGAGTGGGCATAAAGCACTGCTGCTGGAGTAGGGGAGTGTTTTGATATTGCCTGGTACAGTTGTCCATGCAGTGGGCAGATGAGCAGAATAAGAAACTGGTACTGGACCATCACCTCCTCTTTGGACCTTGGGAAAAGACAACAGAACTCAAAATGTCCATTCAAATGCAGCTCTTCACTTGCTGCCTGAAGTATGCTGCATGTTTTCAGCAGTATTCCTCCTATGAACCTAAACCCATAATGCACAGGAAACAAGAAAAAGATTACTAACTTGAGACGTTTTTGCTAAATTTGACTCTATACTGTCCCAATGCACTTGCTTTCCTCAGCTATGAAGCCCTAAAGGAAGGTTGCCCTTCTCACAGTTCAAGCTTTATTTCCTTAAAACATGCTACAGCTCTGCAGAGATGGAGCTGCAGAACCTGATGTCAATGCCCTTAACTGCCTGTGGAAATCTTAATTCCACTGGCTGCTGTTTAAAGGTTGAATTCATGAGCACCTGGACAGTAAATGAAACTTGTGTCTTTAATGCCTGTCTTACAACTCCAGCAGTATTAGGTTTTGAATGACATTTTTCTTCCTCTTTTCAAGAGCATTGTCTTTGCCTGTGACTCCATTTATCTATCACGTGATGCTCAGGCAGCAATTTTCTCATATCTTGTCTCCAGCCTAATACATTCTCTGCATCCAGCAGCAAACCCTGGGAGTTGTGGTCCTGACACATGAAGGATTTTGTCTGAGAAGAATGTTTTAGAAGAAAAAATGTTCCTATTCACCAATATTATATTTAAAATAAAATAAAAAGATCATGTTTCTCTGGGCACTCACCTTTGCCTTTGTCATGATTTCTCAAGCATTATAAACCACATAAAAGGACAAAGAATACTTCAGTGCCAGGCCAGAGAGACTTGATCTAAGAAATACCTTTCCAGGATGAAGATCACAGATACTGACATGCCCAAAAGAAAAGCGGATTTTCAACCCTCTCATATTTTCATGACCAACTAGAAGAGGTGTTAGCCAAGAAATGATTCAAAACCTTCCTGCCAAAGCAAGGAAGGCAAACCCCGCATTTGGATGCGCGCTGTCTCTCCTGCTGCCATCTGCTGTTTCCATGTGGAAGCATGGAAAACTTCAAATACGATACCATTTTCCCTCTAACCTATTGCATTAATCCTGCCTACAATTTGGCAAAATTTCATGGACCGTGCAGGGAGGTACCATTCACGTGCAGTTGTTCACTCCATGGTTCCACAAAACAAGAAGCACAGCTCTGCCGCTTGCAAAGTTACCGACAGTTGCTGCTGTTACTGAAGATGCCAGGCTCAGATCAAGTTTGTCTGTAAGAACCCGCAAGAAAACTAACCTGTGGAGAGGCTAGCACCAGCTGCACACCTGAAACGCTCTGCAGAAGCTGCTTTCTTAATCTTTTGGGAGCAGAAGGGCACCAGGGATGCACTAAAGGGCACTGCTCAGAACTGAGGAGGTGTAAAAGTTATTGTGCACATATATTATGATGATCTGACAAAAAACTCTTCATGGGTGCTGCAGGAAAACTGTGCCTGTGCCTAATATGCCAGAAAGTGTATGCCAGAGAGCTTTTGGAAGTCTTTTTGGTTTTTTTTTAATGTGTCTTTGTTTGGAAAGTGCCTGGTAAATTTTGCTTATTATCTCTAAAAGCAAAACCTGAGTAGTTCATGGTGCTATTGGATGACTGGCTTCCTCCAAGATATGGGCCATCCTGTGACAGAGTTATCTCAATCCTATGAGGATTTTCACTTGACATGAGGAAGAATTGGCATTGTGTAAGGTCAGAGTACTTTTTTTCCCAAATTTTGAAATGCAATCATATAAGCAAAATTAAACAGAAATCTTTCATTTTCCCAATTCCTCCTTTAAGAACTATAATTCACTAATTTGACCTGAGAAATTTTCTGTTACTTTTGCTGCCTGTTTCTGGGGAGGAGGGGGTTGACATGGATTCCCATTTAGGGCAAAGGGAAATGTTACTAACTTCTGCTGAAAGACAAAGAAAGCAGATTAATAGGGGAAATAATGTATTAATTTTGGTGCATTATATACTTTCTATGAGTAAATTTTAATCAGACAGTTAAATGGAATGTAAATGTGTCTAGAGCACAGCATGGGTCTGGTGCTTTCAAAGCCGAAGTTCAACTCCTGATGTGATTAATTAGGAACTATAATTTGTAAATGTAGAGTAGGTCAAGGAAATGAAAACAAATGTGCTTTGTTAACTAGTACTTCAGGCACAGGTAAGTCTATTTGAAAATGAGGTCATTCACCCTGGCTAGACTCTGCATGCCTAAAACATCCTAATTATGAATAAGTTAATAATCTACTGCCTTTGACTACAGAAAATCTAAGTCCCCTGATTACATCTGTTAGGGATCTAGGAATCATGGTGCAAGACAGTTTTGAAGCTTTATCTTTGACTCTTACAGATTTGGTCCACAGGAAGATCAACTATCACCACCCCCATTACACTATCTGTCTAAATGACTTCGAAGGCCTTCTCAAAGCAGGAGATACGAAGCTGAGACATATGTTTTGATGACCATTAAGAAGCCAAGATTAGAATTTTTATTTTCTTGATTGGTAGTGATGGTCCTGGTATTATTAATTCATAAAGATGCAATCAGGTATCTCATTAGATTTTGGAAGTGATACACCATTTCTGTGTGACTCATCCTGCAAATGCAGTAATGGTCTAAGTGTGTCCAAGAGCCTGGCAAAGCCTCCTACCTAGACCTATATTTTCTCATGGAGTACTAAAGTAAATGTCTGATAACCGCAGATATCAATGCCTAAAGTGTTGCTGGTACACAGAGAGCAGCCTTGCCCTTAATCCAAGTTATCTATATATAGATGTTACTGCAGGATTAATATTTTTTAATGGGAACAGAGTTGATCTCCATGTTATTTCAGTTTAGCCTCTGCTGACCTGGTTTTGGTCTGCATTCTCCAGCCTATGATTTTACATTAATATCCTTCTTGGTGTTCTCAGTTTGTAAAACAGAGGATGGTCACTGTGCTGTTCACTGAATTTGGGTGCTAACATTACCCTTGCTGAAAGAAAACATCACACACCTGCCCTACTAGCTAATAACCAGGCAATAGGATGGTGATCACAGCCTAAAAATGTAGAAATGGAAATAGGAAAGAATCCCAAACTCCCAGAGGGGAAGAGGCCCAACATAAGAGAGAAATTTATTGCTGAGTATGATATAGCTGAAAGACAATAGAAGATTCCTTAAACTGGGCATAACAACAGGAGAAAAGAAAACCAAAACCTCCTAAACCGCATCTGTTCATTTTTATTATGGGGTCAGCTGCAGACTGCCAGCCTGTTTTAAAATCAGCACTTCACAGCACGAAACTATACGGTAATGTATCACTTCTCTGCAGGCACTTCCTTCCAGTGACAAATGGTTCAAGCGGAGTAATAGTTTAAACAGAATTGCACAGAGGGGTGAACGGCACTGATGAAGAAGGATCTATATGAGAGCCTTTATTTACAGATACATACACACACACACGGGCTACGTCTCCTAGTCCCCAGTGTGGACCAGCTGCTTATTGTGGATAATGACCTGTGTAAGATACAAAGCTACAGGAGATGTTTTAACAGTCAGGGGAAAAAATATAAATTCCTCATGTAATGCTAATTTATTCTGTCCCCAAGGGGGATCTCCATAAGCTTGTCAATCTAAATATCAACTCCTCTTCCAGCAGTTTTAACACTTACCAGTTAGCTCCTCTAGTTAACATCACTAACCTGCTAGATTTACCTTTTCCTACTTTTTCTAGGTAAGGAGAACAAAAAAGGGA
This sequence comes from Baryphthengus martii, assembly GCA_013396935.1. Taxonomy (NCBI): domain Eukaryota; kingdom Metazoa; phylum Chordata; class Aves; order Coraciiformes; family Momotidae; genus Baryphthengus; species Baryphthengus martii. The sequence continues at coordinate 70,083 of VWZK01021902.1, read as the reverse complement.
TTGCTCGAGCTCATCGTATTGCTCCCGAGTACAAGCTGAAGCACATTTTTTCCTGAGGCAGAAAATAAACTGCACCCTAATGTAAATGGCTGATACAAAGCCAATGCACCGATTTATGCCTCAGCTAAATCCTTAACTTAGCACTTATGTAAGACATTAGACTTTTATAGGGTTTGGACCAAAGTACGAATTTCACGAGGAGCTCACTAATTTGAGAAAACAACTGAGCGTGCTCTTTGGTATGACAAACCAGACCACTTATCCATTGGGGAGAGATGAAAGAAGATAAGATTCTATTTTTCCAGCTTTCTGAAATGTTTTTCAGATTTCCTCATTTAATATAAGCTTGATACAAACAAAGTTTCAGAATAAATTTTTTAACCTGCTCTCTAGTTAAAATGCTAAGCCTTTCCCCTCATGAGAAAAAAAAGTATTGTGCACACAGGATTTCAACTATCTCTGCTCAAATTCTGCCAATTTCCAAATGCTTAGGAATCACACTGAATCTGCTCTTTCCCCACCAGGGCTGGTGAATGAATTAGCACCAGAGCTCTGCTGTTTTTCGCTGTCTTGGTAGTCACATTTCTAGGAGACTGTCATTTTCTAAATACATGAATGCAGTAATGTACAATTTAGCTGAAGTTAACAGGGCTTTGCAGGTTCTACACTTCAGCCAAAATGTGCATTTAATGAGGACTACCAGAAATTATGCAGTTCTTGGAAAAGTTTCCTTAATGGCCTGGAATTATGATTTTGGAATAATCAATACAAAGCATCAAACTGTATACTTGATTTTTTCACAAAGTCGGTGCTCAGCACTTCCTCAAAATAAAATGATCTCTATTGATACTTCATTATGGAGGCCTTCGCAAATCACTAGTATCTCTGAAAAATGTGGGGTTTGTTCTGACTGCCAGTAAATTGTAAATGTCCTATTAAATTCAGACATTTCTGAACATTTGGGAACAACTTTGCAAACTGTGATCAAAATCTATTTGTGATAAACTGAAAAACTAAACATGCATAAGTAAATTGAAGATCAACTACATACAGCTGCAAAAATCAGCGCTAACTCTTTATGAGTTTTTATGTTAATCAGTAGTAGCATTACAGAAATAAGACTACGATCCATCCTACTACAAAAAAAAGTCCACCTAACCAGAGTTTAGCCACTTGAAACCTTTAAGCAAAGCTTGATAATTTTTGTTTTTGAAGACAATTTCTGTTCCTATTTTATACAATAATGGAGGAAGACCAGGAGATGGTTAGCTATGCTTTAACCTCAGACCTCTAGAAGTTATTTATATAAACTGAGTGAAGCAGGTACACAGTGACATCAAGAAGACTGGCTTCTAATGAGTAGTAGATAGGTGTCTTTACAAAAATTAATGAGGATAGACACAGCAGTTAACAAATTCAGCCCCATTTTAGAAACCCTATGTTATATTTTAGCTAAACACATAATTAAAAGCTTTAATAGAAGCTCTCTAGCTCTCATCAAGTTCCTGCCAAGATTTCTATTACCCTCCAGCCTATTCAGCATCACAGGTGCTGACTTGAGGAATTCTGAGGGACTGAACCTTCTGTCGGGAGGCAAAATCCCAGCCCAGAAAGAAAAACTCCAGAGCCTCTGTGTTGGAGGTAAGAGGAGTATCTCTCTAAACCAGGAAAGAGTAATTTAATCTTACTCTAGGTCAGGCATCACATTTTTTCCCTTACATCAGGGACCCCTGGGAACTTTTCATAACTCAAACCTCACTTGCAAGACTTAACAATATCCCTAGCTTTACAGCTAGCCAACAAAGTTGTTCCTCTTCAAAACAAGGTACCATAAAGAACCCCACACATGTGCAAAGGGACAACATCCCAAACGAGCACCACCACAGCACGGGGAGTGATCCTACACCCATTACACCACCAGCAGCTGTGCGGCACCGCTTGTTACAAATAGCAGTGCTTTGTCCCTTCTTCCAGCTCTGCAGGTGAGAGCAGGAGAGAGGCAGGATGAGACCTCTGGGGCTCAGGCTCGGCTCCCTGGCTGCTCCTCACCGTGCTTCCAGGTTCTTTCGACTCACTCTGAAGAGATGCACCAGGAAAAACTGCAGGAGGGATGTTTCCACTTCGGTCCAGGAAACTAGACACCATTGTAAGTAACCGGAGACGAGTACTGTGGGAAGCAAATTCCTCTTTCTAACGGGTAAGCTGAAGTGACTTATAGGTTCAGACTCCCAAGTTAATGTACAAGAATCTCAGCAATTTCATTTTCATTTGTTAGTAATTTGTATGATTCCTGAGTGGAAAAATGCTTTAATGTAATTTACATTCAAGCCATCAAAAAGTTATAAATGATTCCCAAGCTGAATGTTGCCAACCTTTGTCAATTAAAAAAAAATGACAAAACAAAACAAAGAAATTCCTACAAGAGGCACTGTTCAGAAACCTGCAGCCCAAGGAAAATGTTCCAGAGAAATGAAACAATGGTGGAAAAACAGCCTATTTCCTTCAAGGACTGGGTAAAAATATTTGGAATGTGTGTAGCATGCTCTGTGTATTTCGGAGTGACTTTTTTTGTAACTTCCCTCTAGTAAGAGGAACACTCCATGTGTATGTCAAGGTCCTCAGCTAGGGTACGTCAGTGTTGTCCAGTGCAGTCTGTCATACCAAACTGACTTACTGCAGCTGAGGCACTGTCTTGTTGCTCACCAGGAGAAACATGGCCCAGGCTTTGCCTACCCCAGCATTGTCCAGCCACCTCCCATGTCACTGGCACTTGCAAAGGGTCAAGCTGCGCTGCAGAGGCAGGGAAGGCTGCAGAGGAGGGTTTAGATTTCCTAAACTGTGAATCTGTCAAACTGATGTAAAATTCCTGCCCTGTGGTATTGCAGTTCTCTTGCTCTGTTTACCATCCATACCTGCAATAAAACTCTGGAAGTTTGGCTGATTTTAAAGTTTAGGTGAGATTTCCAAGTTTATTCTAATCCTGAATATAATCTTTCTTTAGCATCAAAAATGTAAACTAAAAAGAGGTAATTGCTGAGCTTGTTAAAACTTTGTAACAACTTTCTGATTTTTTTGAATCATTGTCAACTAAGAAATAGCAGTTAAACCCCTTTAATGCACAATACAACTCCTTCCTCCTCCTAGTTAAGCACTAGGTACTACACCGGAGGTAAGAAATCACCTTGTCCTTAGGGCTTGCACCTGGAACAGTCACATTGTTTATCAGTCTACATGCTATATGAAGTAATTTGCCAGTACCTGCCTGAAACCTATGTAAACAAAAGTACTTTTTGTTGTAGTTTTAAGTTACTCTGCTCAGCAGCCAAGTAAAATTGTTAAAGATGATAAACATGTGCCTATATGTTTACTGTATTTTTTTCTAAAACTGCTTGTGTGTTTTCTATACCACAATTACATGTTGTGTACATCATAAACAAAACCAATAAATAATTTAACACTCCAAACCTCACCTAAATTTAGGTAGCATTCAGAACTTGGCGGAGACTGAGGAAGTTAACGTAAGAATTTAAAAGCTGGAGTTCTGCCATATTTTAAGTTCTGCATAGTGTTTGCTCTTCAGAAATTCCCAAATAACAAGTTACAGCGAGGTAAATTCCTTCATTTTTAAATTCTTCGCTTTTGTTCAGTTCTTTAACTCTGCAGTGATAGAGCTTTATTTTTAAAATGTTGGAACCCAAGTCTGGGGTTTCAACAGTACTCGAGCACTATACTTATCTTGCATTATAAAATAAGATTATAGAGAACTTGATGTTGTCTTCACCTCTGTGCCTCAGTTTCCAGTCTATAAAATAGAGTCAACACTACTTACAAACCTATGGATGCATCAATTCACTCACTGGTGTATCTAAATGATGGTCCTGCCGACAGCTCGACAAGGCAGCTGGACAGGCCTTTTGTTTGGCTGTTGGCTTTTTTTTTGTTGTTTGTTTAACCAAACAGCACACCCAAGCACACAAGGTCCACCTGAAGAATTTACATAAGGCTCTGCCTCAGGGGAAAGGGGCCCTTTTCTGAAGTAGACTGTCCACAGGCTCTGGATTCCCAGGGCACTTTTTCTAGCTGGAGGAGATTTCTCTCTGTACTCCAAGTGCTTCAAGCATCTTGAAAACCTGGCCTCAGGCAAGTCATAAATGAGGGGTGGGGAGATGGGACTGGAGCTGTAGGGCCTTAGCTTTGCTTTTGTTTGTAAAGTGAAGCATTTTAAAGGGAATTTTTACTGGATTAGATTGACTGTAGCACCCATTTGCCTTGGCTAAAAAACCTGTATATAGTCTATACAGGGCCTTTCTACAGCAACAGACCCCAGAACCCCATTACCTGTTAGTAATTAAGACCAGAACTTAGTGGCTAGCGATGTCTCATTTATAGCAGACCGATTGAAAAGCATCTCTTTTGAGAGGACTACAGGATGTATGAAGGTGGATTAATTTATGTAGTTTGCAGGCGGCCGCACTCACATTCATTGCTGTGGCAGCTGTTCAGTAAAATTTGCTGGAAAATCTGGTGGGGATTAGGTTTTGATGAAAAATTTCAAGGCGTTATCCTGTAATGCAAGCAAGCATAAACCTCTTGGGTTTATAGTGCAGATAAGCAAGGTATCGATGGTTTCGCCTAAATAGATGGAAGGTGCTAGGGAATTGGGTGCTGCTACCATTACAACCGTGCTGCTCTCCAGCACCACCCTTCTCCCCAGTCCTGTTGAACAACGTCTCCAGACTCATTAGAGCACATGGCTGCAAATGCCAGGGCCACACTCGTGAGGCAATTACACATCGCTCTGTATGGCCACAGAACTCGCACTTGAGTGTGTTACAGGAAAACACTTACAGCAAAACAGGATATTGCAATGGGTACGTAGCTTTTCCTGACCAAGGAGGGAAAAGCAACACATCACACAGCACGATGATGTTGCTTAACATACCAAACACTCCTGGCTAAGGGATTAGATGTTGTGCAGCATGGCTGACTGGAATTTCTGGTTCTACTTTCTATTTTCCCTCGTCATCAAGCGCACGGCTGGAAGTTACAGGAGACAGCCAGGAATGTGGCTGGCTGGAAGTGGAGGGAGAGAACAGAGATCACCCGTACTCAGCTAAAAGAAACATAAGGTTACATTCGTGAGTTTCTCTGGCTTAATATCCAGCGAAGAAAAGCTTCTCCAAACTATTTTGAACGAACGTTTTTAGATTAATCTCTGAAAAATCTCTGCTTTGATTGCTGGCATCGTTACACTAAATCACCCAATTAACCCTCTCACAAACTGCCCGACAGTATAAACTTCTGCAGGTGAATCGAGATGTTACTGCTAAATGGCTTATCCTGGAGGTGTGCTGGCACTCACGGCGGTCTGGCACCGGCACCGCTCGGTGCCCCCGGCCGAAAGCCAGCATCC
>VWZK01021902.1:33044-64416 GCA_013396935.1 Baryphthengus martii | reverse complement strand
GACCGCGGTCGGAGGCGACGAGGTGCCGGCCGGGCCGGTGCCCGCAAACGGTGCCCGTGCCGCGGCGGGAGGGGATGCCAGCGCCAAATCTACTCCGCTTCAAACCATCTGTTGCGAGAGCTCCGGCTGCACTTGCCTCCTTTGTTCTTCCCTCGCTGGGGTCTTGCGCTTCCCCAGGGTCAGTTGCTTCGGTTTGGGCTGTTGTGGTTGGTTGGTTTGTTTGCTTGTTAGAAATATTTTGTTTTTCGTTCCTCGCTTTCGCTCCGGGGGTGGCAGAAGACGCCGGCCGGGCGGGCGCAGCGGACCCGTGTGTCGCAGCGAGAGCCCTGGGAGCGCTTCAGCCCCGGGAAGCTGTAGAGCAGCTCTCCCCGTGGCCTGGCTCGGATCGGCTCCGCGGTGCTCGTTCCCAAGCCTTAAAAGTTGGGAGCCGGTGGCACCGTCCGGAGAAATGTCGAAAGGCGGCGATGGAGGGGGAGTCGTCGCCTTCCCGGTGGCCACGCATCCCTCCGTGTGCCCGAGGAGTCCTCCTGGCTCAATGAGCCTCCCATTCCTCTCCCTGGAGTTGTGCCGCGGTCGAAAATATGTACTACTAGTTTATCCATATATTCCCAGAAAACTAACCGGTTACGTTCTCTTAAGTTGTATTAAGGCTGCGGAAAATTGTCACCAGCGACTTTAAGAAAAAAAATACTTCACCAGTCTGCTTTCTGAAAGATTTGGAGGGCGGGCTGCTTGTAGTACGAAATCGTCCGGATTAAAAGCGTGGACTTGAACATGTATCCAAATGGTAGAATTACAAAGCGTGCACTTTCTCATCGATTTTCTGCAAATTGTAAGGGAGACGCATAGGGTCTGACCGTTCACTTGGCAGTGACATTCCACGTGGTGCCTACCTGCCACTTTTTTTCGTGTGCCTTCTGTTGGCCGTCGGGGCTGCTGCATCTATTACAGGCATTTTGTGATCGAACTCCCGCCGTCGTTAGTAGAAGAATAAATCTGTGCCTCTAAAAATGAGATTATTTCAGTTCTACAGCACTCCTGTGAAATCTGTAGTAATAGAGAATAGTTCTCCGTTTTCTGGAAAAATTGACTCATTTAAGTGCTTGTGAGTGTGATCCTAAGCTTTCAGGTTTTTGAAATGTCAACTCCAGCATTTTGGGCACCAGTCCAAACCAAACTGGTGCACCATAATTAACAGTATACTTTGGTAGTTTGGCTCTGCCTGACACACTCTCCTTGCTCAAGTAACTTCCATGGTCGTTTTAGATCCGACGATCAAAATGCGACACACAGAGGAATTGTACGGGTTCTGTTCCCAGTTTTCAGAGGGAAGCTTGTGCCTGTGGGTGACATATGCAAATGTGCTCCGTTTAATATTTATGAACCTCTTTACCCAGTGGTGGAGCTGATCACCATATCAAAGGGCACTGATACTGCTTTTAATTCATGGAGTATTGGCCCCGCTGAGATCGATACTTAGAAATAACTGTTTTCTCTTGGAAGTGGGGAGAAAACCATGATTTTAAAACAATAAAGCATCACTTTTCCTGCGAGGAGGTTGTTCGCTGAGCACTGTCGTGGGCTGATCGGGTGGCCCAGCACCTTGTGCTGGAGCAGGGATAGGCTTTTCAGAGCATCCTGCTTCCCTTATTAAGGGAGGCTCCATCTGGACCTTTAATTTGTTTCACTGTTTGGTCAGGAAGGCACTGTGATTTTATTAGAATTTAATGAGGATTAAGCTCAGCTCAGCCTTTTAAACTGTATCGTAGTATTCACTGTTAGTTGCCCTTTGATTTTACTTTTAAGACGAGCACTGATGCACGGTGGTTTTTCTGGGCTGGGGCTGTGGAGAGCTTTGAAGTATGAAACTTTATGTGACTTTCTTGTTTTCAGGTTGGAATCATGCTGCTTAGTCCTCTTCTGTATTTATAATCACTTGTTGGTTGTTCCAGCTGCTAACGAGCACATAATGATCACAAAGATGTGTGAATTGTTCTGAGTTGTTTTTTTTTAAAAAAAAACAATTAAAATCTAATGGCTTGAATTTAATTAGCTGTTTGCTAAATGTCTTTTAGGAAGGCCATAAATTAATGTAATTTAGAATGAAATGTAAAAATTAATTAAAATTATTGTTGGCAAAACCGTGCTATCTATGTATGCGTGCGCTCAACCAGTCAAGCGAGCTTATTAGCAAGCAAGTTGTCCTTTTGATGCCTCCTGTCATTATCTGGAAGGCAAAATGTTATTACAGATTGCACCCTCCAGCACAGGCAGAAATACCTTCTTGTATGGCCCTTGCAGTTGAAAATACTTTACGCAGCTGTTTTCTTTTGGCTTCCACATTGAATTTTTTATGAGAATAAACAGATGAAAGAAACATTTTATATGCAATTTAGAAAATTGTTTGGGTTATTGGCTTAGTAAATGCTTATGTAGCACTCTACTTAAGAGTATACAATTACTGTATATAGTAAAAAATAAAATAATCTGTGTGTTATGAGTTAACTGGTACAGCCAAAACAGATACTGATTTACTCTTTTGATAAAACATGGAGTTATTTCACGTGTGCTGGGACTTCAGCACCTTTTGAATAGCACCAGTAGCCAAGCAGTTATTGAATCCCATTTATTTTCTCAAGTAGGACAGTCATACCTTACACTTGAGCATTTCCAACACGACGGTCGTCAGAGGGCTCAGTGGATTTGGGCCATCTACTTTTTCAGATGCAGCCCTCGAAGCGAAAGAATGTGCTTCGAAATGGGAACAAGAAGTCCGGGAACTTGGACTGAACACCCGATCTCTGCTTTGTGCCCCTGCTGAGACAGGAGCATGTCATGGGTGTCTGGCTTTGCCAAGTTCTCTTCACATCTTAGGGTCTTGATCAAAACAACCTGAAGATGGCATCTTAAGGGAAAAGAAAGCACTGTTGATTTCACCAACAGAATCAAGCAGAGAGTTCTACCAAAGAAAGAAACAAACAAACAAAAAAGGCAAACAAACCAGAAAGCCCATGTGGGAAAGCAGAACAGCCAAGCCTGTGGTTAGGGTTGTCGTGCTTTAGCCCTCCCTCTCCTCTCTGTGCTGTGCCCCTGCCCTGTATCTCTTCCACCCTCACCTTGGTGAGGTCAGCCCGTGGTGAATCGGTTCAGAGAAACCTATCAGAGGGCTGCAGGACTGTAGAAGACTACCAGTTTTGCCAACAATAAGTTTGATTTTTACGTACTATCATGAATTACATTCGTTTACCTGCTTGCCCCAGGTGCTTTGGTGGCTTTCTGCCTAAGTGGACTTGTTAGAGAGTAGGAGGAACATGACAGGTGATGATGGGGAAGTGGTAGGAGCTCTCAGCTGATGGTAGGTGGGATGCGGTGGCACTGTGTGTAGCTGGCTGCTCTTAGGTTGTCTCTTACTGTATTGGGAACCTGCTGTAGAGGGTGATGCCTTTCTTGGGCCAAAAAATGTAACTTTCTGGTACAGCTAATGTCCACCTTCAGATGAAAGGTGTCTTAATGTGGAGCATTTGTCACTCTGACAGTTCTCTGTGGCACCTCTTAAGCTGTTCATTTATCTTACTTTCTAGGTGGTTAATTGGCTAAGGTGTGAGATCAACTAGATTTAGGCTCCTGAAGAGTAAGCCCTAACTGGCTGGGGCTGGTGATGGGTGCTCTTTGGCAGACAGTTTTCCATTGCTTTTAGCTGTTGCATTGTTTTCCCTTCTGAGAAGGCTTCTGCTAATTGAGCTCTGTAACAATAACTCATTGTAAACAAAGATAGGGAGGCATTCATCACATTATGTTAAAAAAATGACTTACAGCCTTTTCCATGTTTGTCACCAGCCTATGATAACAACACGGTATAAAGCATTTCAATAGGACTCTCTCCAGCAATGATGTCTGTGGCAGAATAGTAACTTATAAAAATAAATGAAGAAGTCTCAACTTCTGAATTCTAACTGTGGGTTTTTTTTCTGTGCAGCAGTGCAAGATTCTCTGAGGCTGAGAAGTAGTCATTACTGAAGGAGTCTCTATGATTGAAAAGATTTTCCCAGAGAAATCAAAATTAGTCTCCTCTTAAAGTTTCAGGCAAGCAGAATAATTAAGATTTATTATTTTTTTTTTAAAAAGAATAATTGAGCTTATGCATTTTTTCAGGGGAACAGAAGACAAAGGAAACCTGTAATGACTAAGTGGAGACCAACGTTTTGCTCTGCTGTTGATGGTATTGGAGGGACAACTGGAGAAATAAGAAGAAAGATTATTTTTTTTCATTTTTATGTATTGATTTTACAATTGTTCTGTCATGGTGTATGTACTGCTCCTAACTGCAATGTATGTACTGACTACTGACTGTAGGGTTAGCATATAGGTTAGTTCTTACATTTTTTTTTTTTCCCTTTATTTCTTTTACTGAATATTGTATAAAAGTTGTTGGAAAAACTCCTGTTTCCTAAGTATGTCAGGTCTGCACTGGGTAGCTGCTGAGGCAGTCTTACGAGTATGTGCTGCTTCTCTGCACTGGAAAAGCCAGCGGTGTCTGTTGAACTCGTGGTTTTGCCAAAAAGCCAGTACTCTTTTCTCTAAAGCCCTCAGTGATGCACGAGCAGGTGTGCTAGAGGAGAGAGCTAAAGGAGATAGGATTTTGTGGTCAGCAGTGCTCTGAGCCTGGGGAGAGTGTGTGCCTCATGATTCATCTCTGGCTGAGTTCAGTACCGAGAAAAATGAGCATGTGGAATGACTGGCTGCAGCAAGTTGGGGTATTTGTCATTTATTTGGGCTAGAATAAGAAGTTTTATGGTTGCCCGTCTAGACCGCAAAAGTGGCTGTGATGCTGTAGTGCAGTTGCTCATAGCGACAGCGAGCTCCGCTTAATTCACGGGGCTCTGTTGGTGGGATTGCTGTGTGCTATTGTCAGTGTGCTGGTCTTCTCAAAAATAAAAACTTTGGCAGGATGTCAGTCGATCCTGCCTGAGAAGGATGGCCTTGGTTGGTGCCAAGGGTGATTAAACTATAGCAGCGAGGAGGCCAGGCTGTTTGCTTTAGAAACTCAGTGGTGGCCCACCTTTTGCGAAAAGAATCTTTACTTAATGGGCAGTGAGGAGGAACCCTTTGCTCTGTAGCCAGCTGAGAAGCCAAGGATTGTGTGTTTAAAGAACAACCTTTTTTTCTTTTCTTTTCTTTTTTTTTTTTTTCTTTTTTTTTTTTTTCACAGAGGAATTGGCAATATTTGGCCTGGTTGTGAGTAATACTCCTGCTTTTAAAAACGATGAAAGAAACAGAATCCCAAACACAGGAGTGTCTATTAGCAAGACTCTTTTCTCTCTCCTTTAGAAAGGCTTTTAATGCCTGGGATGCTGAGAAGAATTTTTGGCCTCAGTGTGTGGTTTTCATACTCTTAACAGAATATTTTTTGTTATGGGAAGTACAATTATCTGACAGGATTTTCTCTTGCATGAGGAACCTTCTCTGAAAGGTATTTTTCTTTTTTCCTGTGCTTTTTATCATGAGGTATGTAAGAGGGGACAAAAAAACAGTCGAGAACAGTGTTCTTACAGATCCTCTGAAGCATCATTTTGCTTTGTAAGCAGCATCATGTTGCTAATTGTGCTGTTAGTAATGTACAGGGAGGTCTGTACCTCACTCCTTGCTCTTCAGAGTAGCAACTTTCCTTCTTGGTGTGGTTTGTATCAATTATTGACGTTTATTTTTCCCTTCTCTTTTTAGGTCCTTGCTAAATCTGATCCTTAATGAATGTGATTTTAAGGCCAAGAATGTTGGTCCTTTTTTACCCACACATAATGCAATAGGAAGGGTGTTAGAGGGTAATTAATTTTATAGCACATGCCATGTATGATGACAGTGCAAGTCTCTCTGCTCTTGCTGGTGGTGTGTGTTCCTAAGAGGGATAGTCTTCTGTTTAGGAGATGAGAATCACCTGATAAACAACTTTTTGTAAGCTTCCTTTTCAAGAAATCTTTCTGCAGTTACTTACAAGCTCAGGTGGAGCCATTGCTCGCCTCATTTTTCCTCACTGTAAACAAGTGAGCACAGGCACCTACAATTTAAAGAGGAATTGTTTGCCTTTTTTCTTTCATCTCTTTGTTTAAATTGATGGAGAATTTTGGTTTTCTAGGCTTTTCTTTCATCAGGTGCTGCAGGGTGGATGCCTGGAGACACCACACAGTGATGTGCAAGCTCTTCTGAGAGTTTTGAGTCATCTTTAGGAAACACACATATATGCACTCAGATTTAAAAGGCCGTGCTCACAGAGAAGCTTGCAGCCTGAGCTGACCATTTAGACAATCAATGGAAGTACATGGGTGGTGCTGCTGGATGTGGAGAGAGACACCAGAGTCATCAAAGGCCTGAGTTTGTTGCTAAATCTTGGAACATACCAAATGTTCTTATCTTCTGGCTTTGCTGTTTTGGTTTTTTTCTCTTTGTTTTCTTTTCTTTTTTTTTTTTTTTTTTCCCTCCTTCCCAATCCTCTTTACATATTGTATTATTTTTTTTTTCTTTTTGCTCCATGTTGTAAGTATTCATGCTACATACCATCAGTGGGTACTAAAAGTTCTTCTTAAGCTTTCTACCCTAAGACTTCTTACGGGGTTGGGTGAAATAGTGTTGTTTTTTACTAATTGTTTTGATTACTTTGCCTCTCAGTGGGTTGCCTCTTCTGTTCATCTTCAATAGTTTCAGCCTAACTTGTTTACTAAATATAGCTGTGTCTTGGTGTTCTTTAACTGCTGTTTTCACGACAACTCTTGTGACTCTTTAATGTCCGTACTGCTCTACTTTCTGCGGCAGTGCTGCTCATTGGCAAGGACAAATTTTTTTAGCAAGTGTTGGAGAACCCGGTTTCTGTGCCTTTCTGCCCCATCCAGTGATGTGATTTGCATGCTCTTGCACCTTTTAGGCAATACTTTTGAGTGCAGTTTTGTCTTAATTATAAACGTAGGCTCGCTTTTTGTAGTTAAATGTGTTTCTTCAGCTTTTTGGAACTGCTTGGACACGAGTGATTCTTACACATATTAAAAATGCAGTGCAAGGGACAAGAGGTGAAGCAACATAGCTGTGCTCTATAAGCAGGTATGATGTACCTCTCAAAAATCCAACTACCTTGGATTTCATATGTTGTATTAAATCAAGCAAAAACTCTTGCCTGATTCTCTCTCGTTTCACTGAAACTCAGCTGTTAGCTGTGAATGCAGTGCTTCAGTCTCGAGTTGGTTCTCACTTCTCCTGCCAATTTATTTGTGCTTCAAAAAAAAACCAACCAAAAACAACCCCCCCAAAAAAAAGGAATTTTATATTTGAATGTATTTTGGATTTGTGTAAACAGTTTTAATGCATCAAGCTGAACTGGCAGGCTTTCGTAATCCTCTGGGAAAATTGGGAGTTTGAAACCCAGTGGATAAATTAAAGTCACAAAAGCTTCTGAGTCGCAGATTTGGCTCCCTAAAGAGACACTGTAAATTAGTTAGGTCTAGAAATGTAATTTAGTTAAAGTAAATGAAAATGCTTTTTCATGAGAGCTTTATAGTTTTAAAGACAAAAGAGTCGGATTTCTTTGTTCTGACTTGAGGACACAAAACCAAGAAAATTACTGTTAACAAGAGAAGTTTATATTTGCTGTCCAAATGCAAGAGGTAATGATTTCACCACTTTTTATGTTTTTTAATGAAATTTAGTTTTCAAATGCTTAGTTTCAGTCAGCAGCTGAAGTAAGAAAGCCTTCACATGCATAACTAAATTAACAATCTCAAATATAAATAAAACGCATGACAGAACTTTTAATTTGCTTATGATTTACTGTGTGCTACACCTTTTGCCTCTTTTAAGAACGAAGGAAAAGTGTCACTTTTACATCAGGATTCTGATGAGCTTTGCACCCATTACTGTACAAAACAACATCAGTGGGGTGGGCTCCAGTTCCCTTCTTTCTTATTCACGGCCACAGGCAGACCATGCCATTTTCTGAAGGAGTTTCATGCTGTGGGCATTTTAGGGATAAATTAGATAAATTAGACCTCTAAATTTTATTGACAAGCTCTATGTATTCTTCTGTTTTTAAAATCCAATCTTGCGGGTTCAGTTTTTGAGGGTGGACGTCACCTCCCCAAACAAACTGATTTTTTGACTTCTATAACACATCTTGCAGTACCTTTGGCTTTTATAACTAATAGACTAACTTTGGAGTGGCACTGAATTGTGGACGTAATCCTTTAGGTAAGGCACGGCCGACTGAATTCCTTTCCAGGAGCAGCAGATACTGAAAACCTGACCATGTGGAATGGAAGGAAAAGCGTTGCTGTTAGAGATATTCTCCCATGTCTCTGGTTTGATGTAGCTATAACGAAATCATGCTGTGAGTCGGAGCAGTTCTGAGATCACTGCTGCGCATGTACATCTGGGTTTCTCTTTTGGAGCAAAGTCCTCTTCAGGTGTCTTGACATATATTACAAATGTTACAGTTTGGGGCTTTTTTGGATGCAGTTTGATTGAAATGAGTATCAAGAGAGCATTCCTAAAAACGTGCTTCTCTTGGTTTCCAAAGAAGTGTGGCACGGAGGAACCTTCACCGATAGGAACCATAAATTAAACTCTTTCAGCTGCAAGATTCAGAGACATGGCAATAGTCATGTCTGTGTAGTGTCACTTAGCTGTTTTTAAACAAGAACTCTAACAAGGAGAAAATTACAGCTTTGTTTAGCAATGAAATCCTGCTATTGCCTCCTCTCACGACATGTGCTGTGCAAATACGGTCAGAGATCTAGCAGGAAATCGGTGGTTTGTGTGGCTGTAACTCTAAAACGTGTCTGTTAAAGTCAGGAGGCGAGGGGGACAACAGTAACAAACAGTCCCAACTCTTTGCCTCTTGGTTGGTGTTGCTTTTTTTTCCCCCTCCATAGGATAAGCATGAAAGAGCTCTGAGTCCCTACTGACAGGTTTGTGACAGCTGTAATAAGCACCATTTTGAGATGATTTGACCTGTGTGCATTGGGATTGGTGATGGAGAGGGTTTCTACCTGTTTATTTTCTAAACACTTAACATGTGGGCTGGCATTTTTCCATTAAAATGATAGGATATATTTCAGAAAGATGGCTTCTTGGCAGTGGTGTTCTCCAGGTTTGGAATTTTGCTGTGTTTTCTCTAATCTGTGACACTAGGATTTTCTGAGAGATGCTCAGAGGATTGATTAGAACAGAAAAAGCAGGAATTAGGCTGTGAGCGTTCTAACAGTCTGTGTTCTTTGCCTGCCACAGTTTTTGGGCTGAATCCTAGTTAGATGAGTGGATGTATATTTATGGCAAATATTAAAGTTGCTTTTGTAAGTAGATATGGTGAAATGCTTAGGAGCTTGATTTCTTAGAATGTATTTTTACACTAAAGAAATGGAGTAATAAGGCCATTTGTTTTAGGTAGTATAGACTTGATAGTGATATTCTTGATGTAAGTGTGATTTTTAAATAAAGTATTACTTTTTGAATTAAAAAGGTGTTAGGGGAGATGCTGTTTCTGGTTTTTAACACTTTTACTTTAATGTGTTTTAACTTCTATTGAATTGACTGGATCAGCAAAAAATACTGTAGCTTGGGCAAGTGCTTAATCTGAAGCTAAGAAATACCTGAAATCTCGTTCTAAATTTTTTTTGTTTGTTTCTTACTCTGTAACAGAAATCTGCTGTAGCTGATGTGGCTGAGAACTCAATTTCTGACAGGCCAGGTTAGAGGGAATAGGAACTGCACGAAAGTACCGTGTTGGTGCAGGATTTATCGTAAAATGTGGTAGACTGAAGGTACAGTGTGCCCAGTGGTGATGAGGACAGATTCAGTAAGACAGGCTAACATGGGTATTTATATAATTCCTTGTGACTTTGGGTGCTACATAACAGCATAATATTCTTTAATTATACAGCTAAACCTGTGTTTCCTGGCTTTGTTAAGCTGGCAGAGCTGGGTTCTCTGAATTTCTGTTACTGGTTTGTTTCCTCCCCACCCCGCTAGAGTATTTAGCCTTGATTTATACCTGGTTTCAGTTCTGTGTGATTTTTAAAATCATATGAGCATTCATGTGTTAATGAAAACTATAACTACAAAGTGTTTAGTGGCTCTATAAACAGAGAGGTAGGTGATTTGAGATATTTTCAGAAATTGTTTGTTTTCCTGCATGGAAGTGCAGATCCTGCACGTGGGTTGAGGCAATCCCGAGCACAAATACAGCCTGGGCAATGAGTGGATTAAGAGCAGCCCTGCAGAGAAGGACTTGAGGGTGTTGGTGGATGAAAACCTGAAGATGACCCAGCAATGTGCACTTGCAGCCCAGAAGAGTAGCGTGGCCAGCAGGTCAAGGGATGTGATTCTTGCCCTCTGTTCCTCTCTGGTGAGATTCTACCTGGAGTGCTGTGTTCAGCTCTGGGCCTCCAGCATAAGAAGGATGTGGACCTGCTCAGATGGGCCCAGTGGAGGGTCATAAAGGTGATCAGAGGGCTGGAGCACCTCCCTTGTGATGACAGGCTGAGAGAGTTGTGGTTGTTTAGCCTGGAGAAGAAGAGAAGGCTCTGGTGAGACCTTATAATAGCCTTCTAGTACTTAAAAGGAGGCCTAGAGGAAAGATGGGAAGGGGCTGTGATTCTGTAAAGAGGGGAGGTGATGTCTGTGCCAGTGAGATTTGAAGCCCAAGTGGAACTTGACTTACTTGATCCTCCTCCTCCTCTCCCTCCCCCGCATATCTAAATAACGGTGATTTAAAACCTTCAGAAATACGGAAATGAGAACTACTGTTTACACACTCTTTGGATATCGCTTCAGTTATTGCCTAGCTAAGTAATACAGGTATGTATGTGAAGGTTCTTGCTAAGATGCTTTTAATTATCTGCATTTACGTAATTATTGTTTTCAGTAGAAATTTCAATTTCCTGTTCCTATAGCAGCTTTACCAGCAAAACGGCTCTAACTTGGCCGCCTATTTGTGAATTAATGGCAACATTTGCTGTTTGCTTTTTATAGGCAACAAAGGGACCTTTTTTCCAAAGCTATAGTTAAAATAACAATGGGAATTTCCAGAAAGCAAAAGGGAATTGTCAAGAAAGCATGCAGAGTATTGGCAGCATATAGCATATATTGTGTTTATCAGCATGTGTGGATTTGTGTTTGATAGGGTCATTTCATGTGCCTTTTAGCCTTGATCTGAAGTTAATTTAAACAAGTGAAATTTAAATAGTCCTTATTTTTGGTTCCAGAACTAGTTGGGAAGCTTCCAGGCTCTGGTGTGTGAGTGTGTGTACCACTACCACCCCTCCACTTTTATTTAAAGGAACCAAAGTCTGACCATTTTTAGTTCATCAGTGAAAATTTCAAAGAATGCCATTATCCTGTGCTCTGGACCTGGTAATATCTTACATTGTCAAGCAGTATCTGCAACAGGTTTTTTTTTCACTTATAGAAAAAATGTATAAGATCATTACATAGTGCTCCTGTAATCTCCTTAAAGTATATATGCGTTCTTCATTTGAAAGATTTCTATGATATTTTGTAGCCCTATTTTCAAGTATTTTTTTGTGTGTATGATTAATACATATTTTAGTTTCTTTTCACTGTCAGTGGGGCTTGATTATGTTATGCATTCCAGTATGTATTTTGGTTTTGCAAAACTTCAAGTTAACTTTGAAGTAGCTTTTTGGCTACTTTGCTATATTGCTGTTTACAAGTCTTTTGCATACAATGTAGAGATTAAAAATTGGAATACCTTCTAAGTTAAAGTAATTGTCAGGTAAAAGAAGATAGTAATGTCCGCTAGAAAGAAGCGGCTTACCTAAGATGAGTAAGGAACTACATTTTGGCAAACAACTCTTCTGTACTATCAAATGATCTTTGTGTATGTATTCTTGGAAGAAAAATGGGTAGGGTTGATGTCATCTAAGAGTTGCCTGTTCACTCTTAATTCTTCTTCATCAACTTAATTACCCTGGGATGTTACAGACCCTTAAGTTGCAGTACTGGCTGAACAGCCTTGGGTACCAGCTTTTGCTTTTGATCTGCGTCATTCTGGAATAGGGATATAGAAACATTTCATAGTGATTTTAGTCATCTGTTTCACCGATTTTGATGTGTGGTGTCAGTGTCCCCACTTCTGTTGTATCCAGCATTTTCCTCTAAGCTCCATGAGGAGTGGCTGATCGGTGGCCTTGAGCCACGTGCTATCCATGAGCATCATTCTGCTGGGAAGCAGAGCCAGGTCTCCATGGGGTTTTGGGGTAACTCATCTGGGGAAAAACCCTCGAGGTGTTGCTCAAGATGAAAACCAACTCTGCAATTCTTTGCGAATCCCACAGCACATGTGGTCCTAAGTGGTGTCTAGGGAAGCCAGAGATGAGTTGTGTGACAGCAGAGACTTCTGTATGCTTGCACGAAACAGGGGTCATGTTCATCATCAGATATTAAATGCACTTTTGGCTTGCTGTGAACAAACAGAGTTGGAGTAGGGGAGGAAAAGGCTGAGGTCCACCCCTGGAAGAAAGGCTGTGGGAGATGCTGTCAGCTACTCTAGGAAGTGTCACTGGGATGCTGACAAGCTGCAGCTGGCTGGAGTAGCACTCTACAGAGCAGTTCCTATCTCTTCCTGTTGTGTTAGGCTGCTATAACACGTGCTCCTCTTCACTACAAATACGTAGATTATCCATCACTATATAGTTTTGTAGGACTTCTCCTCCATAGTATCTGTATAGGTGCTTTGTTGTGTGGGTTTTTTGGTTTAGGTTTATTTTGTTGTGTGTTTTATGGTTGTGCACAACATGTACCCCATGTTCATCTGCTGTGCTTTTTGTTGTCATAGGCTATTTTACAGCATGCCACTCTTTTTCTAACCTGCACCCTCTTTGGATTCTGACTTTGAATTGTTTCAACATTATAGAAACAATTTTGTGTCTCCTGGAAGCAGCTGTTAGAAGAGGTTTTAGCAATTTATCTTTTGTGCTGTGTTAACCATCGGTATTCTCAAAATGGAAAACTGAATCAAGTTGATGCTCCGAGAAGTTGACGTGTTGCTGGACCACTTCCAGGGAGCTTAGAGCAGGAAAGTGCTGCTGCTGCACTGCATTGGCTGTTCAGCAAGGTTCTTCTCTTCAGTTCTCTTCTAACAAGAACCATCCTTCTCATTTAATAAGATGATGGCTGCCATATGGCTTCCTTCTTTCCCCTCTTCCCTTATTTTAATATTGCATGTGTGTTTATGTCCTACAAGCATCAGGAAGACCATTTTCAATATTAGTATAATACTGAAAGTAGCTAGATTTCTACTTTTTTTTTGGGGGGGGGACAGTCTACTTGTAGTTTAGTGAGTTAAGAAAATATTTTGTTGATGTTTGTAAAATAGACTCGTAGAGCTCCTGAAGGCTCTTACATTTGTGGTTTTTTTTTAATGTTTAGATTCTTGGATTCCTTTTCATTTGTTTGCAGAGTGATTAATGCATTTTAAGATAATTTGCTATGGAAATAGGACACAACTGGGTTTTGCAAAATAAGAGCTGCACTTTTAAAAATATTTAATCTTATTTTAAAAGCATTTACATTGGAGAAGTTTTTTTTTTTTGTTGCTCTGTAAGATACATTCCACTTCTTTGTTAATCATTAGGGTTTGATTATTTTGTTTAAAGTGACTCATTTTTCAAAGGACTTTTTTTATTGCAACAATTACACACATACAACAGGAAGCCTAGAAGGAAGTGCAGCATCAGATCATTGAAGATTCTCGGTTGCTTTTAGAACTAATTTTTATGCTTTGTAGTGTTAAAGTTAATGATTTCTTGCTGTGCATGTTTTGTTTCATGTGAACAGTGTGTATTGTGTCTGCTTTATCACTGAGATTATTTTTTAAACCCATGTGTGTCAACATAATTGATAGGAAACTTACCTTTGGTTTTGTAATTGAACACAAAGTTGTACCTAAAAGCTTTCTAGTGCTGCTGCTTTTGTTGATCTAGGAAGTGAACCGTAATAGTCACATAGAATAATTACAATTATCAAGAGGTAACACAGCTCTTCTGCTACATGTTGTGATCTTGAGTAAATCTTAGAGAGGAGTTGCATATTCAGCAGTTCAGCTACTTTCTACCTGCCCAAAAAAGCTCAGTTCTAGTTTTGAGGCAGCATTTTTAGTCATTTGGTAGGTGAATGCTCCTGTTTGTATAAAAACATTGCTAAAAGTCTTGGTGAGGGCAAACCAGATGGGCTTGAGCTCTGCTTGTGTTCTCATTATGTTCTCTCCTGGGACCGTGGACAATACGTGGCTGCCTTTGGGACTGTGCTTTGCTCTATAATGCTCTATATATGTGTATATGCTCATCTGCATGGTACTGTGCCATGCTGGACTTAGGAGAAGCTGGACCCAGTCTGGAAGCGTTGTGCGAAACTCGTGGTTTAAACCACCTGGCCTATGAGGCTGTGTTGGAGGGCCGCAAAAGGCAGCTCTGGGCAGCAGAGGTCAGTGAGCTACTCCCTTGCGTTGAAGGAGAGGGCTCTTGAGTGTAACTCTCTTCCCTTGGGAAACAAAATATTTTTGTTTTTTTTTCCTACTAGTCTGCTTTTGTAAACCCTCTTCAGGTGAAGACTAAGTAATGGCTGCATTTGAGGGCAGAGGGATGAGGAAAATGAAAAGTGGGTGCTTGAAGCCCAAATGATGTCTTGTATGAAATGTCTGGGATTTGTCTGGGATGTCTGTGTGCCTGTCAGCTTGATAGTGGGTAAATTTCCGCAGAAAACTGGCTAAAGATTTGGGTTGCCAGGCTAGGTGATTTACCCTGTGGTAATTGCTTTATTGCCCATCCAGGGGTGGCAGCAGTAACTCTTCTATCCATTCAGTCATGCTGGAGAAGTTCTCCAGCCTTTGGGGCATTTTGAGACTCTAAGCTTTGTAGGTTCAGCTCTGGCCTCCACAAGAAGCCCAGAGGCAGGAGGCAGCGCTGGTGCTGCATCAGCACGGCCTTTGACTTCAGAGGATCACTGTTAGTGGCTGCATAGGAGGTTAAAGTGAGGGTCAGTTTGTCATCTTGTCTCTGGAGGACAGAAAACGTGGGTCTTGGAGATGAGTGAGCAGATGGTGGCCCGAAACCTTGGTTTGGAAATTGCAGTTTCTGTTATGCCTCTGCTTTGAAAAGCTCTTGAGTTGAGGGGAAAGAAATTAAAGGAGGTGTCGAGCTGTTGTGTTCTGCCAGGTATGACCAGCCTGTGGTCTGGTCCCCCTTTGCAAAGACCTGTGTATCTCCATTGTGGAGCTGTTGAACATCTCTGCTTCTCTCTCCAAAACCTAGCAGCTTTCTTCTCCTCTGTTCCTTTTCCTCCACTTCTTCCCTTCCTTCTTGTAACACTGTCCTCAAAAAGAGGTGTGTGAAGAGAGAGACCAGGTGCTCCCATCTTGGGAATGGATTTTCCTTTGCAAAGCCTTCTGAAAAAGGTGGATGTGTAGCATTAAGCTGTTGTCGTTGTGTAATTTCAAAAATCGTATATAAACAAATGTATTACTGTGGTGTTATTTTTTTTAAACAAACAACCTCCAACCTTGAATGCAGCTAATGATATAATTATCCCACTTGATCATCATTATTTGTCTAGCTGTCCTTAGTAAGGCGGTTATGCCTACATTCCAGATGAGAAAATGTATTTTAATTTGGTTTTACTGCTGCTGTGTACTACAAGAAAAAAGAAGCCAACCTAATTCAGTCTCTTATGTATACATTTTATGGAACTAGCATCAAATGAATGAATTAATAACTTGAGTATTTTTCTCTACAAGACCAGATTGCAAGCCCCATATTCTAAAGCTAGTATGTTGTAGAGAAGCTAATCATAAGAAAGGCAAGTAAGTATCAGATTACAGAATTTTTCTACATTAAAAATATGACCATATGTGCCTTTGAATAATTCCAGATGGTAGGCTGCTGCTTTATAATTCCTTGTTTTGGATTTAATTTCTTCAGATATTTTTTTTTTTTGGTAATCGGGACATATCTTAGGTATTATTACAAGCAGAAGAAGATAAAAGAAGGTATTTGGTTTGCTAGGTGTATAAATCTGTACTTTTCATCTATTCATTTTCCCCTGCCACCTCCCAAACATTTTGATTGCACAGCAATCAGAGATGTGTCAGGTTTAGATTGGTTGTATAGACTTTTACATATATTAACATCCTGTAGTCCCTAGGAGATCACATTTTGTAGTACAATTATTTTTTTTAGTATGTATTTTTACAAAAGATATTTGGATGCTTATCGAGAGCTTTCCCCGAGTGAATGAGAAACCTTTCAGGTAAAAAGGTAACTATTTTGAGAAAAGTTACAAACCTCTGAAAACAATATTATAATGAAAATCATTTAACAACCTTGGCTCTGGCTGCCAACAGTAGTGCACCCTGCAAGTGTCTTTTAAAGAAATACTCTGAGAGTTTGTCAGTTTATTCTCTTTAATGATTCCCTTGTGTTTATCAGGTAATATTAAAGACCCTTATGTTACAAAAGGAACTTTAGGAATAGGCATAGGCTTGGTTCATGTTGTCAAAGACAGTGGTTAAATATGCCATCTCAGTAATTGCAGCTGCACTTTCCTGGTAGGGTGTAAAAAATGCAATTTGAGGTTCTAGTTAATGAAGTCTCAGTTGTTCTTGTATCTGAGGTCGCACGGGACTCCTTTGCTTCAGGAGTGGTTTGAAATGATCCTTCAGTGCTCTTAGTTTCCTACTTTGGGCAGCTTGATCATTTTTGATCGCTACAGGGAATACCTGAATCATGTTTCAGGTTCTTATTAGTCCTTGTTTACTTATTCTTTATGACAGGTACTAGGACATCCCAAGGTAGTTCACGATGATGATTGCAGTTCTTATGCATATCTGTTTGTGTTTTCCTTGTTGTTGTGTTTTGTTTTTTATTTGCTCCTTCTTCACACAGTTTTGACAGTGTAAGTCACTATTGTAGGAAATAATAACTGTCCCCATGCCAATAGATTCTTTATTTTTAATTTTACTTTGAGGATCTGTGCATGACCTATTAATAACATGGGCTTGACATCAGGAGCGCCTGTTTTAAGTTGCTTTTTCATCTTCATCCTCCCTTGTTGTACTTCTGCTGCCACAGTCAAATTTCTGGAGTTTAAGAAAGGCTATGTGCCGTGTTTACTTCATGGCAGAGGAAGGTATAGGATTTAGTCTTGGCCATGACAATTGCAGAGCATCTGGAAAACTTATTTTCATGGCTAAGAACTTTACCCTTCTTTTAGTATTTCTTGGGTCTAAAAATATTGTTTATTGATTATTCAGGAATCATGTGAAGTATAAAATCGGACTTTCAGAGCCTTGTGGCTTTTAAGCCTTTATGAGCTTGCCCTGGTGACTTTCAGCTGGTCGTTGAGAGTTTCTTTGTGTGCTTTGAGGTATTAGCTGCTTGTGCCTGCAAAATGCGGATTTTCTTTATGTAATGTAAGAAAACAGAATTTTGTAATATGTCCCTTTTTAAATAAATGTAAATGTGAATAAAATGTGAGTGTTTTTTAAAAATTAAATAAATTTCAACCCATGTTGCAAGTACGTGCAATTTAAGAGAAATCGTCTTGATTTCTCAAAAAGCATCATCTTTGTGGAAAAGTGCAACTTGAGTAAAATAGTTTCTGGAGTACAGAATCTACTGTACAGTGCTATTTCTGAAATACCGCTAGGAAGGAGGCCAGGATTAGAAGGAGAGCAAAATTTAGCAGTATGGAGAACTGGGATTGCTAACGGTGAGGGCTTTCTCATGCTTGTGACTGTACCGTTTTTATGCAGCCGTCTTTTAAAACAGAGGAAAGATAACGTGATAATGCCTTTTGGGCTCAACTACTTCTGTGGTCATTTTTATCTGTGGCTTTTTTTTTTTTTCCCCTTTTCTTTTCAAATTCTGTATTTTAAAAGGTTTTATCACCTTTTTTTTGGTGTTTTTTTTGTTTTTGTTTTTAAAATGAAACTTTTGCCCTGGCTCCTCAACATCTTTGATGAAAACAGTCCTGTGCAGCTAGATACTCCTGTTGCCTGACTTGTATCTCACTCAGTGTGTAAGTTTAAACATGTTCACAAGCCCTTGCATGTAAGGAGGAGGGTATTTCCATGCAGTTGTTTTGAGATACTGCAAAAATGCATTCACTCCTTGGTATTAGGCTTGTTTGTGTAGTTGCTGTTATAAGAACCCGCTCAGAAATGCTGCTTTGCAAATCCGATCTACTATTTGATGCGTTTTAGAATTAAAGATGACTTATTTGGTGTGCAGTTAACCTGGAAAACTTGCCTTGATGTGCTGCTTAACTTGTATGGTGTGGTGTTCTTTGTATGTGAGTTTTTTATTTTTAAACAGCTGATGTAGCAGCAGTGAGACACCGTCTGGCATTTTTTAAGCACTGTGATCATTCCTTCTGCATCAGGCGTTCAGGAAGACACTGTCACCACACCCACCAGCAGCTCTCTCTTCTCAGGGGACTCCTTTTCCTCATATTTCCTACGGTGCATGTGGGATTCAGCTGTTAGGAAGCATTTGTTTGACTCACTCTACGAGACGACAGGATTTTGCTAGAGAGTCGGAAGCCCTTGAGCAAAACTCTTGTAAGCTGACAAAATCTGCCGACGCGTGCCCTTGCAGGGCATGTGAGGCTGGTGGGATATGTGTGTGTGCACCTAAGATCATGGAGTAACTTATGACAACAACTAGGTTTTGGAGCAGAAATGCATAGACAGCTCAATTTTCGTCAGCACCGATTTTCTGTGCAGAGCATAGGGAAGATGTTGTGGGGTTGGCTGTGTAGACAATTTAAAAAATAAATGGCTATATCAGTTGCATTCACTCTTTCTACAGAAATTGCCTTTGGGTAGAAATTGGGCATGAAGAACCGCAGGCCCGTGTGGAAGTAATTTGCTGGAGCTGTGAGGAATTAAGGTTTGCCGAAAGGAAAGGGGATGCCATAATGGGGGTTGCAGTTGCCTCCCCGCAGTGTATCCTTCCACATAAACCAATGGTGTTCTGTCAGGTGAACTGTGGGCTAGCAGAAGACAAAAGGCAGCCTTATAGCTCTAAGGAAACACTTAAACCAGTTAATATTCTACAGTTATCTACGTAAAATTGAAGATATGTGGAAGAGGATGCACTGGGAGCTAGTACGGAGTGTTGTCAATGCATTCCTAAAGGGCGAATGGCAGAGGTGACATTTACTTTAAGAAGTGAAGATCAATTGAAGAAATACCAAGTATTATTACAAATACGAGATCCATGCTATTCTCTCCTGCAGAGCAAAATTTGTTACGTAAGTATGGCTTTTTTTACTATGTAGTAATTTGTATGCTATGCAAAGAGTCTCACTTCTTTATAGTCTGGGTTGCCACAGGCAATTGCAATAACCAAAATGTGTTGAAAGAGAAGGTGATGCATTGGATAAAAATCTAGAGTATTGCACGACAAAACTTTGTCATATTACTAATTCCTTCATAGAGGAGTTTCTCTGGGTTACTCAAGAAACATGCTTTGGCTTTTGGCACAGATGTGTTTATAAATGGATAATATTTGGTCTGAAAGGCATCTTTTGATTACTTTGCTCTTTGTATATGGGTATGTTTGACTTTCTTAGTTTGAGACCTCTGAAGAGGAAAATGGTAGGTTATGTTCTTGATTCTGAAAAAAGGTGATGCGCCCAAGTGAAACTGCTAACAAGAGGAGTTGTAACTGTTTAAAAATTACCTATAGACCAGTGTTCTCAGGTGAGAATCCTGAAATATATAGAAACATACTGTGAAATGTTTCAAGCTTTTGTTTCCCTAACTGGATTAGACGAGGGTTTCTCCAATTTTTTTTGATGGTCTAATCTGATTACTTTAATTATTCCGATAAGAAAATCTTCAGTGACAAGGAGACCACTGAGGAACAAAAGAATGCAATAGTACAATCAAGTTTTCTTGGTATTTTTAGTAGATGCATGTAAACCTCTAATCTGTATCACGTTCCTAGTTTAATGAAGCATGATATCAATATTACATGGGACTGCATAGTTTCTTCGGATGTCTAAGTGGTTATTCAGTTTTTCTCTATTTTATAAATGCATTAACCAGAGGTATCTATTTAAATCCTCAGTTTCTGCTGCCAGACTATATTGAGTCATGAAGTGTGCCTCCTTCGCTTAGACTGCGTTTGCATAAATGACACTTGACAAGCCAGCAGACAGGAATTTAGAAACTGATAAGTTTTGGCATCTTCAGTCACTGATCGAACTCTGCCACACTTGCTCTCTCGAAGGGTGTTAGTGTTCCAAGGAGCTGTTGTTTTTTTTCTTCCCCTTACATCTGTTCATATATGCCTTGTTCTTTGCTTGTGAGCTAATTTTGCAGACATATGTTAATGGGGTTATTTTTGTGTTTATTTCTTTGCAACCAGGAAGCTGGCAAAAACTATTGGAATTAATCTGTATTTGTGCATCTCTTGAGGTATTGATCTAGGTAGTTTTGCTCTGCAGCAATGTAGTGCACACTCAAAGTGTTAATTTGCAACTCTGCAAGAATGGTGCGGAGTTTAGCACTTAAAATATTTCCCATGTTCTTGACAGCGTTCCTGCAGTACCGGTTAAACATTTGAATGTACTCCTTTTGTCAGAAGTTTCAGAAGGTTTAGAATTTTGGCCAGCAAAACGAGGAGTCTACTACTGAAATAATTTTCCCCCTCTCTTTTCCATTCTTTTTGTATATTTTTTAAAATTTATTTTCTTTTCTTACATGTATGCTTATATAAATTGCACCCAGTTCAGTAACTTTTTGTACAGCTCCCACAGAAACAATAGAGGCTGTGTTTTCCAAATACCAGAACTGATGTTCATACATATCCTCTCTGCAACAAGTCTCAACCTCCATTTTTTAATTACAGACTTTTTAGTGCATAAATCCTCTAGTATTTTACTTCTGAAGTTACTTTCTCACAAGTCTGGTCACTTCAGCCTCCTTGATTTGCTTGTGGGCTTCTTGTTTGCAAATGCCCACAGCTTTACGCAACACGGAATGAGTATTTTTATTTTGGCCGTGTAGTGCTGGACAAGCCTGATTTCTGTTATCTCTCTTTCTTCTCCCCCCAGGCCATCGGCATTTCCTATTCCAGGGAAAGGATAAGATTTAGACTCTGCAGTTAACAGCATCCTATTAACCCTCTGAAATTCTCAGTCCCCAAGTGAAAACAAAATTCTTCAAAATAGTAGTTTTCAAATGAAAATAGCATTTTCGATAGAGTAGATTAAGTGTGTTCTTATAATTACAGGAAACAGGAAGATCAGTGTGTGTGAGAGCCAGCTTATTACTGACTCATTTTGTCTTCAGGTTCTACTGGCACTTAAAATTTTTTACCAGTGTAGGTTCATCTTACTTGTTTTACCATGCTAGGAAATCTAAGTTACAGCCAGATTCCAGTCTTCCTAGTAAATTCCAGTTAGTCTCCTAAAGCTAACGTGGACTTCAGACACACAGTATCTTAATTATATTTATTAGCAAAAAGCAATAGTTACTTCTATATTTTATGTATGGAGTGGACTGGTTTCACATTCTTCAAGTCCACTCCCAACTTAAACTATCATTGAAACAACCAATCTCTTCCTGCATTCTCTTTAGCAAACTTTATGTCCTGAGGACTGTCAAACAACATAAATCAAAGTTATCCCAACTGACTTTTCTGAAGTTTTTTCAACATATTGTAACAAAACCACAGCAGGCCAGGTCCACTCTCCTTGATGGGGTTCTGTTGGTTAACATCAGGTGAATTTCTAGCCCAGCATGTCCAGTGCTCTCAATTCCCAAACATAGCCCTACTAGCTCTGCGAGACACCAGGGGGACATTTATATTGGAGGAAAGTTTGTTGTATCAGCTGTGTTACAGAAAAGCTATTTTCCCTGGGCTGTTTGTTACAGACTTTTTATTGTGACTTTGGCGAGCTATCAATTGCTTCTATTTAAACAAGTAGTTTTCTTCCCCAAGTTTTTCTCAAGATGTTCTGCAGTGAAGTACTTCTGGCTGAGACAAAACATGTACGTATTTAGTAAGTGACATCAGGAGTTGTTCATCATGTTTATAAATCAGTCATTGAATTTTGACTTCAGAGTGTGTTCTAGTTGGAGAATAGTTACGTCAGAAAAACTGTATTTGCATTTCTGATTTTTTTTTTTTTCTCTCCCCCATGCCCTTTCCCATGAGTTTTGATTCAGCACTTTGAAGCATCTGCTGACAATGGTATGTCAAAATTTTGACTGAAGAGTAGTATCTTCTATTCTTGCATTTTGGCTGGCAGCGTATTTTGGCTTGCTGGTATATTACATTTGTAATCTTATACCACACATGCCCTCCTAGAATAGATCATAGAATCACTGGAAAATGTAGATTGGAACCACTGGATGTCATCTGGTCCAATACCCTCCAGCACTGGCTTCAAAGACCGATCATATTACTCAGAGTTTTGATGCAATTGAGTTCTTAGTATCTCCAAAGAAGGATAGTCTCTAGCTCTGGGTTGTACAACAAAGGGAAAAAAAATAATTGGATCGAGAGTGGTTAAGAACTAAAACAGGCTGCCGAGTTGGAGTTTCCCTTGTTGCAACTTGTGATGGGTACCTCATGCATGCCCCTTTATTTTGCATATCTGAAGAGAGTTTGGTGCACTTTTGTCTGTAGCTCCTACCCTCTAAGGTAGTGAAGAGTGAGAGTGGATTCTAATTTGTCTTTTCTCTTGGTTGAATGAGCCCTGTTCTCACAGCCTTTGGTCATACATGATGTGCTGCAGCCTCCTTACCATCTTCATGGCCTTCCACTTAATGCTCATACAGCCCAGTGTGCAGTCAGCCTTGGCTGCAGCAAGGGTGCCCTGCTGACCCCTGTTCAATTTGTCCACCTGGATCCCCAGCTACTTTCTGCTGGTCACCCCAGTCCGCACTGCTGCACAGGGTTATCTGGACGCTGCTGCGAGACTCTGCATTTGTCTTTGCTGAGTATTGTGAGACTTTTGTCAAGCTAGTCTTCCAGTTTGTCCTAGTGCTGGGGAGTGGTAGCCCTACGACTCACCATTTCAGTTCTCCCCCACTTTGGTGTCATCCACAAATAGGATGAGGGTGGTGTCCATCCCATTGATAAGACAAAACAAGACAGTATTGACCTTAGTACTGACTCATGAGGGACACTACCTGATATCAACCCCTAGTTGGGCCATTGGACCAGACCCATAGACCACAAGCACTGCATTTGAAGCGTGATGACCTCAGCTAGTTTTCCACCCAGCTTCCAAAATGATCTTGTATCTTCTTCTCTCACCCAACCCTGAAATTTCAGAAATGCAAATTTGATAGATTAGTGGAAAGCTGAAGAGTGGAACATAAATTATTTGTGTTGTAGACTTCTAGAAATGCAGCATTGCTTTTAACAAGGAATTAGGAGTTGTTTGTGGAAAGGACAGAGTCCAGCAGATGAATGATTTTTATATATATATATATTTTAATCTAGTCTGTATTCATGTTGAAAATGACACAATCAAAGTGATTTCAACTGAAAAGAAACTAAAAGGAGAATTGCAATTGTTTTGAGTTAATTTTTTTTGGTACGAATTTGCATTTGAACTGATTGCTTATGGAGGACTTTCATAGGAAAAGCAATCGAGGAAGAGTGGTTTTAAGGGAAATACGTGGCAGTAAAGCCACAAAGTATCAGGAGGGTTCAGCATATTGGAACTATTTAAAAATAATTATTGCTTTAAAATCACTGAAATTTTAAAGTTATCTTTATGCATCACTTTTTCCTTTTCTTTTTCTTTTCTTTGAGAGTTGGGAGACTCTTTTCCAGAGGTGGTGGAAAATTCTTAGCCACATTTAGTTTTGTAAATTATTCTTCATCTGAAAATGAACTTGGGTTTCGTTTGGATAACCCCAAGTCTATGAGCATGGATGTGCTATAACTTGGGCTCATCTGAGCTGTGCGATGGGGCAGTGGGCAGGGTTTGACTGAGGCATGGTTCAGGGGGATTGTTTATCCAAACAGTGAGACAACCCTAGTGGCTGTTAGGAAGTCACATCTGGACACTATGGAGCTGTGAATTAACTTGGGAGAAAACAGGAATGGGAGAACCTTTTTTCCAGCTCAGGAGAAACTGATGTCTGTGAACTTTGTGGAGCATTTTCCTACAATTAGAGTGTGAATTGCAAATGGGACAAAACATTCTCTGCGTCGAGGCAGCGTTTCCAGTACTGCACAGCAGCTTAATGCTGGAAGACTTCAGCCCAACGATCCTGTTTTAAGGGAAGACTTGTATGCAAGTCCTGTATTGTGTTGTTGACAGCGCTTTTACACCTCTGTTCCTGCTCTCCTTTCTTGATACCTCCCTCTCCATTCCCCTCCCGTCCTTGGCAAACTAACCCACACCCATCGCAATCTGCTGCTTTGGCAGGTGTGTGGGTTCAGATGAGTATCTTGTATTTCAAATATATACAGACACCTGTGCATAATTCAGATAAATCTTACATCATACCATAGTTACATTCATTTTGCTAACCTCAATAGATCCATTATTATACATTTTTTTTTTTTGAGTTTTTTTGATTTGGACTTGGAAAAGTTTGCACGACACCAAAGTCGTATTTGCATGCCTTTTAACTCAGACAGGCAGCTTTGATTGTCAAAAGAAGGACCTGATCTTGCAAGTGAAAAAGTGTTTCTGAGATGGATTAAATGGATCTGTGGAAAATCTGTGACGCACCTTGGTGAACGAACATTCATTTTCATTATGCCACAACTAACCTGCACTATCAAATTCAATGGTCAGAACGTGACCTGCAAAAGAAAATTTGATGGCAGAGATCAGAACTAGTATTCTGGAAATGAATAAAATAGTTATAGAAAATTTGCGTATTTTTTTTACATAATTTGTGTGAATGATGTAATAAAAGTGCATAACATTTCTGTCCAAACAGTGCTACTATTTTTTTTTTTTTTTTTTAAATAACAACCAAAAAATCCTAAGAATTCTTACAATTAATTTGGAAAAAAGGTCCAGGAATTTTATATAGCTATGCATGGGTCTGGAGGTACTGGTTTATCAAATAAAAAGGAAGCTGGAGATGCATTGACATTTTATTCTTAAACACCTGAGTCTGCTGAAAACACAGAATAAAATCATGATCTATTGCTTAAGGTGTCGGATGTGTAAATTGATACCAGCAAGAGTACTTATAATAAAAGAGAATGCCTTTTTCAGTAGGAGCTTGTCTGCCATACCTTGAGAAGTAACTCCTAAAAATTGTTGTCAAATACAGGGAAAAGGGGAGAAAGTGACAAGTTCTGTGATTTATTTATTTATTTAATTTAGTGTTGTTGATGCTTTTTTTTTTTTTTGGTGTGTGCTTTTGGGTTGGTTTTTTTTTTGTGTTGTGTTTTGTGGTTTTTTGTTCTACATGTTGCCTGAAGCTCATCTTGCTGTAGTTGAATGTGGACTTGGGCAGCAATTACCTGCTGGAAAGAGCTGCAAGTTCACCTCTAACTGCTGTTGCAACAGGAGAGGACTTTGATATTGGGGAAAATGGGGCAGGGTTTTGAGAGGGAAAAGCACGTGTACTTTTGGAAATGTCCCTCGTGGTGTTGCAGGCAGAAATTGTTTGTTCTGGTTCCACTGTAAGTAATTGCTGGAGATCTTGGTCTTCGTAGTGAGGTCGTCAAGACCATGTGCAATCTTCAAGTTTCTGTCATTAACTAGTTTGGAGGACAGCACTAACTTTTAAGCAGTTCTGTTGATGATCAGGGACATGTGACCCTGGGTATAACCCTTGATTTGCAGTTATAAAGGTGTTTAAAACATCTTGGTCTGCCAATCAAATCGAAATTTAAAAATCAAGTAGATTTTGGAGAATGCAATTGCTATTGTAATATTTACTAGTAATCTAGTTGTTACTTTGCAGCTGCATCAGTTTGAGGAACACTCATTTTGAGCTTCTGGTTAATTTGTCTTTTGTGCTGTTAGAAATAAGCACAAAAAACTTTTGATAAGAATCTTGACCTTGATCTGTAAGTTTGTTAGATGGAATTGAGTACAGACAGAGAAGCTCAACTGCATGAACCAGTGGCAGCAATGAGATCAGCACTTGGATTTGTAAAAAATTCCAGAGGAAGAAACTTTATCAGGTTCTACATGGAATTTTATACCTTATTTTTTCAAGATAAGAATACAGGTAAGAGGGCACTGTTAGCTTGAAAGCTTTTTTTTTTTACTGACATCATGACATCAGTGCTAAATAGAAATCTTTAATAAAAAAAAAGTAGATGTGAAAATACACCTGTAGCTTGTGATATTATGTAGAGCATGTTACCAGATAATGATATAGAAATTTCGCTCTTTCACTCATCTCTTGGTATCTTTTTTTTTCCCCTGATGCGATGAACAACATGGTATAAATACTGTCTTGTATTTGTCAGTTCCATAGGTTTAAATCTTAGTAGCAACTTTGAGAAAGGTGATTGCTAGAAGCTTTTACTGTGGTCCTTCAAAACCACCCTAGGATCACGCAGGATATTGAGCCTTAAATACAGGGTTCTCATTATGCATGACTTTATCTTTTTTGAAGGTGTGATGTAGCTTTCTGGGCTTTTTAGTAGCGGATGTTCGTGTGACATTTATTTATAAAATTCGAAGCTTTGCATAATTTCAGTGGCTTCTGTGATTTCAACAGATACAGTGGCAGTGGATTCTAACTAAAGCACTGGAGCTCTGAAAACATCTTAACCCTTTGTCAGGAAGAAAGCTGGTGATGAATTTAGTGTGAATTTTGAGCTCGCCTTTGTTATGAGTTGCTGAAACAGAAAGGAAAAGTTTGTGTGTTGTTTTGAAACTGAGATTTGGTACTTTCTTTTTATGCAGTGGTTTTATCTGAGGTTGTCTAAAGCCCATTCTGTAATGCAGGAGCTCTGGGAGATTTCTCTTGTGTGGATGCAGCAGATCTGGAGCTGGTGTTCAGTCCATAACAGCATTACATTTTACATTCAGTGAAAGTTGTGGTAGAACAGGAAGGAGAAACTTCATTTCTGCAGGGGACAGAAGGGTCACAATGGCAAGCTGCTGTTTTCTTTGTTTCTGTGGATTACATCAAGGGATGTCCAGAAGTGGTCAGAAGAAATGGGAGCATAGCTAGAGTTAAAATGAAAGAATAAGTGGAATTAAAAACAAGGTTGGAGGTGAAATTAAAGGCAGTTCAAGAAATCCATTCACTGGCTTCTGTATGATTCGATCCCTAAAATTCATACAATTAGGCAGTCCAGTCACTTTTACCACAAAGCAAAAGAGAAATGCAGAAGCTCTCACTGCTTTCCTGATTTTTTTTTTCCGCCTTGCAGATTTAAAGTGCCAGCTAAAGTTTGATCTACTCTGTGTGTATGTGCATATGTGTGTCTACATGTAAGTAAAAATCGGAATGCAGGTAATACTTTTGTAGTATCAGAACTGAAGAACTGGAAATCTCCCTTAGTGGTGCACTGGCCTTTCTGCCCCACTCTCTCTTGCT
The DNA here is from genome assembly GCA_013396935.1 of Baryphthengus martii. Taxonomy (NCBI): domain Eukaryota; kingdom Metazoa; phylum Chordata; class Aves; order Coraciiformes; family Momotidae; genus Baryphthengus; species Baryphthengus martii. The sequence goes on along the minus strand of VWZK01021902.1, from coordinate 36,863 downwards.
GTACTCCATCCCTCTGCTCCCCTGGCTCTCTGGCTTCATTTCCTTATGTCCCTCAGGTGCTTAAAACAACTTGCTGGCCAGGACCGACGGCTTTTTCCTCTTTGTTGGTGGGATTTGGTGAGATCGCTTGGACGCTTGCTCCAGGAGCTGGGAAATTGCATTGCAGTCTGTTCCAGTTAAGTTTTCATGAATTACTGCAAGCTTCCTATATCTCTGTTGTCTTAAGGTTTTCTATTGTTAATTGATTCAGTTGCACGAAGCTGTGATAGCTACGATAAGCCTTACGATTTTTACTTCCAGTTAAATATTTATAAAATGTGAATTTTCATTCTATGTGGCTTGAGAGTCAGATAACCAGTCCCTGAGTGTATTTGTTGTACCGTCTGTAGCCAAGTACGATTAGCATGTACTGTAAGGGCAGTGGTAATTATCCTGTCTAGTAAGCATGCACAATTCTTCCTTACTGGAAGTTTATTTTAATATTCCCTTGGTGTAGCTTGGGGCGACAGGGAGGTGGATCCTCATGCTAAAAATAATAAAGAACAATGTACATTTGTGTGTTGCGTCAGCTTTCGGCAAGCTTCAGCTAATGTATTGTGCCAGAACAGATCTCCTTCAACTGATTCTCCAAAGACTACTGACAAATTTAACTTCCTTGAACAACCCCCAAAACAGTTCACATGGAGAAAGCCGTGTTCGCCACTTAGGTTATTTTATAACTCCTCCATTTTTAGGTGGTATTCTAAATTCAGGAGGATCTGTGCTTCAAGTGCAGATTCAGTTGCACTAAAGAAAGGAAAAAATTTGTAAATATTGTCAAATGGCGCAAGTTAAGAAGTGACTTTACACGCCTTGGGCCAAAACAAGTTTGTTTGCAGTTTCTGGGTGAATGAAAAGACTAATGGTTTATTTACATGGAAATGAAGAGGTAGTGTTACTTTTAACTAAAATACAGTATTTGGAATTTGATTGTTTTGACATGAGCCCTGATCTAATTAAGCCCATGCTTCCTCAAAAGGCTGTTTGGGTGTCCATGTACTTTCTTTTGGTTTCTTTGTTCTCCAGGGAAGAGAATTGAAGAATGGATGTGTAATGTGAAAAGTGGGTTTGTTTTTGTTTTGTTTTTTTTTTTGAATAGGTGAGTGGAGGGGGTTTGATTGTTAATTTTGTGTGTGTGTGTGTGTGTTGTTTTTTTTTCTTTTTTTCTTTTTTNTTTTTTTTTTTTTTTTTTTTGGATCTCAGGGGGTTTGTTACAAGTCAAACCATACATGGATGTTTTGGCAGTTTTGGAATTCTGGGAGATGGAGGCTTACTGCATTGCTTACATTGGAAATGAAGTAGTCTTATTGCCTGCTTACAGGGCAGGACAAAAAAAGGTTGAGGAATTGGGTGCGGGATGGGGGAGATTACTCTGACACTGAAGTACTTCTAACCCTCAGCTTGCTGTTTGAGGAAGAGAAAACTTGTAAAAAAGGTGGTATTGTAACTTTTCCAAGCTGAAGGGATCGTTGCCCTTGTTCGTGTTTGAGTCAATACTGAAATAAAGTTTCTAATATTTTTTTATGTTGGCAGTGGAACAAAACGAACCCATTTCACAGAAAGAATCACTGTGGGCTTTTTTTATTTTAACTTGTTGTAACAGGACTGATCTGAAATCACGTCTCTTTAATTTGTATGCTAGAGCCAGAATCTTGATTGCAGCTCTAGGAGATTCAGCAATAAATGCATCCTTCCTCAAATACCGATGAAAAAATAACTACACATTCATCTTTTCTGTTTTGCTTTAGTTGTAGAATAATATTTTTACTCTCTGCTTTGGCAGGTTTTGTGTTTTGCTTCAATGTAGTTGATATTTTAAAAAAAGATCATAAATGGTTGTTCCAGCAGGCTAAGTAGCTATTGACCTAAATGTGTAAAGCTTAGCTTGGGAGATGTGAGGTTACAGTATAACTTCCATAAATGAACTGTCAGCTCTAGTGTTTAAGACTTTTATTTATTTTCTGCTCTGTTTCTCACTGCAAATGATTTTTTTGGCTGTAGGTGTAAAGTGAAAATAATGTCAACATTAAGAAAAAGCAGTAAAAATGTAGTTGATACCTGTTAAGATATGCACACACAGAAATTCTCCTACACTGTTTCCAAGCAGGTATTTTCCTTCTGAGGCATCCATCCTCTCTCCTTTTTGGACCTTGCTTAACGTGGTACATCACTGCTCACTCCTGTTTATCTCTCGTTTCTTCTAAAACAGATAGCAGCTGGCTGTAAACCTTATCTGTAAACTGTCCACGTCCTTTCGTGCATCCGGTACTTACTGCTCTGCTCTTCATCTGGCATTTCTTGGGATGACAGCAGTGGAACAACAATGCGTACAAATCTAAACTCATCTGACTTGAGTGACTGGTCTGTTGGAAATAGGCTGCAAATACCTGTTGCAGTAGAGGATTGCATTTAAAAAGCATCAGTGTGTTAATCTGTACTGTACGTTACTTCGTCGGAGAGGTACTGAAATGGATGTGTGCTTGAAAAAGCAGGATTACATTTAACTTGGAATAGAAAAATGAAGAAGCTGAATAAAAATGCCTTAGAGTATGATTATAATACTAGAGAGGAGGCAGGGTGCAGAAAATTGTGCTTTAACCCAAATGGTTTGTTTTTGGTCACAGAACCAGGGAATAGGTGGGCGTGAAACAGAAAGTCTTTACCATCTGAAATACTAAATAGAAACTCATCCTGAATAAGATAATTTGTTTGTTTTAAGGAAGATGTATACGCTTTCAAAACTTGCATAAAGAGCTGACATTTCTGTTTGTGATTTTGTAAAACACTGGCATGTCTAAATAAGTGGGTTGAGACAATATATCGAGGCCATCAAAATGTGAACTTGAGTGTAGTTCACAGAATAGTCTTAAGTGCAAAAGTAATTTGTCTCTCTAAACCATAAAAGGTTTCCAGATATTACCACATAGAAGAGCCTAATATTACAGCTGCTACTCTGTTAAACTGTATAAAAATACTTCTGTATTAAAAAAACCCAAACAAATCCGTATAAATGTACAGAGTAGAAATGATACTGTACCTATTGGCTACTGATACTCTGATTCACTTTACTAGTCTACAGTTAAAATTAAATATAGATCAACATTTGATTTTTTTTTTTTTTCTTTTTTTCGTGGCTCAAGTTTTACATAAAGTCATATTACCATGGGTTTAATCACAAGCCTATTGCTCTTTAACTCTGTTTTTTTAATGTAGCATGCAAGGTCTTTTAAAAATAAGCAAACAACCTTTGTCTACACGATGAATGTTCCCAGCATCAACTAATTGTCTGATACAGGTAGCATCAGAGATATAATTAGAGTTGTGTACCTTGGATGGGGGGAGTTGCTTATGATAAATGCAACATTTTCTCACACTTCCTTCTGGCTGTAGGATTTTAAATCTCTTTTGAATTACGGTTTTTCTTTTTGTGTTCTGCTACTCTGTGTTTTCCTAGCACTAAGTATGAAGGAAGAGGATTTTTTACCAGTTGAAGAAGTGTTTTATACAGTTCTGCACTAAAAGGTGTTTACTGGATTTTGGTAGTACTTACTGATCTGGAAAGATGAGCTAAGATGTGCAGCGTGCTTTAACAGGTTCCTGCAGTTTTGAATGCCTGCCTGCCTTTCATATGCAGTAAGAGCAGAGGCAGCTGATTGAGATTGGCCAAGTTGTGTTACATCAGTTGCAATTATTTAAATTTAGACATCTGTCAGCTGTGATTTTTTTCTTTTATTTTTCTTTGAATCAATTAACATTTTGGAAATGCCTTCCTCTATCTCC
>VWZK01021902.1:10269-33024 GCA_013396935.1 Baryphthengus martii | reverse complement strand
CTCTTTCTCCCCCCCCCCCCCCCCCCCCCCTTTACTTACTTAAAGTGAAAGCAGATTAGCTCAGAGTCAAAAATGTTTTGAAAATCTTCGTGATACACAAAGAAAACTATCCATGATATTTGTCTTTTTTAAATATAGGAGGTTTTTCTAGATATTTTTCCTAAATATAATATGCAAGAGTACTGCTGAAGTCTTAACCCTGAACTGATAATTAATGCCATGCCCAAACAAGCCCAGTGAATTTTGTGGAGGAAGAATTTAATTCCTGTCTTCTTACCCCTTCAGACAGAATTGTGCCATCAGTAATTTGACTTGGGAAGCAGAGAAACTTGAATACTTAAATTTAGGTCATAAAAGTTTAAGTGATGTCCAGCCTCAGAGAGGGTACGTATGTCTGGAGAGGGAACAAAAAAACAACAAAAAAAACAACCAGGCAAAAAGGGAAGCTGGAAGCCAGAGTGGTACACTAGGGTTGAGTCAACACAGGCCCTTCAGAAAAGGGGAATTCAACCCTCACAAAAGCAATACAGAAAGCCATAAAATACATCAGAGAAGCACATGGGAAGGAAATCAAAAGGGTGATAAGTCTATGAAGCAGATGGTCTACTTTGTAATGCGTCACCTTACAAAAAATAGGAAGTGAAACAATTTCTTCTCCAGTATTTAAAGGAAAAAAAGTCATTTGGGCTATGGTGATAAGTGTTCAAATTCTATAGGCTTTTTTTGTTGTTTATTTTTTTCAGTCTGGTTATTAAGAATAAATTACTGTCAGGCTTTAGGATGTTAAACAAAAAAGATGCTCAAGTTTGTGCATTGAAGCACAGCGGACTGTTGTGACCAGTTGAGTATTCCAAAGAATACTGGTAGAATTTAAAGGTGACAGGGCTGCATTGTTCCAAATATGTGTGTGTTACTGTCAGTGTGGCACAGTAAAATGACAGAAATGGTGTAAGAATAGTCAGTTATTTAATTTGATTAAGTCTGGGCAGATTTATGAGAGAATAGAGAGTAATGATGGAGCTGCATGAGTGAACAACACAGGGACAAGGATAGTGGATTGGACTAAGACAATTTACAGAGACTTAATTACTGTCTTAATTTGTGAAGGAAAGGAGCAGGACAAACGTGAGTTTACAGACAAAAGAGGACGTTGGGGTAGATTCTGAATCCAGAATTGGTCAACCAAATTTTGAGTACACGGAAGAAAATACACTGCTTTATCTTAGTGCTTGTCTCCAAAGGATCAAAAAAACCCCAAAGAGTAGGGGAAGCGTGTGAGACAATGGAAAGGTAGAACATCTCCTGTGAACAATGAACACTCAGCGAAACTAAATCCAAGGAAAAGGAAATACTCCCACCCACTCTTTTTTTTCCTTATCCTTGTTCTCACAGAATTAGTGTTTACATTAAAAAACACGCCTCTTTGGGAGGCTGCTGAAGCTGAGAACTCTCCTGAGAATTTAGATGATTGAGACATTTATATGAGTAGCAATAAAGAGGTGTTAGAGTAAATAATGTGTTTTTAAAGAAGTGTGGAATTATGGGTTTGAGCATAAGCACATTTTGGAGGTGTGAGTTTAGGTGTTTTTTTTCCTTCAGAAGAAAACATCTCTGAATGTGTTATTAACATAAATGGGGAAGCAAATTATGATTTTTTTTTTTTTTTTAGAAGCATATTGTGGGTTAGATTCACCAGTAGTCTCACCCGATAGAATTTTTTTTTTTTTTTCCTGAAGTACAGCGCTACCACATGGGCAGCTCGTGGCCTTAGTTATGCATCAAATCCTCCCGAGATGAGAGGAACGTTTGTTTACTTCCTTTTTAAAAAAGAAACGAAACAAAAATTAAATGCTTTGAGCAACATTCAAATCAGCTTTTCCTTGGGAAAATCATCAGGAACAATGTGTCTTAGGAGCATACTTGTATATTTTCTCTCCTGCTTTTAGGAGGTTGGTACAAGGCTGCAGCATCAATGGAGATGTCATGGGCTTTTAGCTCTGTGAATATTAAACAGTATTAAACAGGAATTGTTCTAGCAGTTCAAGTACTCCCAAGCAGTAGTGTCTCCTGGAGCCATGTTGCCTTCATCTGCCTGATTCTAGCTACTTAACAGCCACTGCTGTCTCCAGGGAAAAGACTTGTGATGAGTTGAGATTTGCCTTGTAGCGCATGAATTTCCTTCTCAGATATGCTAATAAAAATCTGAGGGCTGGACAAAGGCTGGTGCAATAAAACCATTCTTGAAGTTGTCAAATACAACTTTTGACTTCTTTCTTCCCGTACTAAAGAGAAACTTAAGTTAGCTGATGTCAGGCTGATGTGTTGGATCTTCTTGTCACTCCTTGAGATTTCTGAGATGTGTTGCGCAGTTTCAAAATATGATATAAAAATTATAAGCTGAATTTGTAGAACATGGCTATTTTGACAAATCAGGCTGGAGAACCAACTAATCTAGTGCAGATGGAGGCTGGTGATCATGTTCCCCTCTTGTGACACAGGGAGGTCCATGGTTTGTGATTATGAAATAACCTCTTCTTTTGATGATCAGGTTAAACTCTAACCACTTGCCATTAGTAAGCACCAAATGGAATGAACGTTGTTTTGGAAGAGCTTTAAACTTTTTAATGCATTTAACAAGTATTCTTCTATCATTCACTGTGTGTTTCAGAGCAATCTGCAAAGCAGTTTGCATGCCTTTCATGTACTTGTACTGGATTTTTTTTTTTTTTCACATTTTGTATCCAGGTGTGTGTGTGTAAATCTTTGATCTGTGAATTGCTTGTGCAGATGTCTTCAAGCAGAAACTCGGCGCTTCAAAGTCTGTATATTATGAATGTAAAGTACTTTCTTGGGCATGAGGTGGCCTCATGTCAAAGTGTTATCTCAGTACATGTTTATGAGGCTTGCGAAAGGAAGGTGCTTAACTTGAACTTTTCTGCTTAGGGGGAAAAATACCCCACTTTTTATTACTGTTTGCACTGAATTACAGGAGTTAATCATTGCTTATGTGTGTGTGTGCCTTGAGAGAGAATGTGTTCACTGAAGGCAGTAAATCTAACAATTTGAGTTGTTTTCTTCAGCTCTGTGTGCTCAGTGAGATGTTCAGGTGTGATTTTCCTGTGTTAGGTGCTTTCAAAGCATTTTTAAATCCCGTAACCAGTGATGAACAGTGTTTTACCAAAAATGCTCTTGTGATGTTTGGGTAGTGTTGTATATTCTGGAGCAGAGTAAGGTAGTGCAGCTTGAAACACAGTTAAATCTACCAAAGCCTTAGACATGGCAACTCGTGCATTTGTCAAAGGCAAAAAAAAAAAAAGAAAAATCACAGCAATTGCAATTTTCTTTGTTATCACTCAGTATTCTGTTGCCAATACTCAGTTTACTGTAACTGACGGATGAATACACAGGTGAATTAAAAGAAGCTGGTGTTTTTAACAGTTGTGTAGGAAAGCCCAGAGTAGTAGTTTCCACACAACTGGTGACCTGTGGTACGAGACTGTACTAGTGTCAGTCTAGTCTAATATCTTGTATTTGAGACATCATCAGAGATTTAAAGAAAAGTCTAAAATCTTCCTGCTAGACAAATGTGGGGTGATCTTCCTCCTTATTCTTAATAGAAGTTGTTCTATATCCTTAAGAAAAGTGCTTTGTATCTCTTCTAAAGCACTTGTGTCTTTCTTTTTAACTCTTGCCTATTGTGTCTGCTTTTTAAAACTGGCTTTTCTTTGTGTTTATACCTGATTTTACCAACAGTAATCTGAATGTATTTATTGCCATCCTGAAAAGAGTTAAGTGCCATTTTTAGGAATGGTTGCAACTTTCGACTTGGCAGTTTTAAATGTAAATGTTTTCCTTAATATAAATACAGCAATACTTGTGATTCAATTACTGTCTTACTTTTGAGAATATTGATATAGCTTTCATAGTCTAACATTAATAAATAAGAAAATGCTTCTTTTCCAAATATACATTTGCATTGCAGTCCCTAATATAAAGGAGAACAAAGTTGCCGGTTAATATTTTTTCTCTTCTTAAAAGTTGTTGTACAGGCAATATTTTCTTCTGTCAGAGCCATTAAAATGAGACATTTAATTTTGTTTTAATTTGCCAAAGTAATACAGAAATAATTTTGATTGTGAAGAATGTTAAAAATGAGGTACAGTAGGAAAGAATACAAACCTCTGAAATATTGATTGCCTTTTTTTTTTTAATCTCTTTATTCATGTTTGTTTGTGGTCAGTTGGAACAAAGTAAGCGCTTTGCATCCTGCTAAGCATGGAATGATTTAACTATGTATTGCTTGGTGTTAACTTGTTGAAAACAGTACTTATGGCTGACACATCCTGGTGTAGTTTACTCTTCCCGCTAGTGACCTTGAAAGCACATCTGTGCAATAATTGCGTATTGCTGGAACAAAAGATAGTTCTGTCAAAGATTTGTTTGAATTCAGGAAGCTGTATTTGCCAAGGCAAAATCTTGGTGACGCAACTATGTCAGGTTTCAGCAGCCACACCCCTGCTAAGCAGTTACGAGTTTTCAGTTTTAACCTTTGTTCGTAGCTATATTCCTTTTCCAGCAGAACATCTGAGGCGGTTTTCTTTCTTCCTTTTACCATGGAGCTGTGCTAACAAAATGCAGAGTTTCCAAAGAAAAGGCAGCAGCAGTTACTGTCGAGGATTGCAGTAGTTTTATGTTAAGGTAGCTGGACAGCAGGAGGATAAATGGATTCCCTTCCCAATCACTGCGGTAAGGATAACTCTCAATCTTCCTAAGCGTTGAATGGTTTAGATGGCGTGGTTCTTGTAGAATAGGATTTTGTAATGAGCTATACTTGTAATCTGCAAAACAATGCAAAATGCCACCACTGGGCTCTGATTGCCTTCCACTGCCAAGGGATGGTGTATCGAATTAAGTACGTACATCTTCAGCACCGTACTACGCTTTTCAGCGTGGCTCCAGGGTATTGCATTAACATTTGTCTTTGGTATTGGTGTTTAATGCAAGAATACCTTTCTAATGAGCCATGCTGCTGAAAGTGCTCCCTCTAGGACTACATCAGTATGGTTTTCGCCGCTTTATGACGAAGATTTGCTTTTCTGTAATTATGGATTTGTAAGAATCACTTCAAAATTAATAGCTTTTGGAAAGCAATTACAGTTCTGAAACTTATTTCACTATTAATGCACTGAGCTGCTGAGTTGGTCCCTTTGCCTGCGCTGTACTTGCTGCGTGTATCGACATCTGTTCTGTGCCGTGCGCGCTCCGATGAGCGCAGGACTGGGTCTCTGATTTGCGTAACTTCTCACCATTATCAAACTGAAAATGAGCGTGTAATTACAAATTAGCTGTTCTAATTGTCTTCAGGGAAAACCAGAGTTTTGAAGCAGAGTCCTGAAGGATCATCATTTCAAAAGCAGATCCATTCATTTCTGCCTGGAGCCATCCCTATTTATGTGCGTGCGTACACATGAGGCTTTTTTTTTATCAAATACTGAAGTTTTGTCATGAGGCTTCTGAAATTCACCCCTCAGATGCAAATGCTAATTTTTCTCAAGCCCTTAAGTGCATTAAGCATCCTTTTTTTGAATGTTTGCTGAACGTTGAGGTCTGAAATCAGGAGCTGTGGCCATTGAGAGCGTTCAGTACGTTATTAATCCTCCTCTCCAGCCAGATGCGATGCCGGGGATCCAACTCTTGTTTACAGCAGAAGTAAATTAAGCAAGTGACTTGTGAAGAAGTGATAGTAGTAGTCTGTGAAGCCTCTGTAGTTTGTTTGTTGCTGCGTTCAGCTGTGTTTTGTCTTCATACTGCCCCATTTTACTGCCAAATTACAGGACAGTTGTGAAAGGCCCTCGCTGAAAGCAGTTTGTAATCTTCTGTGGTGAGTTACCTTTAAATACAGCACCATGTTGAGTATAATGTAACATTCAGCAGCACAGTTAAAACGGGCATGCAAAATTTGTCATTTACATTTTTCTTTTCTCTAGCTTGCCAAGAACGCCATGTTTCTTTTATCTCTGTACCTTCTTCCTCATTGACTTTTTTTCAGGGCTAATCAGTGTTACTCCTTTCCTAAGTCCCTTGGAGGAGATGAAGAATGATATGGGCATATTCTGTACCTCGAGGGACTAAACTATAGTTTCCACTAGGCACGGACTTGGAAAATGAATTTACAAACCCAGATTTTTTTCACAGGCAGCACTGTCTGATTAGCTCAATGGTCACCAGATTCAGAAACTTACTTGTTTTTTATTGTAAGATTTTAATGTGCTTAACAAAAGTATTTAGTGTGATGTTTTTCCACTAGAAAAAAAAACCAAAACCTTATTGAGAGCATTCCTAGTCATTGATACATGCTGACTTGCCTGCTGCAATGCAAATAGGGACCTATGTTGCTCAATGTGGTCAGAGCTTGCGCCTGTCTGGGAGACAGTGAGTATCTGCAGAGAATAACTTCAGCTGGACTGGAAGTAAATGTTATGGGCTAGATACAAAATACCTGGAGCAAGATCCAGATCCTCAAGAATAGTGTGTCTTGAATGGTAGATGAAAGAAAACAGTGTGTCCCTCAAGTTGTTTGGGGAATGTACTTCCACCAGAAATCAGGGTAATTATGCAAGTGTTTGTTTATTGAAAGTTTCCTTGAAAAAATAGGCATTCTTTTCCCCCCCCCAGCTGTATAATAGTCAGGAATTGCAGGCTTGAAATTAAAATTAAGTAAAAAATGTTTACTGGCAAACGCAATGAGAATGAGGAGATATACAACAGCTGTTACAGATGAAAAATCTCCTTCGGCTTCTGGGAGATTGACTGACTTTTACCTTCCTCACCACAAAGTGATGAATGCTAAGACGATGTGAAATTGGGATGGTAAAGGACTTGGAAAAAACACAAAATAATCTAATTTAACAATGTTTTCTGGCTGTAATTAGCTTTAACTGATAGCCGTTTATCTGATGTGTGACAACCTCTGAGAAGGGCTAAGGTGAGCTGTGAGGGTTTTTTTGTTCTAATTGGGAAATATGTAAAATTAAGAGCATGGATAATTGAGTACTTAAATTTTTTCTATGCAGAGATGGTCCCTTTACTTGAAGACAGGTTTACGTTATATTCACAGCCCATAAATCGTTCTTGCATTGCCTCCCTGCAAGCCTATTGGCAGTAGTGTACGTTATTCAAAATAGGTCTGTTTTCAATTAGCTCGAGGAAAATTCTGTAGAACATCCATCTCTATTACCTGCATCGAGAATTAAACACCCAAATACATTTACATAAGGATTACCGAAGCTTACTCTGCCTAAGTAGTGATTAGTGCCGATTTGTGAATCGTAGAGGACAGGAAGATTTAACACAACTGCCCTTGAAACGTTTCTAATCCTGAGATTCAGAGCTGCGATCCATCGTGGAATAACTCCTAGGAAACGGAGAAGTGCAACAAGAGGCATTTGAAGCTTGGAAAACAGGAAAGATTTTGGAGAGCCACCTGTGGCGAGCGCAATGTGTGCTGGAGCTAGTCGGTCACTGGTGCAGGATGCCAGAACCCGTCAGGAATAATGTCAAGGCAAGGTGCTGCCTCGCTCTTCCAAACTCGCTCTTCTCTTCTGCACAAGTGAGCAATACTGGTATTTGGTGCTTTTCCTCTTTAGTAGCTGTTTTATGTATGCTCTGTATCCTGCCTTCCCCCTTTTTCTCTCTGAGGTGGGGAAATTGAGAGCTTTTTAGCTTTGTTTTGTCTTGTCTTCTCGGTGCAACACTTAAGACACCTTTGCTTGTTATTTGTGGATTTGCCCATTTCATTGTGCTTTGGTTTAAAAAGGTGGTTTGGTCCTTGCAATTACAGGTTACAGCACAGATCGTTTTCTGCTCTCACGGGTGTTTCTTGCATAGCTAGTTCCAGCTCTCCTGCATCGACTTTGTTCTCTTAATTGGAGAAAAGGGAAGGGACATTCCAGCTTTCACAAAAAGCTTCTTTTCTTCCAAGGGGAATTGAAATGGTTTTCGTCAGTGACTTTTTCTATTGGAAACCAAGTTTGTGTGAATTGGCTCGCTTAGAAATGAACTGTGTCCCATCAACATGGTCAGTGCTCAATCCCTTTTTGAAGGCAGAGTGGGTGATCTTGATTGGCGTGAGGCTGCCAAAGTAAATGTCAGTCGAAGTCTTGTGGTTTGCACTTAGCTGGAACTGTATACCTGGCCTTTAAATAAAGCTTTTTTTTCACTGCTCTGATCCAGAACGAAGAGCTAATTTTATTCTATTTTGCTGTTAGTGAGCAGATTTCTAAGGGTACTGAATTAATAAGCACAACTGTTTTCCATTTTTCCAATGAAAGAGGCATTTACTTCAGCACGTATGTTTTGATATGTAAAACTTACGGCAAAGCTACTACATGTTTGAGTGCATCTTGTCAGCCAGTTTTGTAGTGGGGAGTACAGGCTGTTTATGAGCGTGTGTGTGTATAAATTTGGAAGAGTCTGTTTTGTGACCGTATGCCTGCTGCTTCTAGAAAGTGAAAATTTCCATAAAGTAATATCTCTACGTGTGTTTAGATTAAATCATGGTGGTGTTTGTTTGGGCTGCTAGGGAAATGCTGAGCGCGTAATCATTTAAGTAGTCACCTTTTTATTGTATTGTGGTTGAAAGAAGTGGGTCATTTTGCAGTGTGTGTAAAACAGATACTCTGTGGCAGGATACACTGAGGTTTCTTGCTCAGGCATGCAAAAGATTTAATGCTGAAAGATATACTTTCTACACATATATACACTACCTTGGGAGTTATTGATATTTTTGTTAATAGCACATAAGTCTGCATTAAATATTTTAGACATCTTCACACAGTTTATGGCTGTTCCAGAAGCTCTTTGTGTAGCTGCATCAGTAGAAAACTGGGCTTTTATTAAAGACTTAGTAGACAGTTCTGAAGTGGCTCTAGTTTATTGTGGTCTGAAATGTCTGATCTGTTGTCGCAGATGTGTACTGAGGGACCTTTTGCATCTTAAGAAGTGTAATACCAGCAGACAAACATTTTTTACTAAAATTAAAAACCTGACTGTGGGTTGAATGTAATATTTGGAGGATCAGAATTTTTATTTTATTTATTTTCTTTTTTTTAATTCAGAGTTTTATCTAGAAAACGAGGATGGGAGAAAAGGAAAACCCTGACCGTGATAGGCTGACTTGTGTATATCATGAGTCAAGGAACAGCAAGTGCCATTTTGTGTCTTAAATTTTTTTATTTTTAATTTTTTTTTAATATATCCATGGTCTCAGGCTTTTGAAGGCTCAAACAGACTAATGCCCAGTTCTTACAACTTCGGGTACTAAATGAGCAGCACTCTACTCTAGGGCTTCTGGAAAATGTCATTTGTCCTTTACTTGCACAACTAAAAAAAACCAGCCCAAACAATAGAGCTGGGAACAGATTATTTATTACTTAACTACAGATTTTGTGCTTTAGTCAGAATTGTATGCTTCCCTCTCTTGACTGTTGCATCCAATGTAAACACCTTCCACTTGAGGAAAATCTTCAACTTCCAAAAAACCACAAGTTTGTGGCAGAAATAGGAAGGGAATATTTTAAAGTGAGATTCTGTATTATTTTTTTAAAGTATGTATTTTGAAATACATATAAAATACATATAAAATGTATGTTTATATGCACATATAAACCATAAATATTATATTTATATGTATGTATATAATTATTTCTTGTTTTCCAGCTGGCTTCAGTAACAAATAGTAAGATGACTTGTTACTGAAGTTAAAGCCATTTTTGTAAAACCCAAAGAGCAGGAACATTAGAGTTGCCTCTTGTACCTTTGAGGAGTGGCCATAGAGAGCGCGGGTTTTCTGGCTGGACAGTGCACGGGGAAGAGGGAAGCCCCAGCATCAAACACAAAAACAGAGTGCCGTTTGGTATCTCAGATTCTTGTGTCGTCGGTGGTCAAGTCTACTTCAATTTACTGGTAGTCGTTTTAGAAAGAATTGAGGCTGACAACTGAGAGAGGTCCTGCTCCTTTTGGATTTAGCGGGAGCTTTGCCTTTGACTTCTCAGATGGAGAACAGGTAAACTCCCAGGATAAACTAAAATGTGTGCATTTTGGATGTCTTAATATTCTGTTGCTGTCAAAAGTATTTTCTAGAACTTTTCTGAGGAATTACCAGGTTATCATCGCAGCCCTAAATTAAACCTGCTTAGGATGGGTGCTATACTGCAACGTTACCCTGGGCCATGGAAGGTAGGCAACACTAGCACAGTGCTGTGGGTTGCTTTTTAGGAACAGATAATGCTCTTTTAAAAGTTCCTTTTTTATGCTTTCCAGAGAGCAATTTTTGAATTTAAACATCCTGTCTCTTCAGGCTGTTTGGATAGTGCTCACAGGAGTGCAGGGAGCAGAGAATAAATGATTTATGCATGAGGAAGCGCTGTCTAGCATAGTTAAATGCTAGTGTGTGCCAAATACATAAAAGCAAGAAAACTGTTCTTTATTACTCAGGAGTTATGTATTTTAAAAAGAGGATGGGGGGCAAAAAAGGAAAGAAAAGGTATGATCAGTTTCTTCCAGTCCTGACTGATAGGATCTCTCTTGCTTACATAATTTGTGAAGAGGAAATAGTCCTAATGGTTTTTCATGGATCATTGGTTTATGGGCTTGGCTCCAGAAAATCTTCTTGCAGAGAATAATTTAGTTAAAACGGTGACGCTAATCAGGTGAAACTGAGAGGGTAGGTGCTCAGCAAGTTCAATAACAGGATGTTGATTCTCTTGTTGATACCGTCTCCCAAGTCCAGTAACATTGGGTTTTGTGACCTTACCTGACTTTCCTTAGTGTCACATGAGAGCTCCATCTGACCTTTTGGAATTGTGCTTTTGTTTTTTTGGGGTTTTTTTTGGAATTTTTTTGCTTGTTTTTTTTTTGTTGTGGTTGATTTTTTTTGGTGGTGTTGTGTGTTTTTGTTTTTTTTTTTTTTTTGTGGAGGCAGGGTGGAGTGTGTGGTTGTTTTGTTGTTGTGCTGTTTTTGGGTTTTGTTTTGTTTTGTTTGTTTTGTGGGTGTTGGTTTTTTTTTTTTGTCTGGCTGCATTTGCCAGGAGCCCAGAACCTGTGCATCCACCAAGGTCTAGGATGGAAGGCCGAGTGTCCTTAGGTAAGGCTTCTGAATTTGAAACAGTGCTTTTTGAAACTCATTTTCCTAAACTTTGTGTCTGAGCCACCTTTGGGTCTAGCAGAGACAATGTTTTCTAGAGGATTGAGTGTGCTGGCACTGGATCCTTCTGTCTTCCCCAGAGCTCAGAGCAGCAACAGACAGTGCCCAGATTGAGCAAAGGGGTCTTGGCTCCTAACCCCATGTGTTAAGAGGTCTTTCCACCATCCTTGGTGGTCTTTCTCTAGCTTTCCTAGTGTCTCCTTTTTGCTGCTTGGCCATGAATGCAGTTCAGAAGCGGATCAGGCCAAGAAAGCCCTGAATTGTGGGACATCTGCAGTTCCATGCTTCGCTAAGTAGACATATTTTTACCAAGTTGCTAGTGTGAGCTAGAAATGGAGCATCCCGTAGGGATGCTGAACGCTTGGTGCACCAGGCTGTTAGTGACGCACAGTGCCCGTGCTTCCTTTCGCTTCTCCCCGCAACGTGTAGGTTGTTCTTTAGTCTCTTTCCAAAAGTCGAACCCAGATCCATATTAAGCGTGGCGATGAAATTCAGAGCTGCCAGCTCTCTGAACCGTAACTTCCTGTATTATTAAGAGGCTAAGGATATAAATGATTTCTTACGCATGATATACATCTGCCGTTCGTCAGGGTGCCAGATGGGTATCGACTGAAGGATGCTCTGTTATGTTGGTGGAAGAAACGGTGGGAATGTTTGCTTAGAGTGAGTTTCAGATGGCACTGGTATTTAACCACTACTGATAAACCCCATATTTAGCCCCTTGCATTTAAACAAAATTATTTGTATACCCTAAAAGTTTTCATAGAAAACTAATACCGAATGAAATTTCCATGTCTTCCTACTGCCATGTGAAACCAACAGCTTTGTTCAGGAAGATTTTTAGCTCTTTGATTGTGTGTGTGTCTGTGTGTATATTGTTGTCATGTTTGGTTTTGCCTGCGTATAATCCCCAAACAAAATTAACTTGCTGCAGTTTATTTTCAAAATCAATTTATAGCAGACAGAATGTGTTAATGTGCAGTGAAAAATATCTGTGTGTTCTTATGAAAGAGATAAGGGAAAGAAAGGACAGAGTTCTTGTAAGTAGGACTAACTAGATTCTTCTAAGGCAGAGAAAGCTGGTGAGAGGGAAATATTAAATCCTCTGAACAGTTTTGAACAGGTTGCATACTATATTTGTCCTTTCCTTTAATAGAAAGCAGCAAAATACACACTGCTGCTCTGTAGAGAAAGTTTTGTGAAACTTTTCTAGTACTTTTACTAAAAGCAAAGGGGAAAAAAACAAAGAAAAAAGTAGTTCCCCTGCAGTTTGGAAAGTCTAGACTTCTTTTTTCTTTTTCCAAGCTACTTGTCCTACACAACTGCTTTTCTTGTATCCTTAGTTGCTTTATCATGTTTTGAACCATAGAAACATGTCATACAAGTTGATGACCTGCAAAGAGCAACACTTGAACGTGAACTGATATGCAATGGTAGGTTAATTCTAGGACTGCAATATCAGATTCTTATATGCATGTGATGCTTTTTCTTATATACTGGTCTTGTGAGGGCTTTTCAGAGACGTTTGGACCTCATCATTTACATGTAGAAAAGAAAGAGAAAATAAAAAAAATACTGGAGTAGGCTTAATATAACTTTTGCCCTTTGTTCTTCCCTTCAGTTATCTCTGTCTATTTATTTATTTATTTTCCTGACTGTAAAGCCACCATTGAGTGGGGATAGAATCAGTTACTCAAATCAAGTGCACTTTCTTCCTTTCATAGTCCATCTTCCTGCTTTGGACTGGACAGTAGCCTGATGTTTTCGGAGAACTACAGACTGTTTTCCACAGGTTACCATTACACAAAGTAAGAAACAAAACAAACACCACTCCTATTCCCCCCACAACCCCTGCCCCCAATAATTCCAAACAAGTAATGTTGGAGAGCTGAAGTTCGTTTTTAAATAGGGTGCAGACATGTTTGCATGTTGGAGAAGGGAACTTCTTTCAAAGCTAGGTACTCCAAAGTATTGTAGGGTATTGCAAGCTCAACTCATTTTACAAAAAAAAAAGAAAATGACAAAACAAAAGTAGCAGAAGGGACTAGGTGGGGTGGACAGGAGGGTACTTGACTAGTTTGCTGGAGGAGTACTGTTGTACTTTCAAGTTTAGGCTAAGACGAGATATATGCAAAGTGATAGGTAAATATGCTGTAAAAAAAAAACAAAAAAACTTGGGGCATGCATATGATTTCTACTGAAGTATCATGTAGATATCCTTTTTAGGCCTTATGCTTGCCTTACCAAGAAAATGAAAACAAATAACAGGTATGTATGCGTATCTTGACAATTTAATTATTAATTTTAGATGCTACTGTATTACTGTCAGTGCAGATAGTTCTGTTTGCTGGATGCCATGTAAACTCGACGTGAGCAAAAGTTACCGTGAGGCATTTCCAAACAAATGAATCCATTGATAGTCATTGGTAGTCCAGGACAGTCAAACAACCCAGAGGTGTTGCAGATAAACTGGGATTCAAATTCGCTTTGTAACATCGAAGAGTTTGTGTCTGTGAGCTGCTAGACTGTGCGAGCCTGGTTTGCGATGGGTAAGATGGGAGGAATTCCAGTTGAATTTTGAAAACTTATTTCTGTTTGAAACCAAAACCTAAATGAGTGTTTTCTTTTTCTTTTAGCCCTGAGGTTTTTAGCAGTGGGGAGTTTCTTGTCAAAGTACTTAGTGCATACCTTGTAATGGAAATTGTGGGAGAATGTGCATAGAACAGAAATAGACCCAGCGTTTATCTGATAGTTCAACAAAAAGTAAATATTGAGATTTGTTTCTCTTCTTGTAATGGACTATTAAAGTACAGCTGACTTGGGAATGGAGGGTTGAAGGGGACAATTTCCCCAAACAGTCATGTAGGAAAGAGAAGTTTAAACCTAGGTGGGCCTGTTGCTCCCTCTCCCCATATGTTCTAACAAATTTAAAGCCTTAATAAAAAGAATGAAAGAATGAATAAACTGTAGCGTGCCCTTGGGAGACAGCAAAAAAGATCAGAGACATTTTTTTCTACATCCGTGTTATAGTAGGGAATGTACTAAACCTAAATGTCTGGCTGAGTAGGGGGAACAGACCATACCGCAACCACAGAAGTCTGACCCAGGAAAGTTTCCCTGAAACAGTAGTAAAAATATGAATGAGGTGCCATGCAGACCTTGCTGAAGTTTGTTTTCATGTTGAAGTACAACTTGCCCTTCATCTTTCCAGCTCAAGTAATACCTCCTCCTTCATGGGAGTGGAAGCCCTTCCACTCCTGAGCCAGTCAGTGGGGTTTTGGGAGGTAGTGTATTTTTTTGTTTTATTGTGGTTTGTGGTTCGTTTTTTTTTTTTTCTGTCTCTCAACCATGAGGAAGCTATCGGTACAGAATTTAAATTACTATAATATAGTATGTGATGTATTAATGAACTTCTTTCAGCTGCCTCTTAGGAAATTGGTCAGATCGAACACCTGAAGCCTTAAACCAGGAGCGCTTGGGTTGCCTTTGTTCCTCATACAAAATTGAAATTCACTCTTGAAACACCCTCACCCAGTTTCACTGGCACTCCCACTCTCTGTATTATCCTTTTTCGAGGAATAAATTACCCGGATAAAATCAAATTTGCCTTGTCTCCATTCCACTGTTCAATTCCATTCCCTTGATTTCTTTTGTTCAGGTCTGGTATTATCAAGGTCATGAGTATGTGCTTGTAGTGCCAAGATTGCTTTTCCTTCTCCTCCAAACTACTTCCTTTTCCCCTCCCTTTTGTAATGATTTTTGGCATATCTGTCATTGTTGTGTGTGCCAGTTATTTCAGTGTCGTGGGGTGGAGATTATCCAGATCCCCTTATTTCTTTACTGTAAATGATCTAGTTTTATTTCCACACTGTATGTGGTAATAACTATCACCTTACCCACATTTTCAGTATATCATTTTATTATCTTTATTGGAACAGAAGGCAAAAAAAGTAACTTCTGTGTTTATACCTGCTTATTTTTTCCGAAACATTGTTTTAAACCTTAATGTGTAAGTAGCTGCTTTTGTCTCCTTTTTTTTTTTCTTTTTTTTTTGAAGCTGCAGTGCATAGGAATAGCAGTGCCCCCTGTATTTCCTTGGAATGCTTCAGCTCAAGCAAGCTCCCACTTGGTTTTACTCTGTAGCCTCTCTACTTGGTACCCTGTAAACATTGAAACATGCTTTTCTTTCATAAGCTTTTTTCCGCTTGTGAAAATGAGATTTCCTGCTTAATTTTAGCATTTCAGGTCAGGGTGTTTTTTCACCTAGATAGTCTGGAGTCTTCCTCACCCAATTTGTTCTTTAGCTTGGAAAACAAACCTGGTGAGTGGAAATCTGAAATCTGTCTGCCTCATCAGCCCTATTAACAAATTCAGATTGTTTCTTGAGCTTTGCCGTTCCCAAATTCCAGTCCATTTGACCTGTCACTGTGATGTATTCTGAAGTGGCCGGGATTGGTTCGTGATTGCTTGAGCTACTGGTCATCTCTCCTGTCCGACAATGTGAACTAACTGACACAGCATGCCTGCTGACCTGTGCCTGATGATGACTCTTGACGAAAGGAATCCTTCAGCTATCCTGTCCATGCCGTCGCTAACATTCATGTTTCGGGTATTTTTAAAATAAAATGTGTTGATTTCCCAGGAGTTCCCACTTTGCGCTGCAGTCTGTGTTCCAAGGTAAATCTCTATATAATCCCAGTTGCTCTCCAAAGTGACAATTGCTGACAGTCTGTTATGTTTCAACTGTTCTTTATTTCTTAACCACTTCATTGGCATACAGTGGTTCCTCATTCATTGAGTTTCACTTTTTTTTTCTTTTTTTTTTTTAAATCCAGCTTGACTGTCTTGCTGCCTTGGATGCCTGTGTTGTGGTTGCTGTTGGTGTGTAGAGGACAGATGTTGCCGGTGTGCTGCGCAGCAGCCAGCTCTGTGTTCTGCAGTCAGCCTGATCCTCCTTGGCAGTAAAATGTGTTAAGTTGAGCTCTTAAACTCACTGGTGTGGTCGTTTGCTCCGTCTTTCTACACTAGTCGGTTTTGATGGATGAATCCGCTGATGAAGATTTGTGTATATTTAGTACTTCTATTCCTTTATGGGTTTTTTCTCCCTCTTTCACTATCCTACTCAGCAATTTTAGCCTTTGTGTAAGTATTGGCTACCTCTCAAAGGTTATGTTTCCATTAATCTACTTACTGTATTTCATAATGTGGCAATGGCTTGTCTTTTGCGAGGCTAACACTTTTTCTTTTCAAACTCTTAGTTGCCCACTGTGGCAGGACACTCCAGTGCTCCAGTTGTCATCTTAATGTGAAAAAATATTCATCATGCAAGAGACATGTGTAGCTGAATTATTTTTTGTGTATGTTTTAAACTAAAAATTTCTGCAGGAGACCATTACTTAAGGACCAAAGACTGCGTGGGAGAGCTGAAATTGCTGGAAACAAGTTTATAGAGGAAATTCTGACAGATTTTTAACTGCCACAGAAGAATTGTGGCTGTCTGAAAACAAGATGATGTACAATTCTTTTTCCAGACATGATCCCTTTACCTTTAATTGCAATTTTAGGATATGAGAAAGTTTAGGAGCGGAAAGACTCATATAAAATGTCTTACCACATCAATAATCAACTTAAGTTTTTTTTCTAATTCCATGTGCACTGTAGTGGATCAGGTTGAAGATGCATATCCTGTATATGCAACTGCTGGTGGCTCCTTTCTCTAGAAGTTGAGTGGTAGATGTTAATCATTCTGTGAAATTCTGTAATCTTTGAATGGTTAAAATTTACTAGTACATCTGGATCTGCTATATATGTTCATATGCTGTTTCTGGGTGCTCCCCTTGTTGTATTGCTCAGACTCTCTTCTGTGCTTGCTGGGTTTTTTTGTGGCTTTGTTTTTGTGTGTTTGTTTTTTTTTCCCTTTATTCTCACTTTTTTCCTCACTCCTTTTTTCTTTTTTTTTGTTGTTGTTTATTTTTTTTTTGTCTTTTTGTTGTTGTTTAGCTTTACTAAAGCTCCAGAATGGGAAGACATCATCAGGTCTGTTAGATGCGAGTCTGTGGGTCTGGGTGTGCAGAGGGTGTGGGATTTTGTTGCTTTTCTTTTATTCTTCTGAGTTGAGTGGTGAGGCGAGATGGGCGGAGGGAAAACATGAGCAATTTGTGATGCCTGCTGAGGTTTGATTACATTTGAAATAACTAGTTGTAATTTATGTTGTTTAGTTTTCGATGAGGAGGAAGAGGAAGTGGAACACATCCTGCCTAGCAGCTTCTTGTAATGCTCTATGATTTATCTTTGCACCATGTGCAGTAATACTATTCAGGTTGTTTTCTATGAGAAAAATGTTCAGGATTGTCAACTGTGGAGAATTCTGCCTAATATTGTCTGTGCTGGTCAACAATTCCAGGCATGAGTCTTCTCTGTAGACCTTTGTAGCCAGGTAGCCCTGGGCATGTTGTTGTTGCTGCTGCTCTTTTAACAGCTGAGCTTGTTTTTTAATGTTAATGAGGTCAGATACCAAGCGATTCAAAAAAGGCAGGGTGAGACAAGGTCTCTGTTACTCTTTCTAGATATCTGTGGAGATGTTAGGGTAATCTCCCCTTGACCAGTGACTCATATCAGAAAAAGGATCTCAAGACTTTTGAACTCAGAAACAACTAATTTATAAATAGAATTTTGTCTTTTTGCTTAATACAGTACTTCCTTCCTCTCCTTTATGGTCACTGAACAGATGCAGCACCTGTTAAAATTCAGTTGCATTTTACAGTAAGGACTCTCCACTTTGGTGCTAAGCTTGTCCTTTATGCTCCCTAAGTGAGCAACTCTGAGGGGCCAGGTAGGTGCCTGGCTTTGTAGGTGTCCTGGTTTGCGTTAGAACAGAACTAACTCTTTTCAGTGGTTTTAGTTTTGAGTTAAGTTCTTCTGACTGCACTCTCTGAAGTTAGCAGTATGTTTTTGCAGTGTCTGCTTCTAGCAGTGATAAAGCTTGATGTTTAAAGTTAGTACCAAGGATTGATGCGCAGACCAAGGCTACTGCTAGATCTTGTGCACCACGTTTTGGGGTGTGGAGGGTGCAGAAAGTAAAAGGCTGCACCTGCAGGGAGGATTGGACAGGACGGGTGGCCCTAAACTAATCAACAAGGTATTCCATCCCCCATATATGTCATATTCGGTATAAAGTTGAGGGATTACAAGGATCAAACGCTGCTCTTGGCTTTTCTGCTCAGCAGCTTCTACTCTTCTTCAGTGGCTGGCATCTGAGGGGGACTCTGTCCATTCTGCCTCTGATCCTGATTTGTGTGTTCCTGAATCCAGTACCAGAATCCAGCTCCTGAACACAGTTCCTGTCTGCTGCTGGGCTCAGTCTGACACTTCCTCTGATTCTGCTCCACAGCATCAGTGGTGACGGTGACATAATTGCCATTGAGGCAGGGTTGGCTTCAATAGTGGTTTTGTATATATTTATATATATTCCATTTTTCTCATTATTGTAATTTTCATTAAAGCTATCCTAGTTTCCTTTCCTAATTGATAAGTCTTTCTGCCTTATTCCTTTTCTTTTCCCTTTTGGAGAGGGAGTGGGGTTAACAGAGAGTGTCTGTTACAGGTCTAGCAGACTGCCCTGACCCTAAACCTTGACAGTAGGTCACAGATGTATGCATGCATACATACATATATCTGCAAATTCAACTTACAAGCTGTTCTAAACAAAATTTGGAGTTAAGTTGCTTCAGAGCTGTAGTGATTTAAGGAGCCGTAGAGCTGGTATGACACGTTGCTTTTTGTTGGTGTCGTTCACGCACCTGGTTTGCCTCACGGCTAATAACCTTAAAAATAACCTGTTATTTTTAAGATGACTTCATGTTGAGATGTAGGGACTATTATAACCAAGTCTCACTTAGTCAAGAAAGGGAAATCTTAGGCTTTATTCGGGAAAGTGCAAATCTTACTGAATGTTGAGTTCTATTATATGCCACTTGACAAAAGAAGGATTAATGCCGGGTCTTTCAACTCTGCTTATGTGCTGCGGAGAAGGGGCGGGGGGAGTGGAACAAGAAATAAGCATTCGAAGTAATTCTTACTAATATTTGCTCATCCAGGTGTAGGTTTAATTTTTATCAAGGTCCTTCTAGGGAGTGGAATAAAATGTAAATTTAAAATCTTTTCTCTGTTCATCCTTTTGATGGTCAGAAGGGGCTGGAATTATGATGTTGTGAGAAATCCTGGACTAAGGGTGTATGTTTCTAAGCAGAAATATTAAGAGAAAATTAATAGATGGAGAAGCGAAAAATAACCTTTCCTAATACATTCAAGCATCTCTTTTAGCGTAACAGGAGTCTCAAAACAATTCCTGTCATCAACAATTCATGCTTTAAATAGTCAAGGAAAGCAAAAACAGGATAAAAGGAAATATTTAGAGGAAATGCAGGTATCTTTTTGGCCCTCTGTTCTCCCCTCATTACTAGTGTTCCCTGTATATTATTTCCCATGTTTAGTGTTGAACATGAGGAGCAGACTGTTTTAGTGTCATTATTTAAAGGCAATCTCTGGAGGAATTTACAAGCAGACCCTTTGTGCGAGTGTTGCTGGGAGTTTGTGGCATCCTCTTCCTTGGTGCTCCTGGGAGATCGTCGTTGCTTTGGAGAGACTGTGAGGCTGACGTGTCTCACTGCTGTCACAGAGCTGGAAGCCGCTCTTTTATCTGCTAGAAAAGCTTTGCAGCCAAGAGTTCACCTTAGGAAGGGCCTTGTTCAATACAGGGGTTTTGGGAAACAAAATACTGGCTGAAGTAGAGAAATCCATTCTGTCATGAGGAGAGTATAGCAGGGTTTGGAGGGTGATCTGTGTTCATGTGGCGTGTGTTTTGATGTTTCTGTTGTGTATCTGGAATAGCATTGTGTACCTCTGGATTGATGGGAATGGCTAATAAATTGCTGCTTTGCTAGATTTTTCCAGTGGATTGGTTTGCTTAATATGGAAAAGTCATGATTTTGTTTTCATCAATATGCTTTAGTGCAAGGAATGAGAGGAAAAAAAAACTCCAAACAAATGAATGGGCACAAAATTTTGGCATACATCTAGAAGAATGAATAGAAGCAAAATATATACAGTCTTGTCTGGCTTAACCTGAAACTTAGGAATGTTGAACTGGTAACAGTGATGTGTGGATTTGCTGTTAATATGCAACCCCTCCTTACTGTGCTGGGAATAATCCAGCAATGTCAGCAATGCCTAGAGCAGAGTATGTGGTTATTCTTTTAGGAACCAGAAATTGTGTTAATCTGTGGGAAGGTTAGAAAGGCAAACTCGTAATTCTTCCTTATCAGTTATGTGTTTTGAAATGACTTTGGAAATGTACCTGACCATATAAGAGGACATGGGTTATTTTGCAGAACGGCTCACACTTCACTCCTTTCTGATACAGTCACTTGCAATTCAGATGGGTTAAATAGAAAAGAGTTTTAAAAGCTTTCTGTTTAATGCTCCAGTGCAATTAAATCCTGGCTTTGTTTGTAAGGAGATAGGATCAGCATGCATTGGAACAATCGATATGACCCATAAAAATAAGAGGCTGTGTTCATTTTGGTTGTGAACATTCAAGTAAGCGCAAGCAAACTGAGCTTTACCAAGAGCTGTGTATTCAGGGACTGAACTCCAGCAATCCTCCTGGTAGAGGAGGCTGCCTATAATTTCTGGTGTGGATGATGTTTTTCAACATCATCAGCTCTATTGCTAAGGGGTGTGACTGTTGTGTTTCAAAAGTTTGGTTTTCTTAAAAGCCACTCTTGACAAAGCTGTGAAGTATGACGAAGATTTCTGTGTTTGTTTAATGAAACTGCAAAGTTAGCAGCCCTCAAAAGTTACAAAGGAAAAAGCATGAAAATCACACATCTCAGGGCTGCAGCATTAAGGAAAAATAAAAATATCCTGAATTAACAAGGACAAGATGACCAAAAAAGCATTGCCTCCTCTCCTAATAATTCAGCGTTCTGAGGTTGGCCTTGTATTTAAACCTGCTTCATAAATTATAAAAAAACTTGGATGTGGCAGATACCTGTCATATGACATATGGTTTAAACAAACAGACTTAATTTGAACTGACCCTGTTTATAGCTGTTCTGTTCAAGCTGCTATCTCACTGAACAGATCCTGCTATCTAGTGACTATGCCCAGGAGACAATCTCACTCACCTCTGGGGGGCTTCACCCTGCTCCAGCCTCCCCATTTACTGAAAAATATTTTTGCAATTTTAGAAGAAACAATCCTCCCTAACAGGAGGCTGATATTCTTCCCCTCTACGTTCTCTGGAAACATCGTATAATTTCAGAAACAAATTTCAGAATATGTGATGTGCCAGTGTTTTATGCCAGCTCTGTTCAGTTCAGGCGAACTTGAAACACTGGTTTTCCTATACTTCTTCCATGTTTTGTGAATTCAGCAGAAGGCTTTGAGTAAGTTAATGCTTTGTGTAGGATGGTGCACCGTCTTGCTTATGCTGCTTAGGTTAGATCGTAAAGAAACCCAAAGTAATGGAACATTTGAAAAAAATAATATTGAAAAATGGAATGCCTTTCTTGAGGAGTTAGTTTATATTAACCCTTAACATGAGGGCTGGTATCTACAATAGTACTAGGGTGGCAACCTATAGGAGGAAAAGATTACTTTCATTATTAACTATAAATATGTTTATTTTTCAGACTTCAGTTGTGACGTCTTTTTTTCTGTTTAAGACAGAGCTAAAACATAAATGACAAACCAGTGGCATTTTATCTCTAAGGAAAATGTTTCTAATAGAAACTAAGGTTTCAGATTTTAATAATGAATTAACTGATGTAGACCAGTTTTCACGTTTACAGTCTCCTAGGAGGCAAAACTGTCCTTAACAAATAACTATATAATACAAAATAATCATAGAATCATAGAATTGTCAGAGTTGGAAGGGACCTTAAAGATCATCCAGTTCCAACCCCCCTGCCATGAGCAGGGACACCTCCCACTAGAGCAGGTTGCCCAGAGCCCCGCCTATGGCCTTAAAAACTTCCAGCAATGGGTCTTCCACCACCTCTCTGGGCAAACTGTTCCAGTGTCTCACCACCCTCATGGGGAAGAACTTCTCCCTAACGTCTAATCTACCTTCCTCTATTTTGGATCCATTCCCCCTTGTCCTATCACTACCCACATCCTAAAAAGTCTCTCAGCAGCTTTCTTGTAGGCCCCCTTCAGATACTGGAAGGCCACAAGAAGGTCTCCTCACAGCCTTCTCTTCTCCAGACTGAACAACCCCAACTCTCTCAGCCTGTCTTCATAGGAGAGGTGCTCCAGCCCTCTGATCATCCTCATGGCCCTTCTCTGGACACGTTCCAGCACATCCATATCTTTCTTGTCATAGAGGCTCCAGAACTGGACGCAGTGCTCCAGGTGGGGTCTTACGAGAGTGGAGGGGGAGAATCGCCTCCCTCTATCTGCTGGCTGCGCTTCTCTTGATGCAGCCCAGGACAGAGTTGGCTTTGTGGGCTGCAAGTGTGCACTGACTGCTCATGTTGAGCTTCTCGTCC
>VWZK01021902.1:0-10121 GCA_013396935.1 Baryphthengus martii | reverse complement strand
CTGGTGGAACCTCATGAGGTTGACATGGGCCCCCCTCTCCAGCCTGTCAAGGTCCCTCTGGATGTCATCCCTTCCCTCCAGCGTGTCAGCCGCACCACACAGCTTGGTGTCGTCGGCAAACTTGCTGAGGGTGATTGATCTGGTGAAGAAGCAAGTCGGTAAAACCTGCGCTGGTCTTACTTCAAGGGGTATTGTAAAGCAGTTATTTCAATGGAATTATTTTAGGTCAGCATATTTTTGGTTTTGTCATTTTAATGAATTTATTAAATATTTTTCTTTTCTAGCAAAACAAGTATGAGAAATCGAAGTACTTGAATAATTTGCAAAAGCATTTTTTTAAACTGATGGAGTAATAATGTTAGTGGCCATTGTTTTTACAAAAGTAGCTCTGGTATCAGTGGGAACATGATGCTATAAAAGAAGGAATGACAGGATCATATGATATTTACTGTAGCACGAGTTGTCCAAATGCTATTAGATATAGCTTTAGTAATGTGTTGTTTTTTAAAAGATTTTTTGTATCTGTAAGGATGCCTTGTTGTAATAACTTTTTAATATAGCAATTCCAAACTGTATCAGAATAAAGGGTATAATAGTCTTGAAGTGAGTCCTGGTTCCCTTTTCAGTCAGCTGGAGTTTCTCATTGGTTTTTAGCCTGTCTAGCCCCCACTTAGGACATGGTCTGTATTCAGAGGTGTACCCCCCATCCACCCAATACTACAGCTGCCAGACAAACTCCTCCCTCGAAAATTGTGCAGCAGGATCTAAAATTTCTTAGCAAGTCAAATCTTCCAACAGCGCATTCGGTTTAAACCACTAATTTGCTAACTATCTAAACCAAATTCCTGACTCGGGAGGTTTATGCTGAGTACAGGTTATTTCCATTTTACTCCTTTTGCTGAACGATGGTAACATTGAAAACCGTTACCTGCAAGCGTTTTCTGGTGTGTTTTCAGGGATGGATTCATTCTCACAGCTGGTGTCTGGCTCCATCCTGTCTGTAGGAGAGCAGACCTTGGCTGAAAAGCCACCACACTCTCCCTGCCATGTATATGGCTGTGTGATACTGACAGCTCAAGGTGTTGCTTTGGGTTAGAAAATCAGTGATGTGTTCTTGTAGAGTGGAAGACTTTGCTAATTAACCTTTAAAAATTATTACCATTGCTAATTCAGACAGCTTTTATTTTTAAAGAAAATAAGCGTCCAAGTTTTTTGTAGACCACACGTTGATGTTGACATGTGATGCCCTTGCTCAGTGATCTGAGATGGGAGTCTACCCCCAGACCATTTTGTATGGCTCTTGGGGTGGGTGATTAGGATCAGATTGCAAATTCAGTTTACTGTTTTGCTAGTTTGTTCCTTCCAGCATAGATCCTGCCTAAGGATAGCAATTGATTTTTAAATGAGGAAAGGAAGGAGACAATGCAAATAAACCGTCTTCTTTCACGTCGATTTTAATGCCATAGACCTGATTTCATCAGCGGAGACCGAAAACTGCAAGATACTTCCTCCAGATTGTTGTTTAATTGAATCTTCCTCTTTCCACTTCTCCCCGCCTCCTTCCAATGCACATATCCTCCATGGGTTTTGAGGATGCTACAGGAACAAACTGATTTTCCTCTGATTGCAGGTATGCTTTAAAACCTGTAATTTCGCTTAATGGAAGGTAACACTGACCACTTCATAGCAATGAAGCAGATGAAATTGATTGCCTGATTACCCAACCAAATGAGTCATTCATTAAATCAAATACTGTTCCTTTGGTGAAACAAAACGAGTGATTTGAATTCTGGGGAGAGACTAGTAAAAACAAACGCTGAGGTATAAATCCTCTGTCGAGAAAATCTTGAAAGATATGAAGCATAGTCATTTCCAATCCATAGCTGCTCTTACTTGACCTTGTTTTAAAGGGCCTGGAGGTGTATAATGACAGGGAAAAAAAACTGCAAAGCAGTTATTTTGAGGATTGCTTTTGAGATACAAATATCTTTATGTTAAAATGTAAATATCCTAGCCATTCAAGGGTAGAAGAGCTGCACAAGTGACTTGCAACAATTCATTAATTCCTCATTGCTATAGTATTATTTTACACTTTGTTTTCCTGTGAGGTGGCAGACTATTGAGCAACTTGACAGAAGAGTGAAAACCTGTGGTTTTGATTGGATGATGCCTCTAAGGTTGCTTCAGATGTTACCGTGCAAACTGAATGCATCCTTGAATGATGCCTAAAGAGACACTCAATTTCTAGTGAAAACCTCAGATAAAGGGACTGGATTAGTTTTCTCCTTAGTATTTGAGCTAGTTTTCTGACTGCTACCTAATCCCATTCCTTTAATTCTGGTATCCTGCAATATCATTTGGTAGTACATGCTTTCCTCTAGAATTTTCGGTTATGTTAAAAACAGAAAAACATATTGATGTTGTAAATACTGCCAGTGGAGAAATATAATAAAATATCCAGCTTTGCAAGTTTGTTCCTTTCAAGCAGATGTTGCCGCAGGCTCTGTTACATTAGTAGGTCTCTAGCACTTGGTTGAAGGAAAGAGCTGAGTCTTCTTGTTTGTAGGGATAGCAGGCAAAACATTTCTAGTAAGTAAAACTTACACTAGAAATGTTATTTTGCCGGTTGTTTAGTGTTCTATAAGCTCCAGTGTTGATTACAAACAGTGATAAATAAATCACTCTTACAGTTTGTCTTCTGAAGCTTTGTTTTGATAAAAACTTTGAAAACAACAAAATTTTTACGTTTGGGGATAGAAAAAGGAAGAATGGGGGACTTTGAGGGCTTGTTTACTTGACTGAGTATTTAAATGGTCAGATGTGACATGATTAAAAAAATCTATTTTTGTTCACTGATTTAGAACACTAAAATTTGAACAGCTTTTATGGCTCAAGACTGTCTTGAGATCAGATATCAATTACTTAAAAAACCCGATATACGAAATAAAAGCATAGACTGCAAATACAATGATTCTTGCTTGTGTCCATAATTTAAAAGCTGTGTAGCCATGTGCAGTTACAATTCTGAGATCCTCCATTTGCCTTTGTGAAGTCCTCCAAACATTGTACAAGCTGATATGAGGAAAAGTATTTACAGTCCATTTGATAGCAAATATAAAGTTTAAGTGGAAGTGGTGTGTTCAGGTAGTCTGCGGGTTAGAACTTTGTGTTTTAACAAAAACCCACAAACCAAACACAAAAAAATCCCCTAAGCTTGAATTAAAAAAAAAAAAAAGCTTTATGTAAAGGTATTTGTCAAGTTTCTATCTAAAAATCCTGTGGCTGAATAGTGCTCATATTAGTCTTCATCGCGTAAACTGGCGTATAAGCAGCTAGTTAGCTTACTGACTTCATGGAGTGGTGACACCCTCTTGTGTTAAGAAAAATGCTGCCATAGTCTGTATTTCGAAAAAGGAGGGGAGAGAGAGAGATAGTTTTTATTCTTTTAGTTTACTTCCTATGTGAGCATATGTAATTTATTCCTTATTCTGATACCTCAGGAACTTAAAGCAATCAGTGCTGTTGTCTCTTCTGCTAGTGAATATGTTGATTTTAATTGTAGTCCCGTCACCTCTGGTATTTTATTCACTTAGATCAGGGACTTTGATTCTACTCAAAGAACAGATGGGTAAACTCTTAATTTGAAGCTCGATTAAATTGCAGTTAAAGTCCTGTCTTCAGTATGTTTTGGGTTGTTCTCTTGTTTTCCAGCTCTTCTTACTTGATGATGACTAGGTAGATCTGGAGCACATAAGCTTCCTGTGGTGAAGTCAGGACATCGCGAGCTCGATCCTACACTGCTGTAACCATCCCCACCTCCTTGGGCCGGTGGTTTTGCAGAGTATGAAAATGCCTCTTACGTAATATGATACCGCAAAATTCCTGCCACTTCTGACCTTTCCTAAGCTGGATTCCTGGAAAATACAACGGAATTTCTTAAAGCCACCAAGGACCTTCTCCACTTTTCTTGTGTGGTGTTTTAACCCCCTAGAGTGGTGTGTCCTTGTCTACACCAGAGCTGTTTAATCTGTCAGTTCAGTTAGACTTCTACTGCTGCACACCAAAGTTTTTCTCTCTTTCTCCCTCTGTTTAATTAGCCTTTTTGTTCTTTGCTTTGACCTTTAGCTGTCATAACAGGACTGATGATCCAGGGGAAAAAGTTATTTTTACTGATCTATAGAATGGATTTCTGACAACATCAATACATATTTTTGTAGTCAAAAGTTGACCTTGGTCTTGACCTGTGGAAGAGCTACCAATTAAAACGGTGGGTTGCTCGGTTCCTCTTACTGTCCTTTGGTTTTCTCCAGAGAGGCTGGCGAAGGTATCAACTGTGTCAGGTTTTTATGTAATGTTACTATTCCTACAGTAAGAAAAAATTGGAAATCAATACCTAATTTTGTGTCAATAATGTTATTCAGATTTTCAAGTGAGTGACACTTCTAGTCTGGCAGATTTCATTTGTTGCCTTAGTTGAAAGGTCTCCTTTTGACCTCTGTGTGTGAACCAAGCAGGTTCCTTTAAATGGCAGTTTTTAAGCAAACAATTCATGGAAATAGTATGTTTTTTCTTCCTGTTTTATATCCACCAAGTTTTAAAGTGAAGCTGAAATATAATACTGAAAATGCTAGTGAAAAATGAGGTAAACATACAGGAGTTTCTATATTTTTCTTTTTTAAAAAAATACACCTATATCTTTTATGTTCTTCCAACAGTATAGATCATAAACTCTGCCTGAGGATTTCACAACGGTTCAGTCCTGTGTTTGTAAACAAACCGTGATGTTTATTATTGTGACTCATTTTACTAAAAGTACAAAATCTGCTGTCGACTAAATTTAAAGGAATGACACAGATATAAAACTGTCTCTACAGATTCCCTTTAAACCACTTTTAGTACGCTGTGCCATCGGAAGGGTAATTAATTTATGGAGTGTACAGCTGTGATATATAATATGTCAAAACTGTGTGGCTGTAAATGATCTTTTGATAAGGTCAAACTCTGAAGTGTTGTAATAGTTTAAGGTCTGACACCTACATCACATTTGCGTGTGCTAGATAATATTTAAATTGGAGATACCGTGTTTATGCTGTGTGGTCACAAATGGAGATGATCACCCCACCCCTCAGGTGGAAGATTGGAGTTCTGCTGACCTACGTAGAAGTCTGGAAGCTGAAAGGTGTTCCTAGCCATCTAGATTAAGCCAGACTAGTGTCCGTGGGTTTTCTTCCTCATTTACATGCCGTACCAAGATGTGTGATTACATCTGAGCCACCCTCTGGGATGCATTTCCCATCCCACTGTGCTGCCCACAGAGTAGCTCTCTGTGCACAACAAGGGTTGTGTCGTCCCTGTGTGCTGCTGAACCAGTCACCTACTGTGAGAGTCCTCAGTGCATCCACAGCTCCCATGCTGGACAGCCTCAGTAAGGATTAGTTTTGTGTGAAGGATTGCCTTTTGTATTGCTGGTGTTTTCGTAAAGGCTTTTCTGTTTCCTCAGCATCTCAAAGTGGGTAGTAAGTGAGAAGCTCTGGTCTCTGTCATAAATAGCAGACTTTCAAATTCTGTTGGGGCTTTTTACACTTAATTTAGTTTAATTTTTTGCTACTTTTGAAAGTAGTAAAAACAGTCAACGTTGCATCCATATGTTACTGGCTACAGCCAACATTTAGAAGTGTTTTAATATGCAAAAATGACATTTAAGGTTTTTATGAAAGAATGTGCAACTCTTATGCAGTGTTAATTTTTGTAGAAGCAGCTAATTTTGAAAGTGTTTTGTTCAAAACCAGTTTTTCAGTCGGCCTCTCTGTGACAAGAGTAACATTTTTCTGTTTTGTTGGCATGGGCTAAATGATTAGACAATGATCACTTAGCTATAGCTAGTCTATAACCATACCTTTGGTACGGCTAAGGCAGCCGTCAGTTAGTCATCTCTGTTGTAAATCAAATTTTGCTAATCATCTTCGGAAAATGGAAATGCTTCATATTTAACAACCTCGTATGACTTACCTGTACCTTGAAAAATTTCACTTATGCAAAACTTCTGTGTTTGAAGCTGTGTAGGTTCTTGAACCAAGGACAAAACTTACTGTCTCCACAAAAATACAGAGTGCACCTAAGAAGGATGCTGCTGTTCAGATCCTTCCTTTTCTCAGGAGCATGGTTGCCTGTTTTCTTGGGCCATTATATAGGATACATGATCTGGACTGTGGTCTGGAACATATGCCCAAAATAAAATTTGCAGGAGAAGTCTTTTCATGGCTGTGTTTTAGGTGTAATGCATTTCCATCGTGTTTGGTGGCTCATTCTGTGATATGCTTGATGGGTAGGCAGGAAAGCAGCTGCAAGCAGTGTGCTGTGCAAGTGCTCCAAGCAGGCAGCGGAAGGCGTGCTACAGTTGTGGTTTGCTCTTGTGCTCGGTGAAATGCCAGCCTTCAACTTTGCTACCCTTCCTACTCTCCACACCAACCAGCCTGCTACCACCTCTGTCATGTTGGCACAGCTGCCTCTGCAAACTGGAGCAAGCAGCAGAAAACCCACCTGGCAAAAATAGACATTCAGGTGGTTGTTATTAAAATATGTGTGTACATTTAGAAGGCTTGGTATTGTTTCTGGGTTTTCTTTTTCAAGTTAGGCAACGTGGATTGGGGGGGGGAAGTTATTTCCTTTCAGATCCCTTTCCCAGGATAGCTGACCGCATGGACATGGGTATGGATTAGTTCTGAAGGACAGCTTTTAAGATGTGATGTTTCTCATTTTTTTTCTGCATGCTGTGTCTGAGAAAAATGCCCCTAGGACGGAGGAACTTAGTTTAGAATCTGAGAGGGGTGATAAGGGTAGTGCTGTATGCTCTTTCTCACATCATCATCCTGCCCTGGCACTGCTCGTTTGGGACTTCACTCTCTTCTGTATCAGTGCTTGTTTTGCTCAGTTTTCTGGCAGTGAGATGTGATTTACAAGTGTAGCTGTTTCTCAATCACCTTAAGTCACTCATGGGCAGAACTGCTGTTGACGGGCAGGGTTCCCACCACTATTTCCAGAGCGTGCTGCCACTTTCCTGCTGCTGCAACATGGTTCGTTGTGCCATATGCCACACAACTGGCCTGGTGAGTTTTACTGATGATGGGTTAGTTTTCAGGTTATTCAGTCTCCTGGTGTGCTTCCCTGTACAGTCCCGTGAGCAGTTGTGCCAGTGGCAGGAGCAGGATGAGGATGGCAGGGATGCAGGAGAAGGGCAGGGATGCTTATTTTAGCAGTAGCGCTGCCATATGCCAGCTGTAAGTGACCTTAATCATAGCCAAAGGTCCTGCCTTCCGTCACTCTTGGCATTAATGCTTCAGAGAATGGGACTTTAATAGGTTTTACTACAGTCCCAGCACCTGGAGTGAAGAGGGGTGAGCAGAAGCTGCTGCATCCCACAGGTGTTAATGGGAGCACTGGATCCTGTGAGGCTGTCCTTGTCCTTTATAGCTTACTGACCTCTGTACACCTTGCAAGTCCTGCTAGAAACAGGCCTGATGCAATGAGCGTCCTCAACTGAAGTATTTTAAACCTGTGCTTAATTATTTTTGTCTCATCTGATGAGATCGTTTTGATCTGTTCCTCTGGTTAGGTGATTGCAGATAAAACGTGGTTTCAAAAACAGTATCTTGATTTCAGAAAGGATTTTTTTTTAATTTTTTTTTTTTTGCCCCTAAGCAAAAACAAATAAAAGGCTTCAGATTTTTAGGCATTGGCTAGTTATTAAAGAAATCATTGTTATTCACTCTTTTCCATGGGGTAAAGGTAATACTGGAACAGAGATGCACACAGCTGTTGAAAGGTAATACTGTTTGGCCACGGTGTTAATTGCCAACTGAAACATTGCTGCAGTTTCTTTTCAGAAAGAAGAAAGCAAAATAGTTGCAGGATTGTTTGGCAGTGGAAACAGGATTAGTTTTATACCTATGAAGAAAAAATTGATTTTTTTTTAACTCTTGCAGTTCAACAGCAAGGCGGTCATTAAACTAGTCTCAGTACGATTATCACTTTATATTGTTTAGATACAGTTATAGGTACAGGTTTTCTGAAGGAAAGGTAGGCAGAGAGAGATTTCAGTAATCCTTTGAAGAGGAGATAAGAATGTGATTGCCTCATGCAGCACCTCTTGCATCTACAATCTCTTAAATTTGAAGGAGATGAAGGGACCCTTGTTCTGTTAAAACCAGTTTCCAAATTTCACGTCACTGCAGGTATTTTCTTTGTAGCAGAATCACATTGCAAGGAAATTTGGTAAATAATTCTCCTCTTCAGTTTTTAATTACTAAAGGTGTCCTGGGGACAAGGTGTCTGTTCTGCATTCTGTGCAGTTGGGGGGTGCAGTGGCTTTGGCAGGGGCACCCCTCATTTCCTTAGCTTGGTCTGGGTCACCAGAAGGCAATGTTGGGATGTGAGGCAGAGACCTGCTGCTTCCTCCTCTTCACATGAAAATGATGACTCTGAGGAGTTCGTGCCTTTCTACAGCACTCTGCAGAACCTGGAGGAACCATTTACTCCCACCGCTGAAGAAAAAGTGAGTTGGTGTAGTTTTTTTGGTCTGTAAAAACCTGAAATGTGTCTAGAATGATTCCTTTTGTAGGTTCCTAATCTGATTGATGCTGCTACGGTCTTAGAGATACCTCCTGTTCTTACCAGATGTTCAGTGTTCCTAAATATCTGTATATTAGGGACAAACAAACAACAAAGTAAGTAATCTGTACTTGTGCAATGCGAGGAGCTCTGTTCCTGGTCTTTAACTGGATTTGTAATGTTAAATTGAAGTGGGCTGGTTTTTCCATGGTGTAACACTGTACTTCGCACCATTAATACTCTGAGAGGTTTGTTTCTAGGCAAAGGCTACTTGACTATGTCATAGGTGTTTTCTTTTCATCTGTGCCCTGTTTTAAGTACTTGATTCATCATTTGTGCCTACCTAAAATGAATAAGAGTACCACCTCCTCATCTCCCACTATTCAGGCTAAATAACAGCAGGGAAGAGGAGCCTGAGAGATGGTGTTTAAGCCTGAAAAGGTTGGAGGTAAACAGCTGTTGAAGACAGGGAGGTTGCTTAGAAGGACAGGTATAGGCCGGAGCTAGAAGAGAGGAAATCCCAAATGAAGAGTTAAAGCTTTCATGGGAGATTTAAAGGCAAATCAAGGACTTTTGATCCAAGTCATCAGTGCAGCAGAGGGCAGACAATGGATGGATTGAAACCACTTCTGCCATTTGCAGGGTGAGCTGTATGTGGTGGACTCTCTGAAATCTTATTTCAAACGTTAGTATTCAGAGGATCATTCTGAAGGTGCTCTAACGTTTGTTTTGATTCCCTCTGCATCTTGATTCAGCAGGGATTAAGCTCTGTTTAATATACTGCCCTAATGCAACTTTTTTTTTTTTCCCTATGCTGAGGAAATCCATTCTTTTTAGAGCTAAAAATTAGGGTCATAGATGCCTGGAAATACTGGTATTTTATATCCAGTTAGTACAGTAGCAGTTCCTAACTTTTTTATACAAAATGTTTTACATGCTCTAAAAATGAGACATTCTAAAAACGTTATTAGTTTGAACTACACTGGGTGCTTTTCCTGGTTGTATGTAATCTGTAATCGTTGGGAGCACTAATGGCTGCTTAAAATTGCAAATCAAGCCTCTTTCTGTGCTCTATGCTGGTGTTTACTAGCACATAAAATATCCGTCTGGCCTTGTGGATGATTTTGCCTGTGATTTCTTTCGAGGCTTATAGTTGTATCAGGAAGGATGTTGAGTTTGAAGGGATACTAAAATGTGTGTCTGTGCATGGCAAAGAAATTTGTGTGTCCGACCCACCGAAGATAAGACTCGGTGGTTTGTTTTACAATGAAGTTATTTAATGATGTGATGCAATGTAGAGGTTTGGACAAGTTGGATCTAGATCAATCCCATGACTGTGTATTGAGGCTCATGGCTACATTAGAGCCCTTTCCTTAATTGTATGCCCTTGCCTTCCACCATTCAGTTTCTTAGTCCCTCCCTTTTATTAATCACAGTAATTATCTCGCTGGCTTCATACTGCAGTGCTGTGTTTAGCCAGCTCCCTTTTTATTTTATTTTTATTTTATTTTTAT
>VWZK01021899.1:105234-123453 GCA_013396935.1 Baryphthengus martii | reverse complement strand
TGATCTGTAGACTCTCTTCTTCCACTTGACTTTGCCCAGCAGTTCCCTGTTTAAGGGACCCACGTGGGTCTCCTGGCTCCCTTTCTTGATTTCCTACTTGTTGGGATGCTCTGATCTTGAGCCTGGAATAAGTGGTTCTTGAATGTTAACCAGCTATCTTGGGCCCCTTTACCTTCTAGTACCCTGTCCCATGGGATTTCCCCCAGCAATTGCTTGAAAAGGCCAATGTTGGCCCTTCTGAAGCCCAGGGCTGGGATCCTGCTTGATATTCTGTTTCTACCGCACAAGGTTCTAAACTCCACCATCTCGTGGTCGCTGCAGTCAAGGCTGCCCCCAACCTTCACCGCTTCAACCAGACTCTCCTTGTCAGTGAGTTTAAGATCCAGCAGCGCTCCTCTCTTAGTTGGCTCATCCACCATTTGCATCAAGAACTTATCAGCAGTGCACTGGAGGAACCTCCTGGACTGGGAATGGCTGGCTGAGTAGGCCTTCCAGCAAATACCTGGGTAGTTAAAACGCCCCATGAGAACCAGGGCCTGTGATTGTGAGTCTATCAATCAGCTACCTCTAGAAGGCCTCATCAACTTCCTCGTCCTGATCAGGTGGCCTGTGATAGATACTCACAACGATATCACTCATGCTAGCTTGCCCTTTAATTCACACCACAAACTCTCAACTCTCTCCTCGTCCGCCCCTGGACAGAACTCAACACATTCTAGTTGCTCTCTAACATAAAGAGCAACTCCACCACCGCGCCATCATAGCCATCCATGACCTCATTCCAGTCATGTGAGCTGTGCCACCATGCCTCTGTAATTGCCACCAGATCGTAACCCCTTGATCGCTCACAGATTTCTAACTCCTGTTGTTTATTTCCCACACTGCGTGCACCGGGGTACAGGCATTTCAGGAAGCGAGCTGAGCACGTTGATTCCACTTTAGGGAGGTGGAAGGCCTTCTGCTCTTCATTAATACTAGAACACTGCCCCACTGGTGCAAACCCAGCTACAGCCCCATCTCCCTTTGAATGTAGTTTAAAGCTCTGTGAATAAGCCCTGCTAATTCTTGTCCTAGAAACCTTTTCTCCCTGCGAGATAAGACTTTCCCACATATTACTGTCAGGCCTGGTGTGTTATAAAACCACCCATGATCGAAGAACCCAAAGCCCTGCCTGTAGCACCAGTCTCAGAGCCCGGTATTTACGGACTCGATCCTTCTGTTCCGTCCCAAGTCATTGCCCGCAACTGGAAAGAGGGAAGAGAAAATAACTTGCGCCCCAAACTCTTTCACGAACCGTTCCAAGACCTTGAAGTCTCTCTTCATTCCCCTCAGACTACATCTTCCTCCCCATCTGTCTGGAAAATCAGTAGTGGGTAATAGTCTGACAACTGCACCAGTTTGGGGAATTTCCTAGTGATATCCCAGATTCAGGCTCCAAGGAAGACAACAGACTTCCCTATGATGACTGTCAACCTGGCATATTGGGCCCTCTGTTCCCTTTAGGAGCGAGTCTCCAGCAATTACAACTCTTCTCTTCTTTCTGGTGGAAGAGATTGTTATATGGCTGGGAGGCCTATCTGGCTGTGGTGAGACCTCTGGTATAGTCTATCCACCACATCCCCATTAGACTGGCCGTCCTCCAGCAGGACCTCATATCTATTTCTCAGAGGCACCCAGGGAGGTGAGGTGGGCAAGGAGGGCTCTTGCCTTCTGCCATGGCCATGAACTTGCACCCGCTCACTCCTTTCATTTAGGCTTCTGTCTTTTGCCTGACAGGGGCGGGATGCAGGAGCCCCTTGGTCCTGGTTCCTATCTGGCAGAAGGTCCCATGTCTGTTGCAGTGAGGGCAGAGCCTGGCTCCACCAGTCTAGCTCCATTTTAGCCACCCTAATGCTCCTAAGCCTTTTACTTCATCTTGCAGCCTTTCACCCTCATCTTGTAGCTGGGCCGCTGGGCCGAGCAGATCATCTACCTGCTCACACTGCACACAGCCATACTCATAGCTGCCCCCTGCTACCAGGGGCTGGCCCTACAGCTTTTATTCCTGCTTGGGGACCCCAATAACATTGCTCCCTTTTGTCCCACTACTGTTTCCACCAAGTGCCCAAATACAGCAGGCTGTCAGCATCTGTTTATCAGTCCATGAGCCTATTTCCTCTTACCACCCCTCATCCTTCTCACCTATCTCCACTGTTCACCCATTCCTCCCTTTCCAGTCCTTTGATAGCTGGCACTGGGTGAAAGAAGCGTCAGCTTTAGCCAGTCTGTGGCTGGCCAGGCCACCGCTACACCTGCAAGCGTCAGCCAGCTGGCCTGCCTGGCTTACACAAAAGCTGCCTGTGCAGTGGGACCCACCCCCTTCCTGCAGTAGACCAAGTGACTGAGTGGGGAGATGGGCAGCAGCAGCTCAAGGTATGCTTGAGGAAACATGGCTAGAAATCAATCGGTCTATTTTATCTCCCTGCCTCCTCACGAGCAGTGTATCTGAAGGTTATAAATGTATTTTTATAAGTTATGAGAAAAAAAGGCCATTTCAGAGGCACTTCCAGAAAGGAATTTCGGAAGCTTGAAGTCCGAATGTAGTAGGCTGAGAGTAGGAGAGCTGCAGTCCATCACCTGCCCAGTGGCATGATGTGCTAGGCAGCCCCACCCGCTGTGTTTGGCTTTTCTCCACCCTACTGAGTCACCAACAGGACTGCTAACAGCCTCACCGAAATGAGAACCTGCACAGAACCTACACAGAACAGTGTGTGTAGATTTTGTCATCAAGCTAATTGTATGTATTGTATTACAGAACACCAGTAGATGTCAGTTTAGCCCAAACAGTGAGCAAAAGCTAGATTTATTAGCTTTTGCTTTTACAAGAGTTTCCTCCAAAGAACCTAAACAAAGCTTAGAAGTTGAAGTATATTTAAAAGCCCATTAGCCACGTTTTATATACTTTTAATATGCCCTCAATGTGGAAAATATGTAAATCTTAATGTCACCTTACTTTTCTCCTGCCTGGAAATCATAGGACTTACACACATACAAATCAATTTTTTTAATCTTTTTTTTTGGTCGTTTTGCAGATACTAATTTGTTGAGGCTAGAAAAGAATGTCTGTGAGTTTTGATAACTTCAATAAAACTAGATACTTGAGAGTAGTGCCAGAATGCAGTTTCAGAGCAGTAATCAATGTAGACGCATAGATTTACAGAGAAAGCAAGGTAGAGACGTTAAGTCAAATAATCTGAAAGAATGGGGGTTTTTTCCCCACCTGCAATGGCTCTTTCAAGTTGTAAAGCAAAGAGAACAAGAACTCCAACACAATTTGAACAGTTAGTACAAGCAAAATACAGCCCATCATTTTGATACTGCAATTGAATTTTGATTAAAGTAGGTTAGCATCAGTTTTTGCTAATTCTAAAACTTTTCTCTGAGCCTCATAGCGAAGTTTCATGTAACTCTGTATATAACACAAACAGAACAAAACTGGAGAGCATTTATAGGTAATTGGGTGACTTAAAATAATCTCTTCCCCATTTGTCCTTTTACCTCCATTATCAGATACTGTTCTGATAGGTTGTTACTGCTAAGGAATTTAGATTAAAAGTTTTCTAGGAAGTAAAATAAGTTAAAGAAATTGTATATACTTGTCAAAACAATCAGTAGATAGAATGCACAGTATTTTCTTATGTTTCTCCTTAATTAAATAATATGGATCAGTGTTTAGTCTAAATATTGAATCTCTTTAGTTATGGAATGATACAATTTTTTCAAGTTTAGCAAATTACTGTCCCAAATCACTCACTGGATAATATGAGGAAAGTATCAGATGGTAAAGAGTTTTTTATTAATCAAAGAGAGAAAAGTATAGTAAAAAAAAAAAAAAAAATCTGTATTTGAAAGGCACAGCTGGGAAAACGAAGATTAATGTCTGTTTTCAATAGTTGGGTGATAAGCAACTGGAACAAACTGACTGAAAAGTGAGAGATTCTACATCGTTTGATTACTTCCAGACAAATTTGACTGACTTTCTGAAAAATACATTGAAGACAAGCCTGGATCATTACAGATCACATGTGACAGCCGCACTGTGTAACATGTCCAATGGTGAGCTAATAATCCCACTTGGTTTAAGAAATAATGCATATGTTAAAAAAAAAAAAAAAAAAAAATAAAAACCAAAACAGAATCACAGAATTTCCTAGATTGGAAGAGACCTTTAAGATCATGAGTCCAATCATGAACCTAACACTGACAAGTCCTTGACTAAACCATATCCCTAAGCACTGTCTACACTTAAATCCCTCCAGGGATGGTGACTCCACCACTGCCCTGGGCAAGCCGTTCCAGTGCCTGTTAACCCCTTCAGTAAAGAAATTCTTCCTAATATCCATTCTAAACTTCCCTTGGCACAACTTGATGTCATTTCTTCTTGTCCTAACACTTGTTACTTGGTTGAACAGACCGACCCCAACCTCTCTACAATCTCCTTTCAGGTAGTTGTAGAAAGCGAGGTCTTCCTTGAGCCTTATTTTCTCTAGTCTAAGTACAACTTGCTATTATGTCATTTGATTTCTAGTTACTTTAGTCAAACTTTACTTTTTTTAAATTGGCCTGCATTTTAACTCATAATAAAATACACATACCAACAGCACAAGTGTAAGTCAATATTCAGTTCTACGGGTCCAAGGTCCAAATGAAGATGTTCTGCTGGGTCTCTGGCTAATAGCAGCTGATCTTCAAGGGAGATTCTGTGTCTCTAACTAGCGAAGCAATCACATCACATGAGCTTTGAGGTTCACACTTTAAGCCTCAAAGCTGAAAACAAGATACACATCCCACATTTCAGTGTAAAGTGCATGTTCACATTGCTGAGATGTCCTCAAAGCACTGGTAATACTTGGCTGCTGAAAGCTGGGCACACGTTTTGCCCAGATGAGATTCAGTTACCTAAGCAGCTCTTTCCTAGTAGGCATAGAAGCATGAAAACAGGAATTTTACCTGTCTGAGAACAACCACTGCTTAGTGGTGTTAACTGCACTTAGGACACAGGGGTGCTAAGGAAAGGGAAGGTACAAGCCTCTGAGCCCACCTGCGCTGACAAACAGGAAAAATAGCCATAGCAGCAAACTAACCCTCTTTGTGAGGCACTATGGCTTTGTAAAGCTGGTATTTACGTACATACCAGCATCTGGCAGCCACAAAACTCAATTTGCATATCCCTACTAAAGTACCGCCAGCACCCTCGTTAGAACCCAGTGAAGTAATTATAGCTATCCTGGCTGAGGTTCTGAATACAAAACGCTGATGGTAAAATTGAGTTCCCTTAACTAGTTCTCTGAGCTTTTATACGATGCTTCTAATGGTTGGCATCCTGGGTGGGGTTTGGTCAGGAAGGAAAAAAGATAATGTCATTAACTTTTGGTTTTAAATGTGTTCTCAATGAAGTTGAAGCTAGAGCTTAGAGCTTTGATAAAACAAGGACTGAGACAGGATATTAGTTGATTTGGTAACTATTAAAAAAAAAACCCTGCTAAATGCTTCATGAGTTAAGGTAGTGAAGGGTAGGCAAGAGCTACATTTTGAAGGAATAATGTTACCGTGTAATTGCGCTATCTACTCTAAGTTAACATAATTCACTTTAGTTGCCCCAAATAATTTCTATGTGTGATAGAGTGGGCAGGGAAAAAAAACCAAACCAGACAAACAAAACAAGAGAACAGAGAGCACACAAATACACCCTCCCATTCAGAAACTGCTTTGTGAAGGTAAATACCCCGTGACTGACAGCGTCATTGCTCAGGTTCATGTATCAAAGCAAAACTATTGGATAGAACTATTGGATAATATGGAACTGGCAGGGAAAAAAAAACAACAGAAGAAACCCTCACGATAGAAAAATGACGACTTCAAGTCAGCTCTTAAACACATTACCTTACAGAAATGCGTCTTCTTTCTCAGTTCCCATTTTCTTTCAGTGTCTTTTACACTTCTTACCCTCCCAGGTGCTAGAAACCAATGGAATGGAAAGGGTGAACTCTCTAAAAGTTTTAAGCTTTTAACCAGCTCTCAGGTCTCTTCACCACACAGAACCCCTTCACAGCAGCCTCTTGGACACTCCTGTGTAGTTCCTTCTGGTGAGGCAGGTTTGAGCCTGAGCTTTCACTGTCTGCAGCTCTCCTTTTTTGAGGCTGCAGCTGCTCGTTTACTGCCAGCTTGGCGGGTAGAGGACGCCTTATCCTAGAACTTATCTGTGTGCCAGGCAGATGGGTGAAAGTGGGCTTCTCTGCCTCCACAGAATGGGGTCAGAGACCGTCCCACTTCCCAGGGAGCCCGACTCTTAGCTAAAGGTATCAAAACAACTCCTCCTGATACTACACATCTGCCATCCTCTTGCCATCCTCCTTCCCTAGCATGCACTCTTCTCACTATGTGTGCCTTGCTTAGCATGACCGTTAAGGAAAAAAAGAGACTAATTTCCTTTACCTACAAGTTGGCAATATGCAGGGTAATTGCAACATGCAGGTGCTTGTGGAAGATTGGAATATTAATGGATTTATTACATGAAACGGAAGTAGTATATAAAGTCTGAAATTGCAGATGAGCCTCTAGGATTGCAATTGGTTGGCACAATTGCTAAATTAATCCAAAACTAAATATTAATACTTTACTGTTCTTCTTTTAGCATTGCTTCCTTCTGAATTACCAACTCCCATAGTGCTATTTGGTCATCATTGCAACTAACAGCCACCACACTGCAGCAAAACACTAAAATATGTAAATCATACAGTCTCCCCCAGAGAGCCACACAGCAGTGTGGTAATGACAGATTTGTTTTTCCCAGAACACCTGATAACATAAAGAATTACAAGGAGAATAACCATTCACTGATGGTAATAGTTCTCCCAGTGTAAACAACCCAAAAGAAATGGTTATAATAGAGAAGCTTCACATTTAAACGTGGCAGATCTGTCCTGATTAACGCTTCCATTATTTGATGGATTCTCTAATAATGCCATCAGAAAATAAAGGGGAAAATTATGATTCTCCAACCATTTACCCTTCAAATTCATCTACCTACTCCCTTAAGGGGGTACAGGAAGGATGTGGTTTTAAAAATAAAGCTGCCTGATTATATTTCCTATAGATAGAACTGCACATGGTTTCAAGTGCTGTGATGCCATTGCTGAACAAAATGGTGCAAAAATCCCATCTTCTCATCCTTCCTCCAGAATAATGGCAGACCTACAGTGTGGCTGAGCTGTAGTGTAAGTCTTTGCTGTAAATCAGCTTTGCTGGCTCACGTTGTACCTGACCACTGAAATCACCCATCTGAATCTTACATTGAAGCTTCCTGTTCTTTTACTTAAGGCCGCAGCCAGACTTATTTTAATGAATTGCTTTGATTCAGCTCTGTGGATCTAAGGCAAGTAAGGAGTGACATGGTAGTTTCTTGCACAAAATTCTGACATAGTCATCTTTCACGCAACCATCATCTGGACGCCAGAGTTATTGCAACCTAGTTGGGAGATAGGCAAGAAATGCAGAGATTAAGATCTTATTGCTAAAAATTCAGTTATCCAATAAGGCTTTCCTTAAGGCCTCAAGTATCCATTACTCTGAAACTCTGTTCTCAGCATCACTCACACACATTATGTGCAAAGCCG
This sequence comes from Baryphthengus martii, assembly GCA_013396935.1. Lineage (NCBI taxonomy): Eukaryota > Metazoa > Chordata > Aves > Coraciiformes > Momotidae > Baryphthengus > Baryphthengus martii. The sequence continues at coordinate 115,798 of VWZK01021899.1, read as the reverse complement.
GATGCCATTAAGTATTTTTCTTATGCTCCTCTCACTTCGTGCTGCAAACGTTTGAGCTTAGCAGTAGTAATACTTGCTGTAGTTTTGGCAATTGCAAAGTTCTTGCTATGGAATTCTGTCTTCGTTTATAATCTCTAGCTGTTATAACATGTTATGTGATTTAAGAATAGTTTTGACATAATATTTAATAGTTCAGTTCCCCACCTCTGGCAGAACTGTCTTCATTAAAGGCACTTTAGTTAGTCTCTCAAGTCTACTTATAAATTAAATGGCCAAGAGTCTCAGCTGGCAAGATGTCAGTTCCTGTTCCAGAAACTCAGATACTGCTTATCATATGTTGTCACTTGATATTCTTGTCTGCAGGAAGCAGCAGACCAGGAAGTTTACCATCGGGGGACAAAATCAGCCCAAGTGTCATAGCTACAGAGCTGAACCAGCGATAGCCATGCGAGGATTGATACCTATTTACCAAAGCAATGACTAATTATAGTGAAATGCAATCTCATCGTCCATTGCTGCACATTAAGAAAGCACTTCGAATTTGTTGGCAGCCTTGAGCTGCTTGCTACATACGGACACCAAATGTTCAGGACACTTCTCTATTGAAATGAATTCTCTGTCTTTTCAGACTGATCTTTCATGATGAGCAAAGCAATCAGTAAACAATTGAATATCCTTACAGACAAAGACTAGTAATAAAAATAAGTGAACTAGAAACCCTCATGTGGCGGTTTAAAGCACTTTGGGATTTTGAGAGCTGGCTTATCGGCTGCACGCATAGATTCTGCACATCTTGGGTGTATGCGCAGTACCTCCTGAATTTGCCCTGCAGCAAAAAAAAAACCCAAAACATTAAAAAAATCACAGGGCCCATGCCACAACCAGAATAGAATCTGCAGTAACTAAAGATAAACTACTGCTCTGCAAACCTGTGGCTCAGTTTAGTCCGGCTCACAAGTAACTTTTCCGCATTGGTCACCGAACACGGATCCGTATGGTTATCACGATGTGCATGACCTCCTTCATTGTCATACAGGTGGGCGATGGCAGTGTCTTCAAACACTTGAAACTCTTGGGGTTTGTCCCAGATGTTTGTTTAGTAAGTCATCGGTTCTCTTACCAGCTGATGGGGCAGAACAGCAGAGCCGTCTGAACAGCAGAGCCGTCCGACCCGGCTGCTTTGCCACTTACTCGTTAGCTTTCGGTGCTTGAGAGGAACCTGGCAATCCTGCGTGACAAATCCATTACCAGAAGCGGCTTATGCCTCTAGCACTAATTGTTATACGTGAATGGTGGGAAAACTTATTAAACAGCCACCTTGCCAACAGCTCTGCACGACCAAGTAACAAGGTAGAAATGGCTCTTTCTAGTGCAGCGCAGTTTCTTGAATCAGCATGTGATTGACATTACTTTGTCCAGCGATTTTACTCATTAAACTGAATTTAAATTACAATCTTTTCATAAACATAAAATTGCTTCTGAGTTCAAATGAGATTTTTAAGTTAGATCACCTTTTTTTTTGAGGCTTTTTCCTAGTAGAATTTTATTTTCAAGCTATACACTGGAAACTGCCTTCACAACCATCTATGTTTTACTTTTTACATACTTGGTTTTGGAAACATTTATCATAAGCTTGCCTAATTTTAAATTTTAGAAGAAACAGGCAGTGGGCTACCTCTAAAGGACTAGAGAAGATCTGTTGCGTGGTGTCTGATCTCTTCATGAAAAGGGAACTGATCTCTTTCAGCAAGCACAATATTTTCACAAATGTTAGAGGTTTTAGAGGCTTCCCCATAAAACAAGCCATTATTGCTTTTGGAAAGGAGTTTTTGGACACTGAACAAATTCACTAGATTTCTACCAAGAAAGTATCAAACTAGTATGGGTCAATAAAGAGTATAGATATCTTAATTTCAGATAAAAAATATTTTTTACAAGTGGCTTATGTCTATAATAATAATATTTTTACTTTCGTTGTTGAAACAAGAACATGTCTAAAATTATTTTTTTTATTATTATTATTGGAATAGAGTAGTTATGCTGCTTTAACAGATGTTTCTCAGAATTATTTCTGATTTGGTCCAAGATGAACATAATTCTAGGTCATTGATTTAAACTTAATTAAGAAGAAAATTGCAAATAATTTTAGATTTGATAGTTTTACGAGTGGTAATAAGTGATTCATATCATAACAAAAGAAAGTAAGGGAACCAAGCAAACTCAAATAACTTCAATTAAAAAATCAGCATCCAAGAAGGGGAATTGTTTGCATTGAACTACAAATATGTACTATTTTACATATTGCACAGCTAAACAGTTTTATCACACACAAAATACACTTTTATTTCTCTCGCCGAGTCACAGGTAATGTGACTTGTCCACAAGATGGCACACACTGTGTCTAAAAGGAACTGACACAGCAAAATGCTTTGTAATATCCACAAGACAACTTCAGTGTAATTATCCTCCTTCATTTCATTAACCTTCTGGACGGGCACAGAAGAACATCTGTATGTAATTATTTTCATGATTTTCTTATACGGTCTACAAGTCTGTCCCATTAGAGATGGGAGACGGAGATTAGCAGAGACTTCAGTTCATACGGAAACAGAAAAACGTCTGTCATCCAGGAGAACCAGTTTTTGTCTTTGAGATGTCAGGTGACTGTAACCAAGTGAAGTCATACACAAGAGACAGAGGCATTGTAAGGAGAAGGATTATAACTTTACCAAATGTCTGGTTTTTACCAGTGCCATCTTCTCCGAGGCAGTGACATAGAGAAGAGCAGGAAGAGAAAGAGCGTGGGGTGAGAACTGACCAAACCAAAAAAACCTGAGAATGAAGATGACAATGCTTCATAGAAAGATAAAACTCAGAACAATCTAGAAGAACTTAGCCCTATGCACCTGCTAACCAAAAGGACATAAAATTCTCACATCTCTCAGTAGGTGGGTTCAGATTAAAAATAACACAGAATACAATCGTTCTACCCCACCCTACATCCTGCCGTGGATGCTGCCAGAAACAGAAACATTAAATGAAGATAAGTGACTCATCTGTCCTCTGTGGTTATCATAGTCACAGTGGACTGCACTTTTTGAAATAAGGTTTACACAGAGAGGTAATATTCTTCTTTTAGTCTCACCTATGAAAGGCATTTTCAAGTCTACATGCTTGTCTTCAGATGAGATCCTGTGTGCCTTAAAGTCACTTTGTTTATGCCCTAATACAAGGACTTAACCACTCTGCAAACGTGACCTTGTTTTCCTGTGTCATGGCTTTAGCATCACTATAACTATAGAGACAGCACCGCGCTTTCTTTTTTAATTATTTCTTTTTTTTTTTTTTTTTTAAATGAAACTGCTCCAGTTTGGGACAGTTTCCAAGCCACAACTAGGGCTGTAACAATCACAGGCACATGACTGTCCTTTTGGCACCAAACTGCAGAGCCGGAGGGACAGGGGGTTACTTGGCTCTAGTGCAAAGCAACATTTCCCAGCTAAGAAATGCTGCCACCGAGCGGCTGGAGCACAAATGTCCCAACAGATACACCTGACAGGGTGCCAAAGTCTTGCAGATTTACCGTTGCTACAACGTAAGTACTTCCCACCCTTTTTTCTTACAGTGATCAAATAACAAACCTCCGTTATCATCCACCCTCCAGCCTTCCTCAGTTTGTTGATATTTATACACATCTTTAGAAAATTGAAGGCAAAGAGCCACGATCCTGAAATTAGTATTCCAGTTCTGCAGAGCAGCTAAAAGTTTTTTTTTTAATCATACAAGTAATGAACATTTCTCATTCAATTATATACATATTTTCAGAGTACTTTTAGACTAAAGGCAATTGTACCAAAAGTAAAGCCTGAGAACAGGAGCACAGGGCTATTCTGAAAGAAGATACTAATTCTATTCCAAATGACCTGATATTTCAGTTTGTTTATGAGTAAACTCTCTATTTAGCATTTTCCTCACCAACTTTCACTTAAACACACAAATAGCTTAAGGTCCGTAAACCCCTAAAACACATGAGATGCTCATCTAAAGAGTGGGATCGATTTTCTGATGATAAAGTCCTGACACCCAAATTCCTCCAAACCCTCATTTTATTGATGATATTTTGAAGGCAGAAAATGAATCTGTTAGCCATACATTCAATATGAAACACTTACTGTCTATTATGTGAAATAACAAGCATCTCCCACATGTGTCCCCCAAGTGATTCCCCCACCCACGAGTAATGCAGCTCTCCAAGTCCTCCAGTGGAGCATGGCACCGTACAGTCGTGCTTTTTCAGCAGAAAGGCCTGGGTTGGTGATTTTGGTTCAACAAAAGATCTGCAATGTCAATTCCCTCCCCCCCTCTGATTGATGTTGGTGTCCGTGCAAACTGGCATTAGCCTAAACCAAGACCAGTGGACAGGTTTTCCTACCCAGCTTCTTTCAGGCAGTGTGAAGAAAACTGGCCTAATTAATTATCACTAGTGGCTCTTCAGAAAACTGAAATATATTTGGCTTCTGCCCTATAGGCAAACTTTCAAGGGAGTAAGAAATTCCTACTAGAATGGGCAATTTTATTAGAAGTCTGAGGCTAATAAGGGATTTGATGTGTCACTCATATTTTCAGCCAAGTATATGGAAGTGGCTAAACCCCACAGAATTATAAAGGCAGCAAGTATAACAGGTGTGGTAAGTTCAACACCACTTCCACAAGACAAGATCCCTTTCTAATGCTGACAATGGATTTCTCTTCGCTCTTGATCACGTCAGAGAAGGTGTTGATGGATGGCAGGGGTTGTTCTGTGTACTTCTTCCACCAGCTGGGGCTGGAGTTTTGAGAAGAAATCCACAGGGCAGTAAGGCTGTTCAGAGCAAAAGGAGGTTTCCAGTAACACGAACAAGGGCATCTCTCAACTCAACACAGTGACATTCAGAAGTACAACAGACAAATGTACAGTCAGTGCTCCAAGCTGTGAACTAGTTAATAGTGAGTGTGAAGCAGAAATGACACCCGCTAGACATTTATTTTAAACTTAACAGCTCTACAAAGCTTGTGAAAGTGTCCGGCAGTGCTGTAAGAGATACAGATATGCACCAAAGGCGCTTTCATTGACTGTAAAATGAAGAGACTGTAGGAACGTGGGGCTAGCGTTCATCTTACACAAGGTTAAAGTTCTTTGTGAGAGTAAAGCAATATTATTGCTGATGAGTATCACTCACGATACTTTGCACACTTGTGCTTTATTCCAGCTAGGAAGGTCTCTTAAGCGTGCATCAGATCCGCTTACAGGCTTGGGGAAAGCAGGAACAACTGAAAACCCCCAAGTACCTGAAAATAAGAAAGCTGCATGAGGGGACAGCTGGTAATTAGACACTGATAGTCAGAACATCCAACTGCAGCCTCCTTTCCTGAATTGCTCTGTAACAGAGCACAGGACTGCCACTGACAAGAGCGAGATTAACTGCCTTGACTCAGGGAGCCACAAAGCTGACCTCCGGCAAATTACATGGGAAAGCCAAGTCCACAGTTGCAAGATAAGGTGAATCAGTAAGACAAGAACATGGAAGTTTTTCTGTGGTGGGTGATTGTTATGGGACTGTGTTTTGAGCAAATGTAATGGACTGATCATTAAAGATCAATTTAAAATCACACAGGTGCAGATGTGGAAGTTACACCAATTGTTCCTTAAAAATAAACCAAACTCCACCCCAAACCCAACTCTCCCAACAACCTTATGTCACACACACACGTACGTAAAAATATAATCTGCATGAATTATTCTAGCTTTAAAGTGGGATCTACATGTCTGTCTAATGTCTTGTCTCTGTTTCAAACACAGACAGATTTACAGTGTGCAATAGAAAACCTTCATCATAAAAATCTTTTAAATTAGGCACAGAAAATTCTCTGGTATTTGTCTTACTTGAAGTTACACTGCTGGGTGAGGTTACTGGTGGCCCTTTGCAACAGTACCGGCCTATCCTGACAACTTGAAACATGAAGTGAAAAGTGGCTCTAGAAAACTAAGCATTTCATTTTCTCTTCTATAAATCTGTGTATGATATTAGTAACACATCCTTTATTTATTTCTGAGCTGGGATATGCCTACTTCATTCCAGAATGCTCTTCATCAGTTAGTACAAGTTGTACAAGTACAAGTACAAGTACAAGTACAATCGGCACAGAAACATTTAGGAGAATCCCGAAGCCCCTGGAACACTCCTGTTTTTGTGATACGAAAGAAATCTGGAAAGTGGAGACTCTTACAAGATTTGGGGCAAGTGAATGCTGTAATGGAAGGCATGGCAGCTTTGCAAGCAGGCATGCCATCCCCTACAAGGATTGCGGCTGGGTGGGATATTTGTATTGTGGATTTGAAAGATTGGGGTTTTTTACTATCCCCTTACACCCAGAAGATGCCCCGAAATTTGCCTTTTCTGTCCCATCGATAAGTAACGCTGAACCAGCTAAACGGTATCCCTGGGCTGTACTACCACCAGCTACCTTTTCGGGAGCCATATGGGCCACGGCCTATGCTGGAGAACAGGCTCGCGACGCCATCTCGCACTGGCGAAGTGCATTTGCTGCCCTTGGTGTACCCCACCGCATCCAAACAGACAATGGACCAGCGTACAGCAGCAAGGCCACTGCCTCGTTTTTTTCCAGATGGGGCATTATCCATGACACTGGTGTCCCGCACTCCCCTACGGCCAGGCCATTGTGGAACGTATGCACCAGTCTTTGAAGGCTGTNGCAAGTAAATAAGGTGTCGTGCTGGATTGGTAAACAGACGAATTCGACATCACAAATACTATCCCAATTAGCAACGGATGTGGACAGTGTGCGACACACTCGCTTGCAAAATTACACAGCTATTGATCCTTTTGCTATTGGCACATGGACATGGATGTGAAGATTTTGATGGGATGTGTTGTATGAACCTGTCTGATCACTCACAGCCAATACATAAGAGCATACAACAACTTATAGGTGCCAAAAAAAGATTCAGCAAGAGGAGGAATTTTTTGGGCTAGATAAATGACTGAGTGGTTGGGGTTCAGGCAGTTGGCTGAAAAGCATCATTGAAGCCCGGTTGTTGATACTGTTAATATTGGGCATTATCACGTTGGTTGTACCCTGTGTGTTCACCTGTTTGCAGAGGGCCCCGCAGCGGATGATACAGCCAGCCTTCGCTGGCGAAGAACAAAAAGGGGCAGATGTTGCAGGTGGCTGGGCCACGGCTGGGCCCAGCCTCAGCCTGTGAAAACTCTGTCCTTGAAGCGATGGAAGGAAACAAGCTTGAGGAATTCGCCAGCTGAGACAAGAATGGTTTGCAAGGTAACTACTGCCCATGAGAATAGAGAAAAGAGCGCGTGGACAGAGAAGCTGAGCCAATAGCAGGAGAGGAAGCGGTGCGTGAACTGATAACGAGGGTATAAAAGCTTGGGCTGTAATAAATAAAGGGGCTTCTGCTTATAACTCATATTGAGTGATTGGAGTCCATTCCTCCTCCCGCACGTAGTCTCCTCCCAGTGCCCATTTAGGTACACAGGTATCCAGGGCAATTGGAGTCCATTCCTCCTCCCGCACGTAGTCTCCTCCCAGTGCCCATTTAGGTACACAGGTATCCAGGGCAATTGGAGTCCATTCCTCCTCCCGCACGTAGTCTCCTCCCAGTGCCCATTTAGGTACACAGGTATCCCGGGCAGCCATGGGTCATTGCAGGCAGTGTAATGTTAAGAGACTTAGCAGAGCTGAGTATAGAACCGTCTAGTGAAAATCAAGTAAATCTAGCTGTTCAACTTCAAACATTTAAAATGAAAATACCTGTACTATATTATTGTAGCAATAGTTAAACTATTATTTTCAGATAACTTTAAGTTCGATTCCTTTCAGCCAGGTCATTTCAGTAACATTTATGTCAGCATTTCTATTCTAATAGCCTCCTGTTTTAGAGGTTTTGTAACTCAGCTACCTATAAAAATATACTTTAGACTCAGGAAGCAGAGTCTCCTTTTCTTGGTATTACTTATGAATGTAGCACAAATTTTATTTTGACCCAATTCCACTTTAATTCACAAAGGTGAGTTACAAAAGCAGAAGCCTTTAACATGGCGTTGAAACAGCGTCAGTTGTACAGAGACTGAAAAACAAGTAATGGAAAAGAGAAATGAAAAGGAAAGTAATATCGAATTAGGATGTAACAACCGAAAAAATAAGTGGAAAGGGAAAAGCTAGTGAATGAAATGTTGTTTTCTACATCTTCAGAAGTGTTTTTTTCCAACCATTAACCACTGTCCCCAATATCCCCACTGTTATTCCCTGACGCAGAAGAGGGGACTTCATCGTGCACTAGAGGAAGTATACATGGAGCTCAGGGCAAACTGCATGTGTAGGAGGGCTTCCAGAAAGAGCCAGCACTGCATCCTGCTGCCTGAAAGGCAATTAATCTTTACATTTCAGCTTTCTATCTGGCAAAGATTTAAACCCACTGATTGTCTATTACATTTACAAGTGACTGAGGATGCCCTAATAATAACAAATCATTTCATGGAACCCCAAATGGTGTAGAAGTCCTTGCATCACTTTGCTTTTCTAGTAAAATAAACATAAATATAAAATAACCATAAAAATTTACAATATAAATATAGTAAAATAAAAGAAATAGGGAGTATTTTAACTGACATTAGAAGCTGCCTTACCATTCTACTGCTTTCATCCGAAAATACATTCAATCTAAACCATGTCCAAACATTAAAAATTTTCTAAAATCTGTCTTTTCTGTTATGTCATAGACATCAAATCGTGAGAAAAAAAATAATTTTGCTTGTCATTACATGGAAGATAGTCTCTCTGCATCATTCCACTATCTGGACTAGGATATTTAAACATGTTGTCCTGAAAAAGAGGCCCCAGATTGCAAAACAATGTGAAAAACCTCACAGACAAGCAGGATACTGAGTCCCATGTATATAATACCATACATTTAGCCACATTCCAGAACCATATATATTCTCATTAATGACACAGACTGCCTATTTAGGCAAGAATCACATAGGTCTTTGAAAAAAAATTTTAAAAAATGAAGGAGAGTGAATAAGAAAATCTGCAGCCAGCTTGCTTTTTGATTTTCCTAGAAGTTTGGAAGGTGAGTGTGCATGTTGGCAAGGAATATATCTCTATCTTAAACAAGGAACGCCTTTTATTTCAGCCCCTCCACCCCTTCAGATACTACCAGCTACTGATGCTAAGAGCAAACTTTACTTCCTGATGCTAATTCCTTTCTTGTGTAATGAATGAAGGTGAAATCTCTGCAAGTCTTTGAAGAATTTCCTTCCCTCCTTTTAGATTGTCTTTTAGTCAATGGGAATTTGAGAAATTAGTCAGTAGCTCACATTGAGAAAGTCCTCATTATGTAAAGGCCGTGATAAGTGTAGAGGCATATTATAGATAAGGATGATAAATATTTCACACTTCAGCTGTAAAGGAAAACAATTTGAAGTAAAACTCCTTCTGTCTAGACATGAAGAGATCCTAAGCTCCCTGGTGGTGTTTTAGGATATTGCATTGTCTACGGCTGTGCTATAAAGGATGTACAATTAGATGATGAGGTGGTCCCACCGGCATTAAAAATAGTCTACAAACATCTGTCTAACAAACATTAATCTACTGAACTGCTTTGAGGATGATTTTCTACTTTCTGCTTTAGGAGAACATGCATTTTTTCCCTGAATATGAGAACAAACAAGAATGAGCAGTTCCCTCACTATAGGATACCCTCTGTCCTCAGTCAGTGACATTGCACCCTGAGAGTCGGGTTACGGTGAGTTTCATTTGGAGCGGGGGATAAGGAAGAAATTCTTCTGCCTGACAAAACAATGAATGGAAAACTAAATTTGGGAGGGTTTGATTTTTAACTTGCTACAATCATCCTCAACTGTAGCCCTTATGGAGATTAATTTCATAAAATCACAGAATCGCAGAATTGTAAACAGTTGGAAAAGACCTCCCAGATCATTGAGTCCAAGTGTCTACACCCCCCAAAAAAACAAAAACAACAAAAAAAACCCCACACAACAAGAAAAAAACCCCACAAATCGCAAAATACATCTCACCATCCCCCTAGAGTACATCCTAAAATACCTCATCTACACATTTTTTGAATCCTCTTCCTGCCCTGCCTGCCTGCCTCGCTGGACAGGCACAACCCTCCCCAACCTGCCTGCCTGCCTTCCTCCCTGGACAGGCAGACCATCCCCGCCCTGCCTGCCGCTCTGCCTGCCTCCCTGGACAAGCAAACCCCTCCCCGCACTGTCTGCCTGCCTGCCTGCGTCCCTGGACAGGAAGACCCCTTCACACCCTGCTGCCTGCCTGCTTGCCTGCCTACCTGCCTGCCTCCCAGGACATGCCGACCTCTCCACACCCTGACTGCCTGCCTGCCTACCTCCCTAGACCGGCAAACCGCTCCACACCCTGCCTGCCTGCCTCCCTGCACAGGAAGACCCCTCCCATACCTGCCTGCATGCCTTGCTGGACCCGCAGACACCTCCCCGCCCTGCCTGCC
>VWZK01021899.1:86003-104993 GCA_013396935.1 Baryphthengus martii | reverse complement strand
CCTGCCTGCCTCCCTGGACAGGCAGACCCCCTCATGCCTGGCCTCCCTGCCTGCCAGCCTGCCACCCTGGACAATCAGCCCCCTCCACGCCCCGCCTGCCTGCCTCCCTGGAGAGGAAGACACCTCCAAGCCCTGACTGCCTGCCTCCCCGGACAGGCAGACGCCTACACGCCCTGCCTCCCTGCCTCCCTGGACAGGCAGACCCCTCCCCGCCCTGCCTGCCTGCCTGCTTGCCTGCCTCCCTGCACACGGAGATCCGTTCCCCCTCTGCCTNCCCTCCCCGCCCTGCCTGCCTGCCTGCCCTCCCTAGACAGGCCAACCCGTCCCTGTCCTGCCTTCCTGCCTCCCTGGACAGGAAAACCCCTCCTCGCCTGCCTGCCTGTCTGCTTCCCTGGACATGGAGATCTATCCACGCCCTGCCTGCCTGCCAGGCTCCCTGGACAGGCAGACCCCTCGCAGCCATACCTGCCTGCCTGCCCCCCTGGACAAGCAGACCCCTCCACCTGCCTGCCTGGATCTCTGGACAGGCAGAACACTCCACACCCTACCTGCCTGCCTGCCTCCCTGGACACACAGACCCCTCCAGGCCCTGCCTGCCTCCCTGGACATGCAGACCCCTCCCAGCCTGCCTGCCTGCATGTCTGCCTCCCTGGACAGGCAGACCCCTCACAGCCCTACCTGCCTGCCTGTCTCCCTGGACAGGCAGACCTCACCCCACCCTGCCTGCCCTACCTGCCTGGAAAGGAAGACCCCTCCCAGGCCTGCCTGCCTGCCGCCCTGCACAGGCAGACTCCTCCATGCCCTGAATTCCTGCCTGCCTGCCTCCCTGGACAGGCAGACCCCTCCCCGCCCTGCCTGTCTGTCTGCCTACGTGCCTCCCTGTACATGTTCTTCCTAATACGTAATCTAAACCTCCGCTTTTGCAACATCAGGCCATTTCCTCTAGTCTTGTCGTTATTTGCTTGAGAGAAGAGGATGCACCCACTTCACTACAATCTCCTTTCAAGCAGTTGTAGAGAGACATAAGGTTTCCCCTCAGCCTCCTCTTCTCCAAACTAAACAACCCCAATTCCCTCAGACACTCCTTGCAGGACCTGTTCTGCAGACCCTTCACCAGCTTTCTTGCCCTTCTGTGAACTCACTCCAGCAACTCAACATCTTTCTTGTGGTGAGGGGCCCAGAACTGAACACAGTACTCGAGGTGCAGCCTCACCAGTGCTGAGTACAGGGGCACAATCACTTCCCTTCCGCTGGCCATGACATTTCTGATCCAGGCCAGGATGCCGTTGACCTTCGTGGCCACCTGGGCTCACTGCTGGCTCTTGTTTGGCCAGGTGTCAACCAGCATCCCCGGGTTCCTTTCTGCCAGGCAGATTTCCAGCCACTCCTCCCCAAGCCTGTAGCGTTGCCTGGGGTTGTCATGACTGAAATGCAGGACCTAGCACTTGGCCTTGTAAACCTCATACTATTGGCCTCGGCCCATCAATTCTACCTGTGCAGATCTCGCTGAAGAGCCTTCCTACTCTCAAGCAGATCAACACTCCCACTCGATTTGCTGTTGTCTGCAAACTTGCTGATGAAATTCAGACCCCTTGCCTAGATTGTTAATGAAGATATTGAACGAGATCAGCCCCAAAACTAAGCCCTGAGTTTAGCATTTTGCAGAGTGTCCATTAAGCAAGATGATTTCAGCAGCAATTTCTTTTTCAACAAAAAAGAATGACAATCTCCTCCTGCACAGGAGATTGTCACTACACACAACACATAACTTGTTCAAATACACATCCTTGATAGTTCTGTACCTTCTTAACCATTCCAGAAAGAAAGTTACCAAGCAGGAATTGTCAGCCTGTGCCCATTTTTTTTTTACTTTTTTTGGGGAGGGAATGGGGGTGGCGGAGGTTGTTTGGTTAGGGTCTTTTGTCATGTTCAAACTATGCTAATTTTATATATATGATCTGAAAGAAAAACAAAAAGTTACATGACTACCTTAGGAGACTGTTCAGAGTGATACCAGCACTTCTAGAAAGGTTCTCCTCAATGCTGAAGCAAAGAAGGAATTCCAGTTCATCTAACTGGCTAAGCCAATTAGTACACTTAGGAAGAAATCACAAACTGCTATTCCAAACTTCTTTCTCTGGTTCAAAATTCAGACCTTATATCCATGGCCAAGGATGTTAAAAAATATCATGAACAACCTAATCAGTGTTGATGTGGTTCAACCAACATTCAGCTGTTACTTCCCTGAATTTGTGGTGCCTCTCTACTTCAGCTCGTACAAACTTTTAAAAGCATGCTATCAGGTCCAGGATAGTTTTAATAAACTTTGTGCTCATCACCCTATTTTCAAAACATTTATACTTGGGGCATGGTGATCAGGCATGTCACGTTTATTTTATTGCTTGAAACAAAATTGTACATTTGTAATCCCACCTGCATATTAGCATGAAATATACCAGTAAGTAATCAGTAGTTAATATTTCTGTTTCAAGACGCTCCATTCAAGTATGTTATATTCATCAAAAGCCTTTATTTACCAAAATGATGGCAGGAAACCCCAAATGAGCAAAGCTGGTTGGCTTTTTGGTTTTCCTTATTATTTTTTTTAATTCAGCAAAACTCTGTTGTCATAGGTACGATTCAGTTGAAAGCTACAGCACCAGCACTAGCTGGCTTTTTCTCTTGTTGAAGTTTTGAAATGATTATTACAGTACCAGTATATCTTGATTTCATTTACTTCCTTCAGGAAAACAGCAGAAAGAAACTTCCTAGATTTTACCATTAGAGTTTGGAGATAAACATGGTCATGAATTAATGAATTTATAGAAGGAAAATGAAATGTAAACAAATGTCATGGTCTGAAATATCCCTTTTATAATCTCTCTCTTCAAGTGTGTAATAGTGAAAGTGGATCCTCATTTGTTTGTGGTACTGTTTGGTAGATTTTGGTGAGGTGTGGGGATGTGACTCTCTGAAAATAGTCTTTTCAGTGTGCAGCAACAGCGAGGAAAAGCAATTCACTGCGTATGCAAAACATACCATGGGCTTAGTAAGACTTTCCCAGGGGAACTGCAGGTAAGTTTTGGGACCTGGTAACTTATGTTAAATTTTAAACATTTATTTCATAACGGGCACCCAAAGAAGAAATCACACAGTACCTTGCTTGTGGAAAGTATAAATCCTGAGAACTTCATACCTTTTCTGTGCGATTTCCAGATAAGCTGTAGATGAAAAAAATATAAGCACCAACTTTAAAAAACCACACCAAAAAAGCAACACCTAATTGTTTTCAAGATACAACACAAATAACATTTAAAGAAAATCAATGTCCTTGATTGTACTTACTAGCTATGAAGTTCAGCACAACTACTCAGGGGAGTTACTGCTAGTGAAATTATTTGGGTATGTATCTGCGGCCCAACAGAGTATTCATCCAAACTTAGATGGTCTCAGGTTCCCCCTACAAATAATATAAATTAAAAGTGGTAAAGGCTGTCACAAATGAAGGGTTTGTAAGCTACAAACATATATTTTACAAAAACACCTACGTGAGAATGCAAAATACAGAGAAATCCTCCAGTTTTTATAGAAATTATATTCAGGTTTTAAGTAAGTGAAATGTTGTAGAATTTTCAATTTCAACAAATAATTTAGCTATTGAAGTGGGAAAAAAAATACCTAGGATTATAAGGGAGTTAAATTTGGTATCTTGGGTATTATTTATGGTGTGTGTCCAAAGTTAATGCGAAGTGGCTCCAGCATGCTAAGCATTGTGTGAGTTATACTGCAAAGCTAGCCCCTGCTCCAAAGCGTTTATATACTATGAAGTGGATAAATCTGAGAAAAGAAGGTGCTTAAGACATATGTGCTTAATTTGGACTGGCTGCGCAGGCAACTGCAGACTAGTGGGCAGCAATGAAAAGAAACGATTATTCATGTGAAGAGAAGGATAGACAGAAAAGTTTGACTTTAAGGTTCCTGAATTGGCTTTTCTTCTTGGGCTTGTCAGGATGAAAAGGTTGCAGAACTGTCCGAAGTGTCTTTTGGCATTTCCCTAGCTGACACAGACCCTTTAGAACAGTTCTACTTCTCTTTTGTCCCCACATCTCCCATCAGAGGCGTGTTTGAGAGGAAAGTCAAAGCACTTTCACACTCAGTGTTCAGTGCAGAGAGGATAGCCTAAATAAAAGCAGCACTCTGGAAAGCATTTTGAAAACTGACAGCTCAAAGAGAGTCAGGAAGTTCAAAGCTGCAGAGTCATAAATTAATCATTTTTCATCCAGCACGTAAGTGATATGTTTTTACTGCGTTTCTCCTTTTGATGTCAGCAGTGTACCACATCTGTTCTGCACAGCAGCAAACGAGGTCGTTCCCCATGTTAGTGATCCAACGCTATGCATTTGGAATCCTATTGTGCATTTTAGAAATACATAAATTTCACAGCTTCTTTGTGTTTCCATTTCGTTCGAACAACTGTGGTGGAAATAAAATAGTTAAGTTGTATTTCCTTCCCCTCCACAAAATACTAATCTTAATTTTGAATTTCTTTCCTCTTTAAGTTAGCATTTGCTTTCCTAATGCTGCAAGCATTTGGGCCTGTCATGTTGCAGAAATTGAGGCATACGTTTCCTTATGAAGCCAATTGCTTTCTGTAAATTTAGTCTTTATAGTAGCACGTGATAGGGTTCAGTGTTATTTTTGTGCTCTGTGTTAGAAACAAAGAGGAAAAATGACTTCTTTTCAGGAGGAAAAAAGTGGCAATAGTTGGGATGATTTTATGCGTATTGTTCTAGTTGAGGTCAAGTAACTGGAACCTGTGTCCAACGTCATGCAGAACAGGGATGTGTTGTGGCCTAGACTCACTACAGAATCACAGAAGGGTGGGGGTTGGAAGGGACCTCTGGAGATCATCTTGTCCAATCCCCCTGCCAAAGAAGGGCCACCCAGAGCAGGGCGCCCAGAATCACACTGTCCAGGCAGATTTGGACTCTCTCAGAGAAGGAGATTCCACAACCTCTCTGGGCAGCCTGGTCCACTTGCTATGCCACCCTCAAAGTAAAGAAGTTTTTCCTGATGTTCAGAGGGAACATCCTGTGTTCCAGTCGGTGTACGTTGCCCGTTGTGCTGTCACTGGGCACCTTCTGTGAGGAGAAACTATTAGTCTCATTTTTCAGACTAAGGCACAGAAATTAAGTCCCCATGGGACTTCGTGGCAGTTAGGCACCTACAACTCTTTGGAGTAATGAAATATCTGAGCGACTGTGTGCAAGGTCACACTGAGACAGAGTAGGGAAACAAGTGTTCATGCCCTGACCCCAGTGTCTGAAGTTAATGGCACACTCTGTGTTTCTAAGGTTCATGTTCTAGTGAAGTTCTCTTTATAAAAGACTCATTGATAGTAAAGATTATTACAAACATTGGAAATGGTGCTTCAGAACATGTGCTTTGTCATGTACCATGCACACATCTTCCGTTTATATCCAGAATTTCTCCTCCTTCAACCTTTCTGAATTACAAATGGAACTGCTTATAAAATGGGACTTTCAGATACGGAAACCTGTATCTCAGTAAATGCAGGCGAGGACTGTGCCCTTACTGCAGTAAGGAACCTGCAGACTCTATCCATATCTGTAGCTAAACACAATCTGGATTAACACTCACCTGCATCACGCCTGTGTTTTCCAGGACTCTTACTCCCACTTCAGTGACATTGTATAATCGTATTACACCATGACTGCTTCTCTGTCGGCTTCAAAGGCTTGTATATGCACTTAATTGTACTTCTACACACATACTGGAACATTTTCTTCTAAAAATCCTTCTCATTGTTTTGCCTCTGGTCACACTTAAAGGAAAAGCATCTGTATAGATTATATAGTTGATTAATTGTATTAGTCTTTCATCCAGGTAAATTAAAGTATTTAATGAACTTATATTTTATAGTAAATTTTGTGTTTCTACTTCAAGTACTAAAGTGAATCACATAGCAGCTGAACTGTTTTAACAGAAGCTACACAAATATACGCATCTCAGACAGAGTAACATTTACAGGCTTCCAATGCACTGTTTGTTGTTTTTCTGCATCACTCCATGTGCAGATTTAAAAGCCAGTATCCATTCCTCTTCAGGATGGTAACATAAGGCAATCCCATTTCTGTAAGTGCTGGAGCATAAATAATGCATCTAGCATTAAAATGTAAGCTCTCCCAGAAGAACTGTGTATTTTATTAAGACTTTATAAACAAAAAAGAATTCCTTGTCATACTTTGATATCAATGCCTGATACTGAAGTTGAGAACAACTTAGTCATATGTGATTGAAGACTAGGATCTGTCAGAACATTTAGTTTAGCAGCTTGATTTAGAATTGTTGTCTCTTGCTGCTGTCTCAAGTTTTCTGACATATAGAAGACTATTGAGGATGACAAGCATTGATAACATTGAACAGTTCTATAGAAATACAGTGTTGATATCAACACAGACAGCAGCCATTTGTAATGTGCTAGAGCAATTTAAAACCAAGTAACTGTCAAATGCACTCTGTACATATGCCCAGTTAATATATTTAACCATGCTTTTATAAATGGATTTTTAAACCAAAGAGGTACAGGAAACTCTGCTAGGAAAGTGATGCATAAAAAAGCTGAGGCTTTGTATATTTGCAGAGTTTACGACTTAAAACCAACCAGTTAAGGTAAATAAACACGCAGCTGAGTGTAACATGTAACAAATGAACATCTTATTCGGATACTTCCGTTTAGCCTGCAAACACCTCAAGATGTTCAGAAGACTGACTTGTGTGCTAATATTATTAAGGTCTACAGTAACCTACTGGAAAACTTGGTTTTCATCAATTTATCATGGAAAATGGGTTGAAACACACAGAGAAAAGCTGGTAACTGAGGAACTCTTACTATAAAGTTACTTCAGGCCACACGTTTATGTGACACGTAATCTCCTTGGATTTTAAGCAATAGAACAGAATGTGGCTGAATGTGACATGAGATATGGAAAAGGTTGCATTGCGTACATGCCAACATAGACCCAACAGTAGTCCTGTCAGTGCAACTGAAAGATTTCTCCTCTGCAAGTCAGGCCATCTGGAAGGTTGGCCCTTGTTCTCCCTCAGTTGCCACTGTTTCCTCTTTTCCCCATGTTGATGCCTGGCTTCACAGGACAGAGAGAAACAGACAATGTTCTGCTAAAACGCTTGAATCAGTTAAATTGTGTGACTGTATTGCACAGGCTCTGACTTTGACAAGGTGTGAATTTCAGCTGCGGATATGCCTCTGGCAAACAAACCAATGCCCGTTCAGTTTGCACATTTAATTTTCCTGAGCAGCCTCTACTAGACAAGCTGATTCTAACTGCAAGAGGCAGTGCTTAGAAACACTTGCTATGGCCTGACGACGTATAACAGGCCTAGGGATGGTACTGCTGCACTCCCAAACCCCCAGAAGCACAACGGAGGAGATGATGTAGTTAACCACAGAAGACAAGGAACCAGGAGGAGTCAGAGCATAGAGGAGAGTAATAGAAAAGGGAGATTCAGTAGACCTAGGTGTCTGGGATATCTCACTAACTGCCTCGTCTGACATCTTTCTATCACAGAATAAACCCCTTGCCATTCTTGGCACATTTACACTTGGGATGTCAGATTTCTATTTACAAGACTTTTTTTTTATTAACTCAGCAGTAAGGAGCAGGCCTCTCTGTTTACATTTCAGCCCAGCATTGTAAAAAGGCTATCAGTTGTGGCTAGGAGGCCTTCCAAAGTATCTTGAAATTAGTTGGAAACCTGGTCTAAGTGCTGTGTTGGGTCTGTAATAATCTTTCGTGTCACTTTCAATTTGGTTCTTTTTAGAACTGGGCGTCTGAGTCTAAACTGCCACAAGCTTAAGGTAAAGCCACTAGATTCCTTTTAGTCTCTAGGTAATACACTGACTTCTATTCCAAACACTTCTTGGTTTTGTTTGAAATAAATAAATCTAAGTAGCATTTGAATGGCTGGAGATCTGTATAATAGATTTCCCCAATAGTTTCTTTAAAGCTTTTCAACTCTCTGGACTGTACTACCTGATAGTATGGAAATCACACTCCTGTTCTCTAGTGTTTGACTCAGTATCTACATTTCATTCCTCTCAGCCATCTGTGCTCATTGTAGATCTCTTAGCTACAGTTTCTGATCTGTATTTGTTAAATAACATCCTGTTAAACAATCAGAAAATAGATGATTTGTCATATACCAGAGGAACCACAGAAAGAGATGAAATGCCTGTCTGCATCGTAAGAGGCTGGAAATAACAACTCCATCAAACCTGCTAATTTCAGTTTTTCCTCAATAGTATTCAAGATTCATCGCTGGCTTAAATGAGTCTTTGCAACCTACATATGTACACAACCGGTCTGAAGGTGCTCTGCACCACCATACAGGCCTGAGCAACAGCTAGTCATCGGAAGCGAACACCGAGAAACAATTTAGGCTATTAATACAATCTAAGCTGTGTATGTAGACGTGCAGCTTATCTGGCTACACATTGACACTCCAGCGAACAGAAGTAACCTGTTACTACTTAAAATGGAAATAGGAGATAGAAATAATGACACCGGTCTCAGCCTGCTCAGACATCTGGTAAGAATTAAGCTCCAAGGGAAGCAAGACACTACGTTATAAAGCAAAACCACTCGCCGTTATAACTGTTCACAGATATAAATTGCACCTCAGTAACATCTTCCAGCTTTGAATATCTGCAAATTGTGTTTTCTGTTAAAAAAAAAAAGTGTACCTAATGCCAGAAGGCTGTTTACAGAATCATTTTGTATCTGATATCCTATATCCCACCTGAAGCTGCATTCAGAGCCTTTCCATAGCTATGATGCCCCAACAAGAAGGGAAATGGAAAGGGGCTCTCGTGTTTAGGATAATCTGCACAGGTCGCTGGGGTGGTACTGTCACTGCCTCTCAATGGTCTGCATTCTCCTTTAGTTTTAAAGCATTTTTCTTGTCCTTCAGATTGCCCCTTCTCTGCTTTTCCTGCTAATTTCTCACCATCCGGTTCCTGACTGTTCACAAGCCTAAAGGAATTGCCATGGATCCATAAATAGCTGCTCTCTCCAGCAGCACCATTCCCCGTATCTTCTGTCATTCAACCTGCACTATCCTCCGAGCCCCAGCACAGCATGTAGGCTTTGCTGACACTCAGCCAGTGCCATAGGCCAGTTGCTAGCGTGGGAACAAGTATGGTGTCAAACTCTGGAGAGGTCTAGGCTATCCAGACTATCCATTATTAGTATGGCTGCAATAAAGGGTAATGGCAGAGACATTTCACAGGAAAGTCTAGTAGAGATGGGACTCTTCAAGAGAGACAGGAGTCTCTAAAATGGAGAGCAGGTATTCAGTCAAGAGCATCTAGGGAATAGACAGGAATAAAAAAAGTTACGTAATCGCACTTAAAGGATAACAAACTTCTCAATGTAGTAAAATGATCTAATTTCTTACAGCAATTAATATCAACTTCAAAGAATATGCACTTCCGGCTTTGAAATTCTGAAATACAGTGGAAGAAAAAAGTTCAAATGTTCCCAAATGTTGCATTCTAGGGAATAAGTGCTGACTGAGACCTCACCATAAGGAATACTGTATAGGGGTTTTTTTACAGAAAAATGCAATCTTGTTCTGAAGTCTGGTGCATTTTCCCCCTGAGGATTCTGCAGGGCACTTTGTATTGTAAAAAGGTGTCTTGTCCATTAATGACTAATGACTGCACAGTCCCTTTATCTGACAGAACTGCACACACTGCTGACCTGCAGCAGAATTACCCTAGCATGGTTGCTAGGCTGCAGATGTAGTGCCTAGAAGATATTTGATGCTGACAGCTACTGTAAACCGTTTTGTAGGGAACAGTTTTACCAGTGTATTAATTCTGCTGCAATAAAGGATTTTCTGAAGTAGAGCCATTCTGAGCAAAAACGTCATAAAAATCAAGTTTACACTGAGCTTTTGGCATACACAACTTAAGTCACATTTTTCAAAGAAAAGATTTCTAACAACTGAATTCTCTGCAAGCTGAATCAACAGGACAGCTAGGTCACTAGAGAAAAGGCTGTTCTGCTCCTTGTCCATAGACTATAGGCCTGGATCACAGGCACTGACAACTCTGCCCTCCCTGAACTTTGGGAGGACTCAAATAAGCTGATGAAACAAGGATGTAAAATTTTTCTTGCAAACTAGTCAAGTGCAAACGTATGCTTCTTGTGCACTGCTCACCAAGCAGGGTTAACACCTTCAATTTCTTTGTCTTCAGCCCCCCTCTCCCCTAAGGATTTGCGTATGTTGGTACAGCACCTCTCTCTCTCTAGATTCACACGTTGCACTCTGGCGTCCGTGCAGCTTTCTGGACTTCTCCAGGAGATGTGGTTCTCTACACAGTGACCAGGACACCTTCTACCAGAGGTAACTTCCATTTAACACTCTCTTAAGGCTCTACTACCCCTGTCTAAACTGGTCACATAATACTACCAATAATTACCATGCAGCAAAAGCCACTTACTCTGATATTTAGGATTTAACACAGCACAGTGAAGTCACCGCAGAGCAGAAGCAGCTCAGATCATGTCCAGCTGCAGATTGTCAGAGGGAGAGTATACTTAATCCTACAAGAGACAAAAATGTCTTTACTTGAGTCTTGAAACAATGGAAGTAAACGGAATAGGGGAGAGTTATAGACAGATGAAGTTGCAGGAATGTGAAGAAGAATGTACAAACAGCACTGGAACAGTCTATGGCTCAGCTTCTAGTATAGTGAGGAATTGCTGGTATTCAGGAGATTACTCTGAAGATCTTAACTGCAACTAAAACTATTACTCATAATCAAACTAATATATGTAATAGTCTTTTTTTACCACTAGATAAAATAGCTCCTTTGTGTATTAAATATTGCCCGTGTTAAATGTTCTGATTGCTCTGACGCGACATTCCTGTCCTGGGTTTCATAGGTTGTGGGTTGCTTTCCAGGATCCCTGAGGAGTAAACAACAATGTCTAGACAAAATTTATCAGGAAACTTGCAGAAAAAAATTGTGACCAGTGCTTTCAAGGGACTAGATGGAGCCATCTGAATCGATTTGTCAGCTTAGGTTTAGGTTTCCAGATCATTTCTACCTTCTCTATTTATATCACTCAAAACCCATTTATCTCTCTAAATCACCTCTAGCATCTGTGCTAACATCAGGCGCTGGTAATCATTAAGTGCAGCAGCAAATGTTTTCATTAGATTTCTATGCTTTGTAGATATCAAATCTATAGCGTTTTCTGTTTTTCTCTAATGGCTGACACTTCTAATCTGAACTGTTTACTGTGATTTGGTTTCAAGGGTGCTCCTAAAATTCAAAGCAGAGAAAGGTAAGCTGGCACAAATGTTGAGATAACAAGGGATTTATTTTTCTCTTGGCTACAGCAGGGAAGGTACAAAGTAGGTTTTGTCTGGAGAGATGTTCCCCCGAAAGGCAATCTGTCACAATAAATGCCGTGCACTGGTGTAAACCATGATTTGCATTAGTGCACTTACACTGTTTTAGGAAGCACTTGCTGTATAAAGCAGAGCTATGCTGAGAAAATCTAGTAAGACTGTCAAGAGGTTACTAAGCATTTGAATACCCAGCCTCAGAACAATATCACTCCAATCTGAATTTCTAGCTCTATCTGAATGTAGCTCAAGTACACTGGGAAGCATACAGACCAAACAGCTTATCCTGCTCAGTATGCTGAAAAGGTTAAAAAACCCCATGTGTTTTAAACATGCAAATTAGCAATCTAACCAGATTTGCTTTGGGTCTCCCCAGTTAACACATTCAACATGTGTCTTGAAGACCTGACAAGAAATAATGCCTTAGGTGTTCATAGTCTAGAGGCTTTGGACTGTTAGAGACAAATGTCTCCTAAGCATTGCCCCACTCTCCTGGATCCACTTACAAATGTGAATCTGTTGTTCCCTTTCTCCTTCCTCTTTTCACTCATAAAAATAAAAGAAAACTTGGAGCCTTCTTTATAATGTTTAAGTGGAGGAAAAGGTGACTGCACTTGGGTTTGTTTGTTGCTTGGGTTTTTTTTAATACAGGTAACTTTCTTTACGTTTTTTGTATAAGACATTGTGGTATTACTTACAAAATTTTCCTACGGGGGTCTATGGCGGTCTGGACAACTGGAAGAGGTGTAATATCTGAAATAAATCAATGAACAAAAATGAAGCAGAGAGAATGAAAATGGAGGAAATTTACAGCAAACCCATTTTGGTTGTGTTAACACTGTCATTATTTGATTTGAATAGATGAATACTTTTTCAAACCTATACACCTGCTTCTTTTCTGGAAAGGGTGAAACAACACAACAAGGAAATCCCTCAAGAAGGTTCCCTTGGAAATGTTTATAGAGAAAAGGAGAAATTAAAAGCCTGAAGTTCAGAAGTACTTTAAGCCTCTGCAAACTTTAAAGAGAAAGGAATTAACAGATTAAAGTTAGACCCAAATGACTAAGAAACAAACCCAGTAAAAACCGTATTTTGATTTCCTGGGAGGTGGGAATGTCACATTTACTGATTTTACGATCCTGGTATATCCACCATGATAGTATTATCTAGTAAAAGGAGGGCAATGTCCTTTCTCTTTACATATTTCCATACTATTCTATAGTATTTCATGCAGTCAGAGTTCCAGCTCAATTACCCCATTTAGCAGGAAACGTTTCTTCATAAAAGATAGAAAAAAAAGAAAAACTCAACCAGACATTTAAATGGTTAGCAATGTCATTTTTTAAGCCACTTTTTAAATGTTGGTCCCTGCTCCTCTGAAGTACCTGCAGGGTATGAAGGAGGCTAAGCTCTCGTTGATCTAATCATACATCAAATCATACTTTTGCAGTCCTTCAGTTTCATACTAAGAAACCAGTCAGGAGCTGACTGCAGACTGTCCTACAAAAAAGGGATCACTTTGCCAAAGTAAAAGCGTATTTGGGGCCACACTACTGATGACAGAAGGATAGAGAAGTGTGCTAATTTCATTAAAAAGGGGAAAAAGCTGCTAGGTACAGGAACATAAAATGTGTGGTCTTTTTCCGTGGATGAGAGAAAGAACTAAAATGAAAACTTTTTGGCTCTGCCTCCAGTCTTGACAGAGGGAATAGCTTTGTTGCACGTCTTTGTGGTAAAGTTAAACTGAAGGAAGTGTGAACAACTCTACCAAATGTGGTTTCCTAATGTGTATCAAGGAATCTATTTTTCAACATAACATAGATACCTATTGCACCAAACAAACGCTTTTCCTGCAAAGCTAAGGTTGTCACCCTGCCAGATCTTTCAGTTAGGAAACTGTCACCTCTCACGTCTACTACAGACAGCTCCTGCAGCCTAGTTACGCAGCAACACTTGATTTTGCTAAAACCAGTATGGTGGCATGTTTAAAATAACACATTTTAAAACAAATGTTGGATTCAAGGTAATAACCTGAAAGGATGGGAAACTATCTGTACACAGAGTGAGCCTGAGATGATGGCACTATCATCAGATGCTTTTTCTCAGTAGCCTTCATAAGACTGGCATAAAGCTTTATAAATAACTGCTGCAAAAAGGAAATGCTTGGTACCTTGCTTATCAGCCTTTGGGTACAAAAACAGCCTCCAAAGCATGGCACAAAAATGTTTCAAGACAGAAAAGAAATTTCTCTTTTTTGCATATCTTGAAGCAGTAGAAGCAAAAAGGAGATAGCTGTGTTACAGCAAAGATGAGACTTCTGTGTCAGATAGCACTATTTTCACCTTTCCAATTATCATTTGTGCAATTACATATAAAAGCTGCTCTTTCAAGACAGAAGGCAAGGCATGCATAGAACCTCTTGTCCCAAGTTAGGTTCTATGCCAAAAAGACCTTCAGTCTTTGGATTCCCAAAGCTAAGCTTATGCTCAAATGGGTTTTAAATGGTCATTTTCCTGGCCTGCATTCACAGCCTGGCATCATGAAGTAGCACTTACAGTGCTAATCAGAATAAGAGAATTCATCGTTGCCATTACTGCTGTCAAACAAGAATGCGAGGTTTTCCTTTTAGATAAATAAGGTGGGTATTCCTGAAGACGGCATTAATGCTGAAGTAAAATGATTCCGCTGCTCAGATTTACAATGTGTCTATTCTCACACTGATTTTAAAAGTTCTTTTACACTCTGTGAGTCATAGCAAAATGAGACTAAGGGAATATATATGTATAATTACAAATAGATAATCAGAACTGCACGTGACAACCAGGTACGTTATTTTGCAATGACTAAAATAAAAGGACGTGCTCATTCCCCTGTTCTCAGGAATATCAGTTGCTTTCATTCTCTCTTCACTGAAGCTCAAACACACCACATTTTCTGAACATGATAGAAAATTAAAATATCCGTCTGATAATTTCATTATCCTTTTTCCTTTCCTAGAAAATGGGAAATTAGTTTCTTTCACTATGAACAAATACTCACCCTTGGGTCTCAGAGTTTATCCACTTGTTATCTAATGTACTAAAGCTACGATGATGTTATGTCACTCAGTACCTTTAGCTTTGCAAGCGTGAAAAAAATGCCCCAAGTTTAGTGGACGTGATGCAGCAAGGAAACATAAACAGACAACTTTCTCATATACTAAAGAGGTCAACTATGATTTTGTGTGTCAAACAGCTGAAAGGTGAAAAATAACCTCAAACTTTCAGCCAACAGGTAGATCTGTGGAGATCTCAGCTTCATCTGTGACAGACTACAAAAAACAAGACACGCTTTCCTAAGCACAAGGCTATGGGAGACTGGTAGGGTTCCACAGCAGAATGCAAGAAAAGCTTCTGGGGCATGTACAGTACATCCAGGTAGAGGAAGTAAGTCTTACTTTAGTATTACCCTGGGGGTTTTATAAAACTTTAAAAAATAAACTTCAGCTTGGACAGACTTCATATACTTTCAATCCTCGTCATGTGCAGAACTGGATTAATATTTTTTCCTTCCCTTTTCAGGTGAAAAGAAAGAAAAGGTAAAACTTACATGCCCAAGCTGCTGAAGAGATTCAGCTTGGTCTCCTTTTCTCTGCGATAGGTGCTTTCCAGTGGACCTGTAAGTAAAGGTGCAAGTTGTTCCTTATACCTCCTTGAATAGACATAGTCACTTTAACAATCCCTCCATAGAGTTGCAAAACAGCTGTTTCTAAGGAATGGTTAAATCACACATAAGAAAATGTTCTGTGTGGAGCAGTCTGCTTTCCCGACAGACTTTCTAGGGTGTAAAGGTGATTACTGAACACATTTTGCAGCAAGGAATGCTACAAAAGAGCAGAAAGCCAAAGAGGTAGTACAGGTGTAACACACATCTCTTGCATACTTGCTGTCTTTCCAAGTAGGAATGGAGGAAACACGTGTTTTATTTTGTTACCAGTTCAGAAGTAACACAGTGTTTGCCCTTAATTAAAGGAACAAATACTGACAGTAACCATTCAGAATTTAAAGTTAATGAGTATACAAAGAATGTATTTAGTGGATATGGGGTATAACAGACAGACGGAAACCCCACAAAAAAAGGTACATTTCAAATAGCCACATTAGCTGTCTGAAAGCTGTTGAAAGGCAAGAAGCCTGATGTGAATTTGCAACAATGGAAACAGTTTCTCTCTAACAAAAATAAAATACAGGCAAATCTTACTCTGATCCTGAATTTCTCTGGCAGTGGTACAGTCCCTGAAGAGAAACCAAAGAATCTCTATAATTAGTAATGCTTAAAATCAACATTGCTAGAAACTATGCTGGGGGTCAGAGCAGCTCCAGCAAAGATGCGGATGACTGTGAAAATGATTACAACTGAGCCCTGAATTCTTCTGCAGGTAATTCCCAGTGAAGTCAATAAGCATATGTAATAGTTTAGTATGTTGGATGTTGTGATATGAAAACACCAAAGCAAGAGAGCATGCTTTAAATGATGGTGTGAAATTCAGAAAATTGTCAAACCCATTAACATAAGTCATGAATAGTGGGGAAAAAAATCTTATTGAAAAACTTTTTTTTTTTTTTACAGGAAGAGAAAACTGCGTGAGCATGTTTCTTGCTCACCATTGTACATTACTTGTGCAGAACTAAGGAGCAATAGGAAATAAATGAGAGGAAACTCAATTTTTCACTTCTAGCACAGCAAAACAGCACGTGACTTGATTGCTCTAATGGCATCTGCCAGTATGCTTCACAAGCTCCTGGTAAAGTACACAGTGGGTTCTTTCTGCTCCCCGGCTGTGAGGACCTGAGGTCACTACAGCCTTGCCCCTGCTGTAAGCCTTAAGCAT
The DNA here is from genome assembly GCA_013396935.1 of Baryphthengus martii. NCBI lineage: Eukaryota > Metazoa > Chordata > Aves > Coraciiformes > Momotidae > Baryphthengus > Baryphthengus martii. The sequence goes on along the minus strand of VWZK01021899.1, from coordinate 88,660 downwards.
CAACCGGGGACGGGTCAAGGTGGCAAAATAAGAGAAGCAGTTCTGAAGGATTAACAGCCCCGTACCTTCTCCGCAGCAGACTGGAAATTTCCCATGCTAGAAGCCTGTGAGGATCAAGGAGACCGTTTGCAAAGAAAAGAAAGTATTGTGAATTAACCTGCTTTGTTCTCTGTGCAATTTACTAAATACGAGTTACAAAATTGCTGTAGAAAGTTTCTCACAGACAGAAAGATTTCAAATTATGCCAAAAGAAATTGCTGTTCTTCTCTTAAGGCTGTGCTATTACTGGATAGCTTTTACCAGTCAGCTCTGTCATAATTGCATTCACACTTTTTGTACAGAAGGGCGTGACCCTTCTCACTGAAGTGGATTAGGACACTCGTATACAGCGGAGTCTACATCCATTGTTACGCAAGGAAAAGAGGCATCTCCATAGAGATTCAAATATCTAAATGGGATTTAGACATCTTATTGAAGTACTGGGCCAAAGGCTACCTCTGCATCTGCTCACTTGAGAGAACAAGAAGTTACTGCCATGGCCAATGTCCCCTCGCTAGACAATCCAGACCATTAGTTATTAACGATGGAAGTAACCCAGTGTTGGTGCTTGGTCTTCCTTTCAAAATAAAGATTCTGAACTTTTAAGGATGCATTTAGTAGTACTTGATCATCTCTTCTGTGGTGGATGATAAACAACGACAAGAGAAACTGATGCTCTGTTGCACTCATTAGACCCAAAGCTTAAAAATAACGTTAATTTTACATTAAACAATGACTTTTCTTAATTGGCTGTGGTATCTCAGGTATTCCATGCCACCGTACTTTTTTAATTAAACAAAAGTACAAGATGATGTGCTTAAGGCAGTCTGTACTGTGAGATAGCTCCTCTGCTAATGCTGCAGACTGGCTAGACAGGATTCAGAAGCAGTCCAGAGTTACCTGTCAGCGTAAGAAGGCCTGCCAAGACACCGAAATATGTGAGCAGGGCTGTACAGCTTCCAGGCCAAAGATGGCTCATGTCTGGACAGCTTTGAGAGCCAGCAGCATAGGTGAGGCATCCATCTGGATCCTGGGCCATGTTCAGCTTTTCACAGAATGAGAGTGGAAAGGAAAAATGCACTTAGGATTGTCACATGATCGTGGTGGTCACTGTGTTAATGCAAGGAAAATTTACTTTTACTCCCTAGAGAATGGTGCATGACTGCGCTGGTTTTGGCTGGGATAGTTAATTTTCTTCATAGTAGCTCGTACAGGGCTGAGTTTTGAGTTTAAGCATGAAATGGTGTTGATAATTCAGGGATGTTTTTGCTATTGCTGAGCAGAACTTAACGAGTCAAGTCCTTTTCTGCTCCTCATCCCACCAATCAGTAGACTGAGGGTGTACAAGCAGTTGGGAGGGGACACAGCTGGGACAGCTGACCCCAACTGACCAAAGGGATATTCCAGACTCTATGGTGTCATGCTCAGCATACGAAGCTGAGGGTAGAAGGAAGTGGGGGACATTCAGACTGACAGTGTTTGTCTTCCCGAGTAACCATTACATGTGATGGAGCCTGGCTGGAGCCCGGCTGTCCTGGAGATGGCTGAACACCTGCTACTGATGGGAAGTGCTGAATGAATTCCTTGTTTTGCTTTGCTTGTGTGTGAGGCTTCTGCTTTACCTATTAAACTGTCTTCATCTCAATCCACAAATTCTGTTTTACTCTTCCAGATCTCTCCCGCATCCCCTCAGAGAGCAGTGAGTGAGCGCCTGTGTGGGGCTTAGGTGCCAGCTGGGGTTAAACCATGACAATGATATAAACCAGCATTGACACTGTAAAACAAATGTTTCTATAAACCATGGTAACTTCGGAACTTCTTGTTCTGTCAGAGTCTGTTCTCTCAAAACTCCTTTTGCCAGAAACCTCTTAAGACTTTAGATGAACCTCAGACAGGGATCTGGTTTACCAGCAATGATACCCCATCTGAGGAGTTGCAATATTCCATTACCGTTTTGTTCTGTGGCACCAGTAAGAACCAATGTCAGCAGACGGGTGATGAAACTCTGTATTGGGCAATTTCCTACTGCACTTACTGCATCACCATGGGGTGAATTACTAAATATAATGAACATACTGGGAATGAGATCATACTAGATGTTGAAGACAGATGACCTTAGTGAAGGAAGCCTGTCACGCCGCCTGCATCCAACCCCCGGCAGACCCAATCTGGCCCGGTCGGCCGCTCGCTGCCTGTGCCCACCAAGCACCACAGCGGCTCTCGGGTGGCCTGGACGGTAACGGCGCCCTCGCCGCACTGCTGCACGGAGAGCCGAGACACGGCCTCTTGTGCGGTCAAGACGGTAGCTGCGGGGTTTCCCCTCCGCAGAGGCTGCCGATGGGAGCGCCGGAGCCGAGGCGGGGACGCCTGGCACCCTCAGACTCTTCGCGAGGGTGGCTGCGGAGCGGCCCAGCGCGGTTCCCGCTCGGCCTCTGCTCACTTAACGCACTCGCCTCGCTGCCAGGCAGGGCGGAGGCGGCCGAGAGAGGCGGGAAGGGAGGCGCCCCCTCAGGGGAGCCCTTTACTTCAGCTTCGTCTTCCTTGGGCCCCTCGTCCCCGTGCCCCAAGACCCTCCAACCCCTGACGGGGCGGGGCGGCCGCACACTGCCCCTGCCGGG
>VWZK01021899.1:71071-85690 GCA_013396935.1 Baryphthengus martii | reverse complement strand
CGGAGGGGCTCGTCCCCTCTCGCTCAGTGCCGTAAATCTTAGAGCGAGGGGTTAGGTACGTGCTGCGGAGTAAGTCCAAAATAACCCTTATGTTGACAGTCGTGGCAGTTCGCGGTAACGTGAGCGGTTCAAAACGAATCTTGTTCCTTCCTCTGAACATCTGCAGTGTACCGTGCCGTCTCATGCTTTTCCTTCACCTGACAGGAATACCGGGTCAGACATCTGTCAGTAGATGTTGCTTTTGAATAGACCTAAACAACTCAGAAAAACTTGTAAGATGCTTGCCTTTCTTATCCGGTAGGTGAAACAGTTATCAGATCTTTCCCTGCCATCTCAGGAGCTAATGGTTACACACTGTTATGTAATTCTGGAAAGCCAAGAGGAAAAGGCGCTTGGGATGTGGAGCATCTAGACACCAATGTGATCCCTCTCCACAGGGGAGGAGCAAGGAGAAAGACTTACCAGACAAGATCCAAACCCAATGTGACCTTCACTTTTCTAATAAGGTGATGCTGAAACTGAGGACTTCTAGCCTGAGCTCTTGAGCTTCTCGGTACAGGTATGTGAGACGTCTGGGGTACTTGCAGAATGAAGGTTAGAGCAGAGTATAAAAACTTGGAATGTCAGAAATGTACAGGTGCTATCCAGCTACTGTTAGACAAAGCCATTAAAAAACCTCAAGCCACGTATTTGGAGAACAACCTTGAATGTGTAAATAAAAAAAAGGGCTTTTTATCAGCAAACTTAATGTTGCCGTATCAGCAATTTTTCTTATATATCAAGAATTAAACAATGCCACAGGATACACACAGCATGATCCTTCTGATAGTTGAATGTCAGAAGCAATCCTGTTACCAGGACAGACCTTTTCATTAGGGCTCCACATGGATGTGACACTGACAAACAGAAATCTAGAGTGACAGATGCTTTGCCAGCCATGCAAACATTGCCACGTTTGCCACTGAGGAAAACATGGTCTTAACAATGGAATCCTGCTTCTAGTTCTGCACTGGCTGAGTTGTCTGACAGGCAGTTACAGCGTAAACCTATTCCCCTTGCTATGCTGTTGCGGTCTGCCTACTCCTGCAGGTGTGTTGCTGTCTGGGAAATGTCCTAGACTGCTGCTCTCCCCTCTCATCTTACTGTCTTCTGTAAAATGCTGACCTCTGTGTTGGTATTCTAGTGTAAAGTTAGTTTGGTGTAAAGCTTTAGAAGTGATTCTTGATTAAGTGTAAGCTTCCACATGCACCTCGTGGAAACTTAACTGCAGTTCCCATCAGTGCTGTCAAGTATTGGGCTTTGCTTTAGTATTTCGAACAGTTGCTTGAATGTGAAGTCATTGAAGACTCCAGAACTAATTAACCACAGAAGAGCCTTTTTTTAGCTGCCTTTCCTACTCTTTTATTCCTCATTGCAAGTTGAAGTCTAAACAGCTCGCTTCTAAAATAGCCTCTGGCCAAGCCCGTCTGTGCAAGGCGATTTAGCTTTATCAGAAAGAGGTGGTATTAACTGGAGTTAATGAAGAATAACAGTGATTCCACTTCTTTGTTTGGAAGTGGTGAAGCCTGAGCACTCCTGTATTGTAAAGGCCTAACTCTTTATGGCTGGCTAGTGGGGATGCTGTATGTGCTTGTCTATAGTGGTACAATTACAGCTCTGATTTCCCCAGAGGGTTTTCCCCTTGTCTTCCATGGGCAATAAGAATGTGCTTGAGATGTGCTTGAGTATGCAACATTCCCCAAAAGTAATCTTACTGACACATACAAGAAGAAACATTTTTTTCACAATTAGTAGCATGTAGTGCAAGCTGCTGTTTCTTGGTCTCTTAAAGGTCTTAACTTAGAGGCTTTTTAACTAAGTCATTATTAAGGTTTTGAAATTTTTTTTTTAGGCTGAAGGTCACTCTGGTAGTTTTATTCTTATTTTCTTTGCCCTACCTCATTCAACTTACTTTAAGTGACTGCTGTGATAGAAAGTATACCTCCCACCTTTCACTTCCAAGCCTGAAAAAACCCAAAGCCCAAAGACTTAATACTTGTACCTTAAATATAACTGCTCAAGGGCTTTAGTGTATCTGGGTGAACTATAGTAGATTTGCTTTTGAAGCCTCTTTGTGTAGCTTTGGCTTCTATAGTAGCATTATTTCTTTTTAGAAACATGCCTGCAGGCATTAATGATAGTGAACTTAGGAGTAGGATGCCTATAATCATGAAAAATTGGTTAAGAAACTAACATGAGCCTTGCATTAAATTTGTCCCCTAGCAGTCTTCTGCAATTGAAACTGCTTTTCTGCTTGTCCTTTACTTACATCTTCTCAATTGGATAAAAAAACCTTCACAAATTAAGTTCTGAGTAGAAGCTAGTATTAGGCAAAAAAAAAAAGCAAAGCAGCAGTTATTTATGGAAAAATGGTTTATAGCTGATGTTTTCACTACTTGCTTGATGTAAGAACAGAGACAGGCTATTTGCAGTTCCCACCAGTCAATCTGACTAATCCTGTTAACGAGTAAATATGCTTAGGTAGCAAGTGTGGTGGGAAGGGACAGAGCACTAGAAACACCAAGTATATATGGATGGCATTAGCCATCCCTTTGAAGATCAGGATTTCACAGCTTTTAATGTCTTCCAGTAAAAGTAATAAGTGAAGTCAGTGCTGCTCCTGGCCTTTTCAGGGCAGGTATGCTTCAAGGGAAAGGGAGTCTGAAAGCTCGTTGTAAGCCCCTTGAGCTCTGTTTAAGGGGATCTACAGATGGCAGTATTTCTGCCGTTAAGAAGGGGACTCTGAAGACAACTTAACCTTGATTTCAATCAGTTGCTGGTGAAAGAGTAGTGAGACTGGAGTTCTGTGTCTAGAAGACAACACAGAAGCCAAAGGCGTCTCTCATAGTTCTTCCTACTCTAGTTAGCATAGTAACATGTGTGAATGTACTGTGCTAAGGATAGTATTAAGGCTGCAGGGGAGCTTTAGGTCTAGGTATACAGTGCACTGAAAGCAGAAGCACAGCAGGGTGAGCTAGCACTGCTGTAGCTTTCAGTGCTACAACACTGCAGGTGTTTTAAACAAAACTGTCCAAAGTTTAAAAAACAATTGTGCTGCCATCCCAGCTACTGTCAGGCACCATTAACGAGCTGCTTGTGCCATTGTAAATCTGTACAAATGCTTAATACCTGACTTTCTACAGAATGCTAGCTGCAGGCTCCTTCAGTGGGAAGGAGGATATGCCTACAGAAGGAATGACTTCTACACTTTACCTCATTGGGAAGTAGAGATGAAGTACTTTGAGAAAGTGACCTTGAATTTTACCCAGTTGTCCTTTTCCTTGGAAGGTGAATGTCTGTGGAATAATCTTTCCAAAGATATTTAGGCTTCTTTTCTCCTACACTCTTGGCATTAACTATGGTATGGCATGAGGAGTCTTTCAAATAGAAGCTAGAAAGGACTTCTTGATCCAACCTGATTATCTTGACAGTATTAAGGTGAGATAACACTTGTGTGCCTAGAGAAGAGGAATTTACTGGCCAGTACATTCAGAGGAAGCTGTGCTCTTTTCTGTCCCAGAGTTCAAAGTGATGCAGATCATTTGAATTTTTAATCGACTCAAAAAGCACTGAGAATTTTAAAGGTAAAAACCTATGGATTTGGCCAAGAAAGCTCTTTAAGAGGAATTGGCAAGTTGCTGTGTTACACTCATATTTGAACTGGAAATCGTTTAATAAGGTTTTATCAATCAGTCTTGTGCATCCTGGAGGTCCTAGTTCTCAATCTCTAACACTTTCTACCGCAAAATCACTTAAGATAGAGGAGAGCCTAACCCAGCTAGAAGTAACTTTCTAGTGTGAACTGAGCATTCGTATGTAACATTCTGCCTCAAGGACAGGTCCTGCAACTTTGTCCTGTTTATATCTACTACTGGTGACATCTCGGTCGTCTTAAAGAGCTTTTTTACTTAGTTGGTGATAATAAACACAAATGACCCCTTAGACTGGAAGGATGAGTCTGATAATCTTCATTGTGTGTAAAGTTAGGAGCAAAACTTCTACAAGAAAAGATCATCTCCCAGTTGTTAAAACTGTCCTTTTATAAAGGATTAATGTGAATTTCTTCTAGCAAGAGCTGTCATAACTAAGCTGAATTGACTTGCTAGACCAGAGGATGAAGAAACAAAGCTGTCATACCCAAAGTAATCAGCATGTTCTTTCTGGCCAGTTCTGCACCTTGAAACTCTACTTTGCTCCTGACGCACATTTGCTGCAGAGCTTTATCTATTCTTGAAGCATCAGATGTGTGGGAATTTCCAGTGACTGAAGTCACCCACTCAAGGAGTACACGTGGACCTGCAAGGTTCTTCCCGGTGCTTGCTGAGAAATAAGACTAATCAGAGACTTGACTCAGATCTTCATGTAGTTTTAACATCAGGATTGTTCCCAAAGGTGGAAGTATGGGTTAAATTGCCTCAATTTCAAGCAAGCTGCAGCAGTGTTGTTAAGCAGTAATTTTGGTGTTAGGGAAGTGTCCAAGAACAGTAAGAAAGAACTGAGGAAGTACTCTGCAGCTCTTCACGCAAGGACAGCAAAACACATATGCCTCTTAACTCCTCTGAACTGCTCCTGTGCATGTGTTCTTCAGAAAAAAAGCACCTTCTCAAACAGTGGACTTCCTGGCCCAGCTGTACTCCTCAGGATCCCAAAAGAAACAGGAATGGCAGGAGCCATTAAACCAGGTGTAACCTGGTAAGAGAAAGCTCTGTACCAAGACAGTTGTTACACCCTTGAAGAGCCCCGTTTCCCAACTGACAGTAACTCTTTAGTTCCAGCGTAGGGTTATGTGCTGCACCAAACTGTTGTAGAGGAACAGTGCTAGAAGGTTGTCATTGCTGCTAGCAGTGGTGCAAGCTGCTGAAAAGGGCCTGATGTGCACATGCAGTGTCTGCAGGAGAAGCAAGGTAAACCATCTTTTCTGCTGATGCTGCCCTGTTGTGGCTAGACCAAACAGTGCTGCAGTTTGGACATGCCCAGAGGAAAAGGAACTACATGAAAGTCACTCTTAATCCCCCTCAGCTGATGACCTCATCTTGAATAAGCATTGCAGAACCAAGGTGATCAGGACAAACGTCATTCAGCTGTGGTGGGCACTGCCGAGGGTGTGCGGTGTGGTTAGCTTGGTTTTGTTCTCCTTACTTGGGCAAGGTTAGGTGTGCAGGACTTGTTTGTAGTGTACTGACATAACCTGTAGTTTACAGGGCTGGAAATGTGGCCAAAGTGCATGCAAGTTAGTTATGTGACACTGGCCCCTGATGACATGTGCTGAACTGCTCTTCAGTGGATGTGTCCTTGCTTGAAATGGCTTTGTGGCCAGTGTGCATGGTTCTGCCATTCTGTGCAAGGTTAGGGAGGAAACTTAGTCTCTGGCTTGAGTTCTGCTGCTGAAGATACTGCACTCTGCCTTGACTCTTTCACGTTGAAATGCTGGGGAGAATTCAAGTGCAGCAGATAACACTCACAAAGCTACCAACTTTGTAAACAGTGACCTTAAAATTTAAGGGAAGGCTCGCATGACCCCTTAAATAGCATGGTGAATTTGGAAGTGCCTGCTGCCTCTGTCCCAATTTCAGCTGCAGTCCTAATGCACTAACCCTGCTCTTGTGGTTTGAAAGACACCAGGAGCAGAAGCTTAAAATAATGATCTTGCCCTTGTGTTTCATTAGTCGCCAATAAATCTAGCTCTACCCGCTTCTTACAAAAAATGCACAGAAAGTAACATCTGTTTTCATTAGCTCAATGAATTACATGTAGTCAAACCTTCAGAACAGAGCAGCATTTTGGACAAGCTTGCAGTAACGTGTTAGTGTTGCATTTCACTTTGCCATTAGCTTACCAGTCCTAGAACTGTTAGTATGTAAGAAGGATGTTTGTAAATTACAATTTTTAAAGGCTAGACTTCTGACTCAAATGTACTGCTTCTGTAGGATTCCTTTAGGAAAACCAGAAGTAGCTGAACTGCTACATTGCGAGGGATTTGAAAGCTCACCCATGATCTAGTGTGTGTATAAAACTCTTAAATCTCTCTATACCAAATGGTGTAACTTCCATACAGTCTAGTCTTCTGTCTCCTAGTAAAAATTGTTACCTCTTAGCAGGCTGATCGCATGCTATCTTGACAAGCGTGTCAAGAGTTGAAAGGAGTTTAGCTTTTGTTTGCTTTACTTTGATGTAGAAAGGCAGTACATCTTCGAAGGCAGTCTGAAGAAATAGCTTAAAATGAGTAAGAACTGTAGGAGTGCGAGAAGCTCAAAGCAGTGAATGCAGGAGGGTCATGTGCCACTGACGGATACCAACTATGAATATAATGTTGCACCACTTCATTAAATGTCTATTTTTCCCCACTGTAGGAGTTTGAAGATGCAGCAAGCCTGACAGTGAAGAGAGAAGATTCTCCTTTAAAAGTCAGACAATCTGAAATATTGACCATGTCTATTATGGATCATAGCCCCACCACTGGGGTGGTGACTGTTATTGTTATACTGATTGCTATTGCAGCTCTTGGTGCCTTGATACTGGGCTGCTGGTGTTACCTGCGTCTGCAGAGGATCAGCCAGTCTGAAGATGAGGAAAGCATTGTGGGTGAAGGAGAAACCAAAGAGCCCTTCCTTCTGGTGCAGTATTCTGCTAAAGGACCTTGTATAGAGAGGAAAGCTAAGCTCACTCCAAATAGCACAGAAGCACATAGCTAACTTGGAGCAACACAAGGATACGGACTATGCTTATGATGTATGTAACCAGCAGAGGAATCCCTGTACTGTGAAGAACCTGGTCACATGCACACTACTCATCAGAAAACTCGCCGATGAGGATCGAGTAAGCTTTGTTGGCAACTGCATGTGCTGAGAAGCTGCACTTTGCATCAACTGTGTATCCTAATTCCTTTGATGGGAGCTGACCCACCTGGCCTAACGTCCATTGCCGGCAATGGACACAGGGATACACTGGTGTGAAGAGACTACCAGTGAATTTTGTTACTTGAATGTTTAACTGAGCCTGTTTTGATGGAGCTACTACTGTAATGTGAACTACTTTACAACTGTGAACTGTTAATAGGCTGCCAGAAGCTTTTTGCTTTGTGTTCCACAGCATATGGGAATAATGATGCAACTGTACATAACACACAAGGGGACTCCTGAACAACTGTAGATGGAATTCCAGACCTGGAATTAAAGTTAAAGCTTCTGCAGTTAAAGCTTCTGCTACTAACTTGAGCACACAGCCAGAAAGTCAGAGCTCCTACTCTTAACAGTTTGTTGGACTGATGCAGAATACTTTCTTTGAAAAGGTAGAAGCCTTCAGTAACATGTCGAGGGAGGCAACATAGGAGCTACAAGAAAGGAAGTGATTTCCATTACTGGCAGCTAGGAAGGTTAAGGTTTTGGCTGCTAGAACAGAGGTCTCTCTAGAGATGGGAAACTGCGAGGAAACTGCCATTTTGATTGATTCTAACCTGGGAACCAATGATGGATACTGAACTCTCAGGGGTGGTCCAGAAGGCTTCCAGGACTTTGAAATGGCAGTAGAGCAGGCTTTCCTTTTCTGTAGGTCTGCATGCTGAAACTGCAGAAGCAGTTACTTACTAAAACTGGTGTTAAGTGCAACTAATATGAATTTTTCCTAGAACCTGTTTGTGTACTTAGCAGTTAAGGGGTACGTTAACAGCCTGTTGTAAAAAGGCATTTTAGTCTACAGACAGTCAATTATAGAATTCAGTAACTCTTGATTTAACTATACTACTACAAAATAAGTTTCAGTTTTTCCTACAAAAACAAATGTTGATATGGGTAAGGGAGATTGCTGTGGAAGTTTTCAGCTGGCAATGGCAAAGTCCTTTCAAATAAGGACATGCCTTCCAGTTCCTGCTCTGTTACAGTTCTGTGATGGGAACTGTAAAAAGATGTGTTAAATGTGCAGTTCTGGACCTCAAAAGATTGGGGGAGGAGGGGGACAGAAAGGGGAAGAGAAAGAAGGAACTCTGGGTAGGCACACCTGCTTCGAGCCTGCTGACCTGGTTTTGATGGCTTTATATGTAGCTTCCTTTGCTTACTGAAATTTTTAAACACTTAAAGCTGCTGTAAATCTGTTCCCTGAGGTAAGTTCCCAGTGATGATGTCGAAGTTCTTCAGGTCTATAGGAAGCATTAGACCTGCTTCTTGTACCTGTGCATATGGAATAACCAAGTAACATATTCTAAAGCAAGTTTGCTAGGCCTTTTAACTCTGTGCAAGACAATAATGGCCAGCACAAAGTCTTGTCCCTTTCTTCTACAGTAAGATGTTGACTTGCATTTTTAGTGCTACCTTTGCTTTTTTTATTTAATTGAAGGCTCTAATGTGAAGCAAAATTAATGTTCTCAGTAGCAAAAAAGCACCTGCTGTTGCCTTTTGAGTACAAGGAGTACAGCAGGCGGATTAGAGGACTGTTCCTACCTTGGCACATGGGTTTTTTTATATTAGTTCTAGTCTCATGAGACTTGCATGTATAGCCAGACCCATACACTTAAACTGCTGTATTCTAGACCTCTTACAAATAAAGGAGAAAAGTATTCCTTCAGTTTTCAGCAGAGAGCAGTTCTCACATGGCTCTTGCAGGTTTCGGGACAGCTGGATAACCGGTACGCAAAAGCGACACAAAGTGCTGAAGTCCTAGAACAGAACACTTGTAGCAAGATCACTTTGACCATTCAAGTTTACTTATTACGCAGATGAGTCTCTATTTTAATTCAGCAAAGAGAATGCAGTGTCAAGGGCAGACTTCAGAGATTACGGAAAAGTATAAATCAAAGGTCTGATTTCTAGCAGCTGTAAGAGAAAGCCAGTGAAAAATAACTGGTTCTTAGTCAGAGGTGCTTCACACTGCTGCCCCGAAAAATCAGCGTCTTGAAATGGATAGGTGTTTGCAACTTAGTGCAATAGTAAAGTGCAGAAAGTGTTTTCCATTCTCTTTAAATGTGGGTATCTAATAAGTTGTTCAAGTATACAAAAATATTCCATTTGATATTTTCTTTTTCTAGATCATGGGGGGGAAGAAGTCTTTTTATTTACAATGAATTTCAATAAAATTTGCATAAATACCTACCCAATACTGCACCATCTGGCTTTGTGTAAGCAGTCTTTCTGTCCTGTTCCCACTACTGTGCTCTGTCTCTATGGGATCAATATTATCAATCCTTTTTTTCCTCTAATGTGGCAGTAGCTGTTGAAACTGATACATCATTGTCTTCAGAAATTGTGTGCTCTGACTGTAGGGATTCTTCAATTTCATCTTTGCCCTGTAGTTTTCCTTCCTTTGATGCTACCAGGATTCGCAGTAAAGTATTTTCTTTAAGGAGGTTTTCTGATGCATCAGCTAGTTCTTGAAGCTTTTCAGCCATTTCTAGTAATTCCTGATTCTTCTGGTCATACGTGGCCTGCAACTGCTCACTGTGGAGCTGCAGAGTCTTGTGCTGCTTTTCCAGTGTGTCTTTTTGCTGCTGCAGTATATGTTCCTCTCTCCTAGCTTCAGAAAGCTGTGCTTCAAGCTGGTCGTGGGCCTGATGAAGGGCACTGATTTCTGATCTCAACTTCTGAATCTCTCTCTCTAAGTGGGAGATGTGTCCTTGCTGTACAAGTGTCTCTTTATGTAGGCATTCTTTGGTACAGGGCTCTGATGAAGAAAGACTTGAGTGATGTAAAATAAATTTAAGGAGATTGGGAAGAGTAACTGAAATGTCTTCAGGAAACTTCACGCTTTGTTCCTTCCTAGAAAGACATAACAAATTAATATTAAACATTCAGAGAGCTAAGTAATGATTTTATCTGAGCATCTGCTGTTTAACTTTTTTTTTAATCAAGAATGGTTAGTATAGCAGCTGAGAGAAACTTGAACTTGTGTCATAAAGGTAGAGCACACAGTATTTATTTTTTTTCTGTTAATGAACCCTTTTACCTGTATTTCAGTCTGGGTGCTGTAAGCTTCTCTGCACTGGATCTGTATTTGTGCAAGAGGAAAATTTTCTGTCAAATTTCAGGAAACAAATTTTACTCTTAAAAACCCAGTTGTGGGTTATGAGCTTGAAGTACGTGTAGCAGCATCACTGTTGGGCAGGTGTGATCAGAGTACTGGGATTAACATTTGTTAGTGAGTTGAAAGAGACCATTTAAGTGTTCCTAATTCTACAGACATTGTTAGAAATTAAGTCCAGATGTATAAAGGTACCTGACAGGAAATGAGCTATATATGCTAGCCTGGAAAAAGTAGCTTGATGTGTTCCATCAGAAGGGTATTGTAAGGAGCAGAAAAGTAGTTTGCTTTTAAACAGTAAGCAGCCACTTGAGTCAGAAGCAAGACTGTTTTGCTGTCAAAACCCCTACCTTTTTAACTTCTTGTCATGGTTTAGGGTCAGGGCAGCCCACTAGACCTATAATAGATGCTCTCTGTTAAGCCCCCTCCCTCCCCAAGGGGGAAGAGAAAGGGAATAAGGGAGAGAGACTTATGGATTAGAAAAGTAATTGAGGTTTGATAGGACTTCTAGAGATTGCCCCAATGGCAATTATTTCACCACTGCAACTGATGCTGTGGAGCAGGCACAGGGGAAGTCCAAGACTGGACCCAGCAGAAGATGGGAACTGAGGTCAGGAGCTGGATTCATGAAACACAGATTGGGATTGAAGGCAGAACAGAGTCCTCTTTGGATGCTGGCCACTGAAGAAAAGAAGCCAAACAAGACCCAAGAGCTTGACCCTTGTGATCCTTCAGCTCTGTACCAAATATGATGTATATGGGATGGAATAGCTCTTTGGTCAGTTTAGGATTCCCTGTCCTGTCTGCTCCTCCCTACAGGTGCAGCCTGTTACCTTCTGCACCCCCCAACATGGTCCACAAGCTCTAGCAGTGGCCTTGGTCTGCACACCAGTCCCTGGTACTAACTCTAAAACCGGCCTTTCCACTGCTAGAAGCAGGCACTGCCTGTGAAAACGTGCTCCCAACTTCTGAAAGTGCAGTCAGATAGAACTGAGCTGAGAAGTAAAATCACTGAACAGAATTAGTTCTGTTCTCAAACCAGGACATTTGTTTCTCTTACTACTTACTCTTTATGCCACTGAGGTGATGAAGGAAGCAAACCAAAGAGGTTTTCTGTTTGTTGTGTTTTCCCCTGAAGCTCCTCATATAGCTGTGAATACTGAACCCAGCATAAGGAGAGGCAGGTCCAGCGCTTTCTGCAACACCATAAACTGAAACTTAACCTGACAAGAGTTCAAGCTACCTGAAGACCAACAAGTACCAAACTTCTCCCTCAAGACTACTAACCACCAGAAGACACCCACAACCTCCAGCCGTGTCATTATTGCCCTTTTTGGCTCATTTGCATACTTCTATCATGAAACACAGGCGGCTAAACTTCCCTCTCAGGACGAGACAGGAACTTTCAACCTTATCTTTCTGAACCAGTTACGTTTTCACTCAGCATGTTCCAATACAATATGACTTTGCTACCTCCTGACTATTGCAGGACAGCTACTTAAACTTCCGTATGCTTAACTGGGAAAGTAGTTAACTGTTCATCACTTTATGTGGTCTTTAGCCTTTGCCAGGCAGAAGCACGTGCTCTCTTTCATTAGGGAGCCACCAAAAAAGTCCTTGGCACAGGGAGGTTAATCAGGTACCAATTACAGTTGCCTTAAAATTGCTTTCTGTGAAATCCAACTCATTAGTATCTGGGATATAAACGTATGTTAATTTAATTTACTGGGAACTACTTCGTGTATTTCAGGTAGAAGACAGATAGTGTATTTTATCAGTAATTCAAGAGGCTCCTGCCAAGCTATTGCTAGAAACATAAGTAAGTGGCATGGAAACTTCTGGTGATCAACCAAGTTACTCTTATAATTAACATCAGCAGCTTCTCAGCTGACAGTTGGCTCACATCCAAGTTTCATGAATCGTGACTTGATTTTGGTAAAATTAGTTTGCACTAAGATAAAATTGATTCATTATGCAGTGCTAATATTTTACTATGTCATCATTCTTATTGATCAAAACCACAGGAGATGTCAGAAGAGCAAAAAGGCTATTTAAAACAAAAGGCAGAACAAAATATTAACAGCATGTGGTGGAACGAAATTGAGAACAGAGTCAATTTGCAGAAACTGTCTCAAAGGGCAAATGTATAAGCAGCTGCACAGAAAGCTGTGAGGCACCTTTATATCCCAAATGAATGTATCACTACTCTATACTGATATGCTTTCAAAACCTAATTTTCTTGATTACCTAGATGCAGCAAAATATAAAACACACTGGAGAGGAAAAGCAGGAGAGAAAACAATGACTCGAGCTAAGGTACCATTATGAACCCAACTGGAACGTTACAAAACCAATCTTATTAAACCTTTTAAGTCTGTCATTCCAGAGATAGGCTAGAGCTGCTTTAGAAAGCAGACCAAGGTTAAATGAGTATCTATGACAAGAAATAGGGAACACCAGACTTTGCAGTAAGTAAAGGAAGATGGTATTAAACTTCATGTACCATAAATTGTTTTACTGATGTAAAACTTGCTTTAGCTACACTTTAAAATAAATCCAGAAAAACCTTTTCATCATGTTAAGCGTGACACTCGCTGTCCCCTAGAAGACATGGTTCTGCAAACTAGATCCTTGCTCAGAGTGGGAAGGAGAGTCACTTGACTCGCTTCCAAAGAGTATGTTGGAGCTCATTCACTAACTAGAACGGTGGTCTTAAAACTGTAGCCACAACAGTATTTGGAAATCAGTTTCTAACTTTTTCCAGCCCTAAAGTGAGTCACATGAGTATGCCAATGGTTGTTAACAGGGCTAGGTGTAGTAGATCTTAGCTTATGCCACTTGACCTAACAGAGTAGAAGACAACAGCTCACAACTACTACTTGTTGTCTCAACTGTCAGCACCTCACAAAACCCAAGTGGCTCATCTCCACGAAAACTGAGACTACTCTTCTTGAAACCAGCACTTCCTCTGCTTGTAGCCACTCAAGCCAGCCTGAACTAATGGACTGTGCAAAGGAGAGAGTAAGAATCTGAATGCTGGAAAATATGCAAAACGGAGCCCCAGTGGAGTCTGCAGAACTTGGCAGGTGACTGGACTGGGGTATTAGCACCTAAGATGGCAGCTTTTGCTAAGCAGTGGCTGGAGGTAACCTTGCCTTTCTGTAGACAGGCACACACCTTGGAACTACTCCTTAGCCTAGTGAACAGAGAAGGACTGGAACTGAGCTGCAGGAATGCGGCAGAGGGAGCCTAATCTGAGGCAGATTTGCAAGATGCTGCGCAAAGTAGGAGAGATTAGGAGCTGGAAGTTGGGGTGACTCAGAACTGACATAAATAAAACTAGTTCTGCACTGAATTAAAACATGAATTTAGAATTGTAAAACCTAAGGCACAGGTTTAAAGATTGTGTGGTGGTTAGCACTGCACAGTGCCAACAGTCTGAATTACCACTGATAAGAGTTCTTGAGAGAGAAGGATGAAAATTAACGTTTTTATTTTACATTGCAGAGAGGCATGTGTTTATTACAGTACTTGTTTCCATTTCTTTTCTATAAAAACTGCAGTTGTATTGAGTTTATACATAAATAGTTTTCTTTCAAAAAAAGGAAAACTAAACCCAAGATCATAGAATCATTAAGGTTGGAAACGACCATCAAGATCATGAAATCCAACAGTCTACTAAACATTATCATGACCCCTAAACCATGTCCTGAAATGCCACATCCACACATTTTTCAAATGCCTCCAGGGATGGTGATTCCACCACCTCCCTGGGCAGCCTGTTCCAGTGCCTAACCACTCTCTCTCAGTAAAAAAATTTTTCCTATTATCCAACCTAAACCTCCCGTGGTGCCACTTGAGGCCATTTCCTCTCATCCTTTTGCTCGTTAGCTGGGAGAAGAGACCAACACCCACCTCACTACAACCTCCTTTCAGGTAGCTGTAGAGAGCAATAAGGTCTCCTCTCAGCCTCATCTACTTTAGACTAAACAATTCTACATCCCTCAGGCACTCCTCATAATACATTTTCTTCAGACCTCTCACCAGCTTGGTTGCCCTTCTCTGAACCTGCTCCAGCACCTCAATGTCTTTTTTATGCTGTGGCACCCAGCACTGAGCACAGTACTCAGGCTGTGCCCTCACCAGTGCCAAGTCAGGGGCACGATCACTTCTCTACTCCTGCTGGACACACTGGTTTTGATCCAGGCCAGGATGCCGTTGGCCTTCTTGGCCACCTGGGCACACTGCTGGCTCGTGTTCAGCCAGGTGTCCACCAGCACCCTCAGGTCCCTTTCCGTCCAGCAGCTTTCCAGCCACTCTTCCCCAAGCCTGTAGCATTGCCTGGGGTCGTTATGATCAAAGTGGAGGCCCCAGCACTTTGCCTTGTTAAACCTCAGCCCACTGACCTCAGTCCATCGATCCACGCAGATCAACACTCCCACTCAATTTGGTGTCATCTGTGAACTCACTGAGGGTGCACTCGATTCCTCATCCAGATCATCAATAAAGATATTAAACAAGACTGGCCCCAAAACTGAGCCCTGGGGTCACACCTCTAGTGACCGGTCGCCAACT
>VWZK01021899.1:42652-71011 GCA_013396935.1 Baryphthengus martii | reverse complement strand
CCTGTTTTGTTATCCTTTACAACAGTGGCCACATTGAGTTCTAGCTGGGCATTCACCTTTCTGATGTTCTCTCTGCATGACCTACCTATATCCCTGTACTCTTCTGGGTTGCCTGACCCTTCTTCCGAAAGTGGTAAACTCTCCTCTTTTGCCGAAGTCCCAGAAAAGCTCCCTGTCCAACCAGGCCGGTCGTTTATCCCGACAGTTCACTTACGGCACATGGGGACAGCCTGCTCCTGTGCCGCCAAGACTTTCTTCTTAAAGAATGTCCAGGCTTCCTGGGCGCCTTTTCCCTTCAGGATTCTCTCCCAAGGGACTTTTCAGTTTGGAACAGGCTGAAGTCAGCCCTCCAGAAGTCCCTGGTAGTGGTTCTGCTGATCTCCTTCCTTACTTCACCAAGACTCAAGTACCCTATCATTTTATGGCCGCAAAGCCCAAAATGGCCTCCGACCACCTAAACAGCAGGTCCAGTGGGGCACCTCCCCTGGTGGGCTCACTGACCAGGTGAGTCAGGAATCAATCAAGTCTAACACACAGGGCATACGTGTAGCACCAAAGCTGTATCTGAAACAACACACTGAGCACTTCTGAGAGCTTGCAGCTCTCTTGCATCTGTTTCCTTCTTATTCCTCAGCCTAAGAGAGGCTGGATACACCTGCACTGTGGGTACAAAGCAGAAACGACACACAGGTTTGACAACGGATTTCAGAACCTGCTGCAGAGGAACAGTAGCATACAAGACCAATGTCTGCCATTCCAGGTAACATCCCAGTCCTAAATGTACTCTCCTGCCCTTTTACAACCCTAACTTTAGAGTTCCTTTTTCTCCTGACTCACCCTTTGTGCCTTTCTCTGCCCCACCCTCCTTTGTCTTCCCCTTTTTGTGTTCGCCCGTTCATGAATCAATTCCCTTCTTCCAACCTGGCTTTCTTTCATCATCCCAGAAATGATTCTCAATCCTAGCAGTTTCCTTCAAATTATGCTCCCATGTCCTACAGTCTTATTTCTTGGCTCTTTCTCTAAGGTCTTGTTTGCTGTATATAGTTTTGCTTCAACTTGTACACCCTGTTATACTGCAAATCTCCTTCGAGTATTTTCCTCTGTAGGTGTTAAACTGCTACTGAAGCTTCATTTCTTTTCTGTTTTCAAGAAACAACACAAGGCTTCTAGAATGCCAACAAATCTGCTGTTACTTTTGTCCTGTGAAAAGTCCAGTTACTGAGTCAGAACGAAACCCAAACCATTTTGACAACATATACCAATTCCCACGATGCAATTTTGATAGTATTTGTAAAATCAATGTTGTGTATTTGTTAATTACTGCTAAACCAATTTTGTCAATAGCACTAAGAAGAGCATAGACAATGAAGTACCTATGCTATTTCAACAAAAGGTTTTTTTGAAATTTTTTTCAAAAAAAAGGTGGCATTTACGCCCAAATGAAATAGTGAAGTAGTAAGCGTTATTTTAAGAAAGAAAAAAAGATATTTCAGTAACCAGGAAGTTCTTACATGAAATTACTTTACTTTCAAGCATGGCTTTCACTTGAAGACTGTATCACTGCCCCTCAAAGCCAAACATCAGAACAATGAGAAAAACACAACTTGAAACAACTTCAGTTTGAACAACGAACACTCTGAAGTCCCTCTGATTGTTACAATCATTCTGCCACAGAGAAGTGAGCGAGAAATAAAAGTTCACAGATTAGGACCACTGTAATATTTCCAAAGGATGCATAAAGTACTCCTTTTGTACTTGTATTCTCTATTATTTTATTTAGAGACATTTTTTTTACTTCAAAAACACGTAACAATCTATCTCTTGTCCCTCTATAACATCAAGATTGTTCATTTTGTTCTTTTAAATGAGATGGGCTTTATTACTTTCCATCTATGCTTATTTTTCACTTTCTTAATAAAGAACATACCAAGGAAATCCCTGCATTTCACTGCAAGAATCCATTACAACATTCTTTGAGCGCTCTCTTATTTTACACAATTAAAAGCAGTTAGATAAAAGCTGCACTAGGCCTACGTTGCACCATCTACAAAATTCCTCCCTCTTTTTCCCCTCCTGCATTCGCTCATGAATTTCTATGGAGAATGCCAAAGTAATAATTTTAAATACAACAAAATAATAAGGAAAATTGACTGAAGGGTAAAGGTTAGTAATGCTGCTGTTCATAGATAAAGACTCACAATCAATTAAAGAAGGACATTTTGAGAAAACATTCCTTTTCTGCACACCACCAGCTATCCGTGTCTGTTGGGGTTGTCGTTGCTGTTTTTTAATTAGAATATGTGTAAAGTAAGAATGCATACATGGAAATGAATTACTCTTTGGCTTTTCTCTCTACTAACACAGGTAATCAGGTATTAACACAGGTTATAAACTATTATAACCGAGTAAAATCAAAGTGAAAAACCCACAGTGAAAAGAATTACATGACCTACCTCTGATGAGGAAAAAATAAAATGCTTGGGAGACGATCCGTCATAAATTCCCACGGAAGGTCGTTTCGAGTGGTATCAATTCTGTTAAGAGCAGACAGACTGATGAAGAGAATGGCACATGAACATCTGTGTTTTCTTGTAAAACACCATTTTAGGGATTGGAAAGAAGGAAATGCAAGTATAGTAAAAGTAAGTCTAAATGTGTTATGTCAAAAATACAGCATGCCTATCAGTCAGCAGAATTAGCTACTGATATTCAAGATGAAGAATCTCAGTTTAAGAAATATTTGTCTGAGGTTTTTTTCTAGACAAATATGTACAGTATTCCAACTGCTCTCACTCGCAGATTAAATTGTACAGTCGCTCATTATGTACACACCTTCCTTCTCTGAAACAAACACACCTGCAAGACTTAAGTTTTTTCTTTTAATTTGTTCAAGGACAGCTCTATTAATACTTTTCCCCTCAAGCAGTTTTGGGGGTAAACTTAATTTCTTCCAAGGACAAACACATTCTTAAAGACACAATTTTTTCAAAAATTCTCTGTAGAAAGCAACATTGAATGATTTTGTGAACGAAATACTTGTTTGATGACTTATGTTTTTCTCTGGATTTCTACGTTTTCTTCGATTACAAATAAAACTTGTACTAATTACAAGCTGATCACATTACAAGATGATCACATCAGCAATATTGCAATCAAATGAATGCAGCAAATGAGCGAACTTCAGCGTCATAAAAGAGAACGGCTGCAGATTTGAGAGTTGTGTTACACCTGTGGGAATAAAGCCGCAATTATAAACAGGCGGTAACTCCAGATTTTAATTATTTTTTTTTCCTATAACTCCAGAGGACAGCATGAGATGTAAGTTCAGTGAGAATGAAAGAAGGATACAATTAAAGCAGATCTTGTAAATACTGATGTATTATCAAAAACATGAACAAGAATGTTTGGGTTGCACTGAAACATTAAAAGCTCTGGAAACGCTAAACAAAAACATTTATTTATTTATTTAAAATATATATGATGGTATTTTAAAAATGTATCTTATACACATGCATAAATAAATATGTACATGTATAAACTGCTTTTGGCCGGGATAGAGTTGGTTTTCTTCACAGCAGCTTGTGTGGCGCTACGTTTTAGATCAGTGACGAAAACAGCGTCGGTAAGATAGGAACGTGTTGGTCACCGCTGCACAGCAATTCCAAAGCGTCAAGGCCTCCTCTGTTGTGGCTACACTGGTGGGTGGGGACACAGCCAGGCAGGTGACCTGTACTAACCAAAGAGCTCTATTCCCTACCAGATAATATCATGTTGAGCAATAAAACGGAAAAGAGGGAATTTTAGGGAGGTCGGCCATCTTCTAATTGGTCATCAGTCTACCCACAAGAGGTGCTCAGCGACTGCCTTTGCATCACTTGTTTTGCTTTCTTCTCTCTCCTTCCACTTATCCTTCCATTATTAAACAATTTTGTTTTGTTTTACCTCGACTTCCAAGTTTTCTTGGTTTTATTCTTCCTTCCTCTTTTCCCATCCAACTAGGGATGGAGAGGGGATGGGAGCAAGTGGCTGCATGGTACTTACTTAGCTGACCACCGGGGCTAACTCACAACGGTACGTATTTTGCCAATCTCAAATAATTTCTCAAATACAGTACCACAGGATACAATTATTTGCTATTATTATCAGAGAGAGGCATAAAAATTATTTTCTGCTGCTGTTTTATTGAAATTAGAAAGCTTCCTGAAATTAGGAAGCTTCGAGGTTAACTACACTGATTAAAAATTCATTTTCATTAAACTGCATAACTACTGAAGTGAGATTGAAAAGCACCAATTTTTAACAAAGACAAAAGAATGCATTCAAAGAGAAATGAAGCAGATGACATTCACATCCACTACTGCAAGACTATAGAGGAAAAAAGAAAGTAATTATTTTCTAGGCTGATGACCTCAATGAACTTACATTATTCTAGAGAGATGAAATGAAAATCTTTTTTACCTTGCCACAGTGAAATTGTCCGGAGGCAAAAGCCGAGCAAGTTGAATAAAGATGTGATTAAGAGAAGCACAGAATCCACACCACTGTGCATAATAGAGCAGCAAGACATTCTGGAAAATTAAACGGAGAAGAGTTTGATTATCTTTTGTAGTTAATCTGCAGTAAGGAGGCCTAGTCTTCACAACATCTAAAACTGGGAACCCTTAAAATGTGAAAGGAAACAATATCCTAATGTTAATAAACTTTACTATAAGCTATTTACTGATGCCCTCTGTCTACTGTTTACTGAGTTTTATGCTACAAGTAAGTGACACACATCGATGTGAAAAAGGAGTAAGACTCCTTCCTCAAAAGTCTGAGCGATGATTTGCAAGAAACTTTTTCAGTAACGAGGTGTACCTTTTCACTCAAAACAACGGTATCTTGAAAGGTATTAGTAGTCACTTCAGTGATTACATGATGTTCATGAAAATGGACTGAAGGGTCATCGACAAGATGCCTTTTCAAGGGACTGTAGAGAATACTGAAATTTTTTATGAAGTTCTCTGAAATGGAATTGATACATAAAGTTATTTCAGTTTCATAAGTGTGTGATTTTGGCAGTTTTTACTTTGGAATTCAGAAGAGTCATTAATTGAATGTCATTAATTTTTGACAGTTTGGTCAGCTCTTACTAATCCCCACTGATGTGAAAACAAGATAAAATTTCAGTGATGTTTTGTTCTACTCATTACAGTCTTTTTTGCTTGCCACACTACTCCCCAATCTTGCTTCTACACGTACTCAACGTACTACAATAGTTATTTTCTACCCTCCTAATCTAACCACACATCTGGTAAACCATGAATAGTATCTTCTTGCTATTTTTCACTTTCTGCATAGCATTGATGTATTTGTCCTTTATCTTGAAGGCTCCACTTAATTTCACATTTATTTGCATGTCTTCTTCCATTTTTACTTCCTTTCCCTGTAATTCTCCTTTTGCTTTAGACCTTTAAAGACTGTGCTATTCCTACGCCAATATGGGCAGGCACCTTTTGTTTATCCGCGACCACCTTCCTCTTCATTCAACTTTCAGTTTAGTTGTAAGACATTTAACAAGTAGATGTCCAGCGGTAAAACTTTAAAACAAACTCCAAAGCCCTCAGGTACCTTCAGCTACCCTGCTCTGAGCCTGGCCACGTTCTCTAAATTGCTGCAAGGTATCGACTGTATCCTTCTTTTCAATTTAGATAGAGACACGTTATTCTGTGCATTAGAAAATAAAGAGTATTCAGTAATCGAGACAAAAAGATCTATCATCAAACACACATCAAATAGAAACTTTTTGTGCTGCTATTTCCAGACCAAAACTAGGCCCAAGTAAAACTGGCACTTTTGTACACACACACACAAAATACCAGATCATCCAATTTTACCAAACAGTGCTGCATTTAATTTTATATTTACTATTCAGCATTTCATCAAATTCTCACACCAGACCAAAACAGTTGTTTGTTTAGTTTTTTTCTAAATCTCCAGATTTGGAATATCCATGCACGATTAAGTAATACCTGAAAGGAGGGTGCTAATTAAGAAACATACTCCTGAATGTTTCAAAACCATCTGTAAAAACCGAACTCGTTAAAGGTATTAAACACAAATTTGATTTGTTAATTTAAAAAAAATCAGTAGTTAAGAGGCGTAAGGAAGTAAAATAATTTTTTAAAGAAAAAAACCAAACACACACACAGAACCCAAACATAAATCACAGTGATTCTTTGACAAAATATACAGAAGTAAAATTTTCTGAAAGCTTAAATAACTTGGAATAGAAATACACTGAGTGCTACTCAGAGAAACTTTCGTCATGCTCAGGAAATCCTGTCACCTGAAAAAAAGTTTGAGACAGAAAGTACTGGGAACAGCAAGGGGAAGGAAGTTTACATCTCCTCACTCAGATCTTCATTTTTCCAAAGCATAATTTTATGGCCACTGTGGGTTTTGTTTTTTTTTTCCAGACTGCTCTTCTGAGAGACTGAAACGGAGGCAGGATACAGGGCTGGAGGGGACCCTTAAGAAGAACATGACTATTTGTTCTAGGTTGTGCATACTTTTGTACTTAAAAAAATGGAAATGCCATTGACGCTGTAAGAATTATCTTGATATACCTTCTGGAACAATTTATCTTAATGCTATGTTCACCTGAATCGACTTCCATGTTTACTTACACTGCTAACACGAAAAATCTCTGCATTTTCTGAACATGGACGCTGTTTTGCACGTCATCCTGAGAGGTAAATGCCTGTGGACAGGCAGGTTGTGCCTTATGCAATAACTTGCAAGTAAATCAGAAATGTGATTGTTGGGTTGGTTGGGTTTTTGGTTTTGTTGGTTTGGTTTTTTCTCCTCCAATTCAGCCAGGAAATAGTATTGACAGATTTGGCCAAAACCACTTCAGAGCTTTACCTCGAAAACAAGTATGCTTTTCAAAATAAATTTAAAAACAACTTGTAAGTTGGTTCAGAGGACAAGAGGAAGGGCCAGTCTCTGCTGACAAGTGGGCAGTATCTTACAAAATTTGGGAATGTTTTAGTACATGTAACAGCTGAGCAAACACCACCACTACCAATAATATACAAACATTTTCTGTAATATCAAATCTGTTGGATGTATAGTAATTATATTTGTTTTGCACAAGCAAATTAGTTAAGATTTTACCAATTCTTTTAATGTATCAGACGGTCAAGAATCATACAGTTTAAGGTTCACTTCTTTTAAAGCTCTTGGTATAAGAAACTTAGCTCTTACATCTTGTACTGCTTGGTTAACTACTAAATAAATTGGAATAGAATAAATTACAATTCACAATGTTGGCTATCGTCTTACTTATCAAAACGGCTTACTTTCACAAGCTTACTTGCAAACTTAATTTTCATATATTCAAGTATTTGTATAGTGGATACCATACCCAGGGTAGATGCAACAAGTGACTGATTTTGATCCAGGACATAGTGCACTTCTTCTTTCAGATCAACAATGGCAGCAAATTCCTTAAGATAAGTAGATCTCGATGCTCCTAGTCTCTCTGCATATATCCAAAAAAGATTTGAATCCAGTAGATAGAGATTTAAGGTTTTGTTGGTCCTGCAGCTCAGACCGGTAATGTTAGTGTCACTACTATGAAGGTCAGGAATAACACAATTCCTATCCTCAATGTGAGGAATATCATGTTGGGTGCTACCTTTCTTCCCATGGGAAGAAAATGCTACTTTGGGGGTCTGAAATATGGTCTTCTCAGAACTAATGAAAGTTAAAAAATGCCTGTTTACTGTCCTGCAACATGCAGTGTAATAGCTAAAGGGACTATAGAAACTTAAGAAGTTGCTGCATTCTATGCTATTTGATATAACTTGAAAAAAGGTATGTTCCTGGAGGTAGAAAGAGTCCAAAGCTGCTTCTATCTCTAAAAAGTTACAGTGTGGCACATGAACTTTATTTGGTTTGACACCAAGGGTCTGGTTAACGCAAAGCTCACAGACGTTGTGAGTTCTGGATATTGAATGCCACTGCGGAAGCACCACTGTGTTACAACATGGGTACGTGGTTATGGAAAACGTTTCGGATAATTTCATATGTGCATCTGGTACAGAGGAATCAAAAGCTGGTGAATCAGTGTCTCCTAAGTGTTGAAGATCTGGCTCAGCTGCCTGGCTTTTATTACAGCTGTGGTATTCCAAGGCCACTTTGGTAATCTACAGGGGAAAAAAAGAAGAAAAAGCGAGCAAGATTAACCGTACGTAGTTCGCTTAAATACAGTTGTCTTTGTGGGTTTAACAACACATCTGCAATTACAGATGGAATCTCAGAAACACGAAGTTGACCACTCTTCTGCTTCATTCTTACAAAAAAAGTAGGAGGCTGACTTGATAACAAAGTTAAATTTTCAGATATTTCAGCATGTAAGAATTAAATGTATGGAAAACAAAAAGCCACTTTAAAATTTTTTCAGTCCACTACACTGATCTCAAGGTCACATTAAACGTAATCAAAATGTGGAACATACACACATTGCTTACGCAAGAACACTTTGACAGGAATCATAGTTATCAAAGGAATGGTGAAGCATCACATCTAGGAGGGGTGCTGTGTCACAGGACCATTATATCAAGATGTCTACAGCAAGTTTGTTACAGTCTTTATGAATTTGTTGTTAAAATGTTTTCATCCTGAAACACTCAATTAAATACTTAAAAGAAACCAGACTCCTCATTCTATAACCTCACCCGAAGATTTTGACTACCTACAGAGAGAAACATGAGAAGAAATTATGAACAGATTTGCTATAAGAAATCTCATTTCAATGAGCTACTACCAGTAAAAAAATTTACTCCAGAGTTTTAAACATACAACTTGACAGCCTTGTTCTTTGCAACTGCCTTAGTGACATCAAGGACGAAACCCAGAGGACAGCTGCAGTAAACATCTCTTCCTATGGTAAAAAAAGCTGCATAATATCTCTCTATCAAAGCGAAGGTATACAGGATCAACTGGAATATTTTGTATCTCATTTCACAATTTGATATGGATAAATACTGTTATTTAGCGGAATGAAATACGAAACAGAACATCTTCTGTTGCACTGATTTGCTCTAAATAAACAGTACCTGTTACTAAAATGATTAGTCTGTGACAAGCATCACTGAATTGTCTGCCAAAAAGACAAGTTAGGACAAGGATAACTGTGTTTCTTGTTCAGTCCTTCTGCAAAGATTTCCTCACCCGTATCTTGTAGCTATCTAGCTATTTCTAGTTTGGCTAAATATTGTATCACAATTTTTAATTTTTTTTTTTTCTTCACTGCTTCAGATACTGCAATATTAATTAGGTATCCTTGTGGAAATCACACATTCCAGGACACAGATGCCATGTATTTAAGTCAGCATTGCCACCAAAGCTTAGCCCTGCTTTTTCATCTTCTACAGATGCTGGTTTCTTGTTCCACACTGTCCTTGGTACTATGTGATCACCACTGTGATCTGCAGCTGTCTGATACTAAATGGGGCAATGGGTTCCAGGTGAAAAACAGCCCGGGAGAAAAAAAAGGAAACTTACTTGGCTGAAAAATAACTCTCTCATTTACTGCACAGCTATACAAACTCCTGTCCACAAATGGAAATAATGGCAGAGGAAGGGAAAATTCCAAGGAATGCACAGGATATAAAAAACTGATTAGTTCCAAGTAGTTTGTCAGTTGGGCTGTATTTCAAATAACACTGTCTAGTTTAATAAAAGATCCATTCTTCCTTGAGTAAACACCTCTGGAAAGACAGATGGAGAAGATAAATAGAACAGGGTGGACAAAACACAAGTCCTGCAATACTCAATACATTCTTGCTCTTTGTTTGAGCTATGTCAGCTGGAACCAAAGATCTGCATCTCTCATGTAGCACTCACCACAACAAGAAGAAAGACGAGGAAAAGAGTTAGGTGCTTGTTCTAAATTGTTGACACAAGACAAAGGCATGTTGTGTGAGATGCAAACCAGCATAAGGGAGTTGTGATAATATGGCCTGAGAAAGTGGTTTTAAACAAAACTCAATACTTGGAACAGTGAAATAAAATGAGGTGTGTATCACAATTAAGCTCAGAACTCTGGAGTTCTCAAATTCTAGTATTTCTGAAAAAAAATAAATATTTATTTCACTTACTTCATCTAAAAGAGGATGAATTTCTGCTAAGGGATCATAAGGTATAAATATGAGAAGTGCTGGTCCCTTCTTCAGCTCGTTGTTTAGAAGAAGGCTTTTTCCACCATGGGGTCTCAGCCAGCGTATAAGCATCTCTCGATTTTCTAGAGCCCACTTGCAAATGTTCTCAGCAGTATAGTTCATGGTGTCATTTGGATAGATCTTGAACAGGGAAAAAGATTATTATTTGTCCTCACTTGGTTTAGTAATGAATGCAGCTCCCAAGCACGGCATGCTCTGTTACTGTAATGTCTAGAACTCTCTTTCTAAAGGGAATTACACTATTCAGTCAGCTGCAGCGTTTCTTATACCCTTTACCTTTGGGAAATCTTTCCAAATAAACATTAGATCAGAAACATATACAATTTTTCAGGCAAAAAGTATTCTACTAGAGAAGCTTCTCTTTCTTTTTCTAATCTTTATGATCTTTACTTTTCTCATTAATATAGATTCTCTTTATAACTGAAAGAGCTCAGTCTCTTAAGTAGGTTTCATCACATATCTTGATTTCTGACATATTAGGAAACTTTTTCCCACTACTCGTTCACCATATTAACTCATTTTAAATTAGTCTTTCAAAGACCTCAACACCAAGAATGCATTTAAAACTGGTATTTGTTAATACTGAATGTGGGGAAAAGAAATGCATAATAAGAAGTGTTTACAGGTTCCAGTTTAATTTTAATAAATTAATAAAAGTTTATGTTAAATCATTTGCACAGAAAAAAGTATTTCAATTATTTACCAGTAACTGAATCCAAAAAATCCACGTTTTCCCTAGTCTCAACTGAATAAAACACAGGTTACAATACTTTTCTTCACTCAGTGTGGATAAAGTCTGCATGCCAAATAGCAAATTTCAAAGTTAGTATTTCAGTCTTTCAAAAATGAGGCACGTGGATTAACCATTACTATAAATTTTCAATTAAATTGATTTGCATGATTTTTCTAATGAGTGTAATGTCATACCTTTAAACCAAAATGCAAGTTTTCACTATTCCTACTATCCCTCCACAAAATCTCTTTGTTTATATCCTCACTCAAGGAGCCTTCTCACCCACTGGAAGAGGCAGAAACTTTAAGAAAAAAAAAATCTTTGTGTAGTCAGTTCTGAGGTGCTTGGATTTTTGGGGTTTTGTTTTGATAGAGACAATCAACTTGGGTCTTAGTTACCATTTAGAATAGCAGCTGCCTGGTAGAATGAAAATGTGTATTACTGTACAAAAATACTGTTCTTAAACATCCTGTTTCCTAAAGCTTCGTGAAACATTTATTCACCGTCTCCTACGAGAGACCTTCAATCTCCACGTACTGCCTCCTAGTCACTACAACATAAATACAGTACTCACAAGAGATGTGTTGGCGTGTCTGTGCAAATACACGCTGCCTGAATGCACCAAGGAGATCTCCTCTGCAACGTGTTTATCTGTGATCACTCCAAAGCGTATTGTTCCAAAGTAATCTGAGAGGGCAAATTGTCAGGTTTTAAATACGGTTATACACCCTGCACTTCTCTCCTAAAAGTCTTAGAAGAACATCTTCAAACCAAAACACAGAACATTGCTGCGTAAAGGCGAAGAAATCTTACTGAATAGCAACTGTCAATACTGGTGATTAAGTGAGGCAGAAGAAAAATGGCAAGAGCAGGCAACAAGAATAAACGAACAAGAACAAATGTGTTCCTCTTCTGCACTCAAGCTATAGAGAACGCTAACCTGAATAGTCCAATTTCTTGATTTGCTTATTAAACATGGAATCTACTATTAGAGATACATCCTGATACATGTTATGGCATCTCAAAAGCCAAAAGGAGATACACACAGAAGGAAAAGCTAAGAACGTTGACCGTTTAGATAATGTACTTTTACAGTAGATATATTATTTAAATACTTATTATAGTACTTCTTTATTTATAATACGTACACACAAGGACAGAATGCTTCTCATCTTTATGTTGCAAAGAACTATTCCAAAATGTAACTGGGGAAAGTACAGAAGAAAATACAGAACAGACTTCACACCATATACCAAGTCAGTGGCACAGTAAAAATCAGAATAATAGTATCAAATTCTTTCATTTGCTGATAGGAAGAAATATCCATAAAATATGCTAATCTTAACTTTAAGAAAGTTCTACTCAGAGTTTATGATCCTAAAAAATGGTATTAATCATATACAAAGTTTGCATTTTTAAAACACAATAGTTTTTGTACTTTAGATTATTAACGCAAAACAACAGGAGAAGAAAGCCTTACTCATCATGCTACCTTGGGACCAGCTCTGTAATTCCTTCCAGGAAAGCACTTTGTCGAATAGTGTTACTAAGTATTGACAATGTTAAGGTATTAGGTTTAGAGGCATTAGGTATGGAGCCTACAGGAAGGCTGGAGAGGGACTGTTCCCAAAGGCCTGGAGTGACAGGACGAGGGGCAATGGTTTTAAACTAGAGAAGGACAGATTTAGATGGGATGTTAGGAATAAGTTCCTTCCCGTGAGGGCAGTGAAACACTGGAACAGGTGCCCAGGGAGGGAGTTGAGGCCCCATCCCTGGAGATATTTCAAGGTGAGGATGGACAAGGCTCTGAGCAACCTGCTCTAGTTGAGGATGTCCCTGCTCCCTGCAGGGGGGTTGGACTAGATGACCTTTGGAGGTCCCTTCCAACCTAAACCATTCTCTGATTGTATGTTGCACAAAACAAACACTCTTGGATTCAATTTAAATAAACACCAGTCTGATTATGGGTCTATATGGGCTGCAGCCACACATTCAGATTTTTGAGGAAACTGCATCTTAACGTATCCTTGAACAGCAGGCTGTTGTATACTTTATTCCATGATGGCCAAACACATTCTAAGCCTTTTATGTAAGCAATCCTTGCACTGTAATAAGACAGTCTCCTAATTAGATCAACATCAAGAAACACTCAAAAGGGATTTATTCTCAAGCACTGCAAAAAAATGCTGAAGCCCATATACATAACTCATTCACAGATGGTTTAAGCTATGAAAATGAAGCTTTTACCTTTCTTTAATGAATGCAACGCTGACGTGAAGAACGTTAAATAACCAGGTGGTTGAGGTGAAGCATTGAACTCAAAATACCCTAGAACTCCAGGCTGAAATAATAACAATTAGTTAGTTAAGTTATTTTCAGGTACGAACTACGCAGGTCACAGCAACTATCTGCCTACAGTAAAACACAACAGATTTTAAAAGTACAACGTTTACTCAAGAACAGTCACCCCGTGTTGCAAGAAAAAGAATTCATGTTAAAAGCTTGAATGGAAATCAGTTCTAAAGCTGTAATTCAAAAGCTATGTGTAAGAGCGGCTTTTTATGGCTGTAGATGCGTAAGTTTCAAATCCCGAATCTCCCATGTTATCTACTAAATTCACTAAAAACAATTAATATTTGCTTGGCAACTGTGAGTCAGTTCCAGCATCAACATAAGAACCTTAAGCATCATAAAGACTTCTTTTAGTACTGGAATATCAAATGCGATTTTTCAGTTGTATAAACAACTTAAGTAGTAACACCTTAATTGTTCACTATATTGCACGTAATTAGCAACTACATGTGAATTCACACATTTTGTGTGTGAATATTTGAACTGTTAAGCAGAGAGCATCTGTTATAGGTCTAGCAGGCTCCCCTGACCCTAAACCGTGACATCAAGTGAGAGACGAACCGCACAAAAATAATGAAAGAGCCCCAGATCCTACCTGCACGCTCATGAAGTTCTTCAAGTTACCAAACAGACAATTCAAAATTTAAGAGACTCATCCCTAAACAGGCCTATTGACTTTGCCAGGTATGAAGCAAACCCAAATGGCTTCATATTAAACTCAGGAAGAGAACCTGGGAGAAGCCGACTTGAAACAGATAGGTGCATAAACTTTAAACTTCTCTTCTAAAATTCCAATTAAGTTTTGGTTTTAAATTTTGCAAAATATAATCCATTAAAAATTATTCTTAATTATAGGTTTCAATGCATCACTCAAATTGACTTAATGAACTTTCAGGATAGAGTTAAGTGATGGAATTTGGTTATTTTGTGTTATTTGTTTCGCAGCTCCACCAGTGAATACAGAAAGAGCACCTGCTACACAAAGCAAGAGTGCTCAAGGGATTTCTGTGGCATAAAAAGTGATTCACTGATTACCAACCAGTGTGGCAAATATATTCCCACATAAGCACTTCCACTTAGTATTTTGGAGGCTCCTTTACTTTTCCTGTTGAGTATTACATACAAAATTTTAAATTTCTTTTTAAACAAAACCGAACCAACCCACATATATTTTACCTGTTACTGTCACGAGTGTTATGAATTCATTCATACCAGCTATATGAACTGAGCTAATTATGAATTATTGATCTTGGGATGTTCACCAGGAACAACACTGCCCATTCTAGCTAATTGCCTGCTCTTTTTAGACAAGTATCATCTTCTATGAATGAATGCTAAACACAAGATCATTGTTCATAAAAATTCCTTATAAGGTACCCCAAGAAAATCATCAATAATAAAAACGAGATACAAACAATTAGTGAAATTTCTGCAATTATAACTGTCAAGAAGAAAAGATTAAATAAAAGAGAAGTGAAAACATATAGCAAATCAATAGCATCCATTCCTCATGAACACATCAGTTATTAGTGTTAATCTTTTTCTCCTAGTACCAAACAAAGACAGTAAAAAGAAACAATCCCTTAGAAAAAACTTTCAAAGCATTCAAATTAACCAAAATAAGGTGACTCGATTATAAAAATCTTAGTTTCCCATTTCCTAGTGTCGTTTCTGAATGCCATTACCGTACAAAGTGAACTTACGGCATCAAATAGCGAATGAAAGAAGAGTCAAAAGTGACACGAAGCAACATGAAGCCAAAAGTCATATTTAGAAATATTTACAAAAGTTATTAAAAAATGTGATGTTCCAATTCTGACTGCCAGTTCTGTTGCACACCAATAGCATAAGACTTCCAGATTGTGAAGATGTTCCTGTAAGACATTTCTGAAAAGTGGTTTTTTTCAGTAAGAAAAAAATTGTAGTGGGAAAATATATACTAATGCTATGCGCCAGTCAGTAATCTGGTCCTGTCACACGCGCCAGAGAGAAGAGGCTGTGCCCTCCTCGCTCCGACCTCCTCTCAGGTGGTTGTAGAGAGAGATAAGGTCTCCTCTCAGCCTCCTCTTCTCCAGACTGGACAATCCCAGCTCCCTCAGCTGCTCCTCGTAGGGCTTGTGCTCTCTGGAGCTGCTCGAGCATTTCTATGTCCTTCTTAGAGTGAGGGGCCCAGAACTGAACACAATACTTGAGGTGTGGCCTCACCAGTGCTGAATACAGGGGGACGATCACCTCCCTACTCCTGCTGGCCACGGGGTTTCTAATACAAGCCAGGAGGCCGCTGGCCCCAGTATATTTTACATTTTCTCCCTGCTGCAGGCTGCAATTATACATACAAGGACAGTGTTTAAACTGCTGTATTTCTGCTCAAGTACCATGCAAATTTTCCTTTTCTTCTGTCAGAATGATGAGATTTACTGGCTAATACAAACTACTCTGTCCACTTTAACAAAATTGAACACTTCCAGGTGCTAGTAACTAACAAGGAATCTTGCTCCATACAAGTGAGATTCAAGTCTAACAGAAGAGATAGCTCGATATATCAAGTAAGAGGTTCCTTGTTTTGAATACAAGTATGCTAAGGGAAGCTGGACAGCGGCAACTCCCATTTCTTTTCATGTAAGAAGCTCCAAACAATAACTGGTGTAGCAACAGCTACCTGCATGCAGTTTATGGGGGTATCTACATACAAGCTGCTACTGGCGATCAGCTGCTTCCAGGCAACCCTCCATGTGGACTCAAGGTTAACTGTCTTCGTGCTGGCAGTTCAGAAATGATCAGTTTAACAAGAAACACACTTGTTGCTATATATACTTGTTGCTGGAGGATAAAATATTAGAGTATGACATACAGAAGGTTTCAAGACTGGATATTAGGAGCACTGGCATTGCTAGAGTACACTGTAGCGCAGCTTTTCTTTCCGCAGAACAATTTTCAGCACTTGTCTCAAAGCGAGTGTCTGTTTTGGAACAAACCTGAGGATGTCTATAGTGAAGAGCTGTTAGTACCACCTCCTAACAAAAGACATATATAGAAATACAACATCATTAATTGTGGCGTAGCCTATTTCTTGCTTGATCTCTACACCAGTGGAACGGAAATTGATGTGTGATGCCAATTAAATCAAACAACAAGTTTGACAGGAATCTCAGCAATTACAGAACAGCAAGTTCCTAGAAACTTTAACAATTAACAGAGATTTTTAGGTGAGGAATTTTTATTGGACAATAGCCAGCATGCTTTTATTACTGAACCATGTTTCAAGTCTGTCACAGTTCTCTGAAGGAATGAGCAAGCACGTAGATGACTGATGTACTCGGTGCAGTGTACCACAATTCCCCAAAAGCCTACAAGAAATTACCAAACACAGTGGCAGAAACTAAGGTGATAAGGAATAACGCAGAAGGACCTTTTCTAGATTTGTAGAAAAGACAGCAAACTACAGGTAGAAGTTATGTTTTACCATAGTCAGACAGACAGTTAGGATGTATACGTCATGACACTTGTATTGCTCAACATTTCTATAAACACTTTAGAAAAGTGAGAGAAGGGTGAGAAACAAAATTTGCAAAAGTTATTGGAAATCAGTGAAACTAGAGCTGACTCAGAAGAGTTGCAGAAAGATAGTATGTGATGAAAGAGCTCTGAAATTTAAAAGGTCGATAAATGTGAAGTAATGGGAACAAGGAACAGAAAAAAACCCCACAGCTACGACTAGCTTTTGCAATTAGATAAATGCTTCTACTGTCAACTGTTTCTATTCCAATTTGTATTTATTTAACGTTTTGGCTATATTGCATTGAGGTAAGGGAGATTTTTTTTTTTGTTTTTTTTTCAGAATTTCAGACTTGTGCAGGCAGGCAACTCCTGCCTCATTTTATCTGTGAGCACAAGAAAGAAAACAAGAAGAAAGGAATGTGTTACCTCTGGGGAAGAGGCACTATTACATACCACTAATTCTACACTGTAGCAATGCAAAAAAAGAAACTGTTGATTGATATTACATTAATTGAATTTACAAGTAAATGTTTGTTTTCTAAGGATGTTAATAACACTGTGTACCCAGAAATGAAAGCAAATTCTCACATCATTAGCACCACATCACCCTACCCAAGAGCAAGCTATGAAGTCAAATCCACTTCTGGGTCACGTACAACACAGCCGGTTAATGCTCAGGAAGTATTTCTACACAAATAGAGCTACCTCCCAGAGAGATCAACTTCTCTACTGAAGCCTGAAGATGACAAGCTCCCTGGGCACACTTAATTTTCAAAAGTGAATGAAGCTTTTTGTCTAATTATAGAAGCTGCATGTTTTCTTCCTCTGTGCCTGAAAAGGATGAGGCTATTTCTGCTAGCTGGGTTAGTCAGATGAGTGAGACGTGCCAGTTTGGATTAAAATGAAACTGTTAGATACCTGCAGTTAAGAAAGCAAAGGAAGTCTGATTATAGGTACGGCAGGAACGGCATATCTTTCTCCTGATGTAACTTAGAATGTCCTATATATTCTGAGATTTTAACAGGTTTCCAAATGAGATTTTTTTCCCTTGCTCTCAAAAATTAATTTCTGATTCTTACCTTGTTCTAGTTTTGCGCTATTATCATTCCACAACCACAAAATAAACTGAAATAGTATTAGAAAATACAGAATCATAACTTTCAAGTTTTCTACTAGAATTTTTTTCACAGAGTTTGAGCACCCTCTTGTGAGATCAATACAGAATCTCAAGATATTCAAGATTTGGTTGAGGAATACACAAAACACCACCATGTAACTAAGTCCACTTGTTCTTATGTTTAGCTGCATTCTGTTCATCAGTACTTCGTAGAAATGAAATCGTGTTAATTAACATTTGAATGCAAGGTAAAATACTGATAGATTTGAGCACCTCTTGGTGTGATTCAACTTACCAAAAAATGCTTTGAATGTTATCTTGGTACCTTTATAGTACTTGTTAGTTCAGGCACGCTAACCTCTTTAATAGACTTTGATACTCAACTGAGTGTGAGTAGAGTTCTTGGTTTTCTTTACTAGATGCTTTTTCGGTCAAAAGCTGGCTACTGGAATTTGAATGCAAGATTAGATGCAGAAGCTTCACAAATTAGATGGACAGGGACAACTATGGGCTTGAAGTCCTGGCTATCAGCAAACTAACAGGCAACAACAAAAGGCCCTTGAAACAAGAAAAGAAGGGTGCAGTAGCTCTTTCAAGTGTGAAAACACATGCTGACCAGAAGTTCAGCTCCACATGACAGTCCACAAATTAAGCACTCATCTACTAAAAACTTCCCCACCTACTGCATATTCCAGATGCATAGCGCTATCCTTGGATACAGAAACAAAACAATGAGGACCAAAAGTGAGTGACAGGCAACTCTCTGTGACCTACTGCTTCCTTAATATGGGAGATCTTAATAGCAAAGTAGAACGAAACACCTGAGCAACAGAATGGGCACTGACTAAGAGCAATCTGGGGATCAGCTACAGAGAGGTTACTCTCAACTGAAATTTTCAAGTCAAAACTAAATATCCCTAACTTAAGTTGCCAGAACCCATTCCCTAGCAGAACGCAGGACTAAAATTAGATACTATTTTTAGTATCTTTGAGAAAATATTCTGACCTTCAATTAACTTTTTAATGAAGAAATCACAGAAACCCGATCAAGCAGCAGATAGTATTCAAAATGCCAAATAATCTATCTTTTACAGTCCTTTTTCTCCCTTCTGCTAAAAATTAACATTTTAATAT
The DNA here is from genome assembly GCA_013396935.1 of Baryphthengus martii. Lineage (NCBI taxonomy): Eukaryota > Metazoa > Chordata > Aves > Coraciiformes > Momotidae > Baryphthengus > Baryphthengus martii. The sequence continues at coordinate 51,948 of VWZK01021899.1, read as the reverse complement.
ATAAAAGATCAAAATCAAAGGAAGAAATTAGCCAAGGCTCTCAAAATAACAACTAGTTTGTGCCATACATGCACTTCCTCTAACCTACTCTAGTCCCTAAACTTTCTCACTTCTTGAACACTGGAGTGTTTCTTCTTCAAAAGCTATACAGCTTCTCAACTTGCATGGAAAACATTAGAAATGTGGAACATTTCTAACTTTAAAATTATGAAACAAAGTGTTTATTTCTGGTTTAAAACTAACTTCTCCTTTTTGCCTGAAAACTATTTGTTTTCATTCATTTTCATTGTTTCCATTCATCTACTTTTTTTTTCTGTTTCTTAGGTCTTCTCTGTACCCCAGCTCCTGACCACTCAGCACTCGCCTTTCTTACTGCACTCACCCTGCCCTGTGCCCTGGATGGATCTTACTGTACAAGTCGGCTGGTTTTGTATCCCCTTCTCCTCCTCTCAAGTCTTAACTTTTCATCAGCAAGACACTGAGCTCCCAATGCCACGGTCTGGGAAATCACAGCTTTAAACCACTGTGGGGCAGCATGGCAGATCAGACTCTATTCACAGTTCAGAAAAGAACCGACAAATGCTGGACATAAATAGAGATTGAGCATTTGGAGCTACAGGATTTGAAGCACAGAAAGAGGGGAAATTTAACACAGATGTAAAAATATCTGATCAATTGCTAAGCAGTACTTAAAAAAAATATTTCTGGTTTTGCCATAAATGTATCTTTTATCTTAGTCTTTTTCCAACAGCAATATACCTCCTACTGTAAAGCAAATTTACACTTAATGTCACTGTACTTACTAGCTACCTTTTGTAGACTATCAAGAAATAATTCACATAACACAGACCAAAACCCAAGCATGTCTGGTCTTAAATCTCTATAGAAGGCGAAAAAGTAACACAGTTTTAGAATGGCTAAAGTAAAGCAGTGAACGGACAACAGAATTGATTGTGATCCCAGAAAGTATCAGCATCAGAGACAGTCACACAACTCTCTACTCCTGACTCACAGTCCCCACTTAAAACACTGGAAAACTGAACCCATGGAGAGCTCCTGAGAGATAAACTGAGGTGTGAACAGCATAGCTTCTACCCACGGTAACCACCGGTGTGGGTCCCCTTAGGCTGCGGCAGCTTTCACTCAACAGCACAAGCCATATTCCACTCCATGGCAGAACCAGCCACTGGAACAGGCACTAATTCAAAGAGGAACTCGGCTTCATTCTGAAACACTGGAAAACTCCTTGCATGTTCTGGCCTCTACTACAGCATTCTGCTCTAATAGCCTGGGGTTTCACAAGATTATGGTACTTCTCCATCACGCCCTACAGAAATGAACAGTTGTAAAGGGATTATAAATGGTTCTGCTGTTAAGCACAGTTTGTCTAATTGAAAGTTACTAACTCACTAGTATAGCTACCAATCCTGGCACCTCCGAAAACAACAGAGCAAAAATTAATGAAACACAATGTACCAGTGGATTAAATTCATGAAGTTACGGTATGCAAAGTGGTTAGGAGCTGTTGTTTCATCTGATTTCATTTTTTACTTAACAGACTTTTCTTACTAGAAAGGTTTAATATTCGTCTAAAAATTAAAGCAATGTTTGTATATTTCTCAAATGCTTCCTCAACTTTGACCATAGGATTCCTGGAAAAAGATTTCACCCCTCTTTCTTGTTCATATGTAACTTTTTGGTGAGGTAGCAACTTTGACTGTTGTCTCTAAAGTACTGTAAATTGGGAACATCACAAAATCATAAGAGTCACTGTACAGGGAACCAACATTATCAACCTGTCATTTTATATTTTTATGATTTTAACAAACTTACAGGGCATTGATTTCAAGAGCCTGAAAATAAATGAGTACTTTGGAGCAGATCAAATTTAATTGTGAAACAAGTCAAATTCTTTCTGAACCACAGTGGTAAAGCTAGATAAGAGAGACAAGTACCTCATAATTTGAGAGGAAATCTAGTAATTTTGATCGAGACGAGATGTAGAGTAGTGGTGTCATCACCCGGCGAACAAACTTTTCAATATAAACAGCACTCATAGGGCCTTTGTATTCAATTGGTCCAAAACTAGTACCAAAAAAAATAATAAAACATTAAGACTTATTTTAACAATAGAGTCCCTCCTGGGGGTGGCAGAGATAGCAGTTACATAGACAGCACGCTCAGCCTCTAGGGAATTGCTCGCTGTATTAATTAGCAGTGGCTTCTGTAACTGACAGCGGAGTTGCGTTACCAGATTTGACGTACAAGGCAGAAATTGCAGTGTCTATGGGTAGGTGCAGTGTGTTGGTGGGGACAAAGGGATGGAGAACACCCCTGGGACTGATTAAAGCAGTTGGTAAAATGGAGGTATGAATGATAGGGTCACAAATGTATCTTTCTGCTTTGTCTGAAGTAAACACACGTGACTTAAAAATACAGATTGGAAAAACGTCGCTATTTTCACTTGTTTTTTTAAAATCTTTAGGAATTTCAAACAGATCAAAGTTGCAATATTTTTACATAGACATTTACAAGTAGCACTGATAAAGCAGGGACAAATCCAGTCACAACGCTGACAGACAGACTCAGTGAGTCTACAGTTTCTCCCCCAGCCATCTGATAAAACAGCACATTAGGTGCTAAACCAGAACGCAGTTCAGGCCTTGTGGCTACTGTTTCCAGAGCTTCTCCTTCATCCCCTTGAAACCCTGCATCTGATTTATTATCGTGTTGGACAAAGTATCACAGTCCAAAAGGAAATCAAACACAAAAAGCATGAGGAATTAGTCCATCCCCACTGAAGAATTTAATGTGATGCAGTTTTTAATACAGTTTATACATACAGACACTCACGCTGAAATACCTACATTCAGATGCTCTGAAATGGTCTTAAGATCATTAGATTATTCTACATCCTATAATGGTTTGTTACAAACCTCGTGTCTTATCAGCAGCATGCACTGCTCCGGTCTGTTACATGCCGAGTACGCAATATTTGAGGTTTAGTATCTCAGGCATGAGGGGTGAACTGCCCTTCGGGGTTTTACGAAGTATGAATATGAACGTACTTGCTGTGACTCTGTTTAAGGTTACTCACAATACACAAGTGTATCCATTTATTGTGTTGTCATTTCAAGATAAAGTAAGTTAAAGTCAATGTACATCCACATGAGGTTGTTGGGTTTTTTTTAATTACAGTCTGAATTATGCCAGTGTCATCTGTGTCTATTCCGAGCTCAGCTGACAAAGATCAAGACTGTTCCTCCCCAATACATAAATCCCTCTCAAAACCCAGTATCAGCCTCTGTGGTGGAAGAGAGCTGCAGCTCAAGATTAGAGTACACAGGTAAAGTACAACTGATGACCTACACAGCATTCAGCTCCTAGCGTTACAGAGTGTGTTTATCATCTGCTCCACACAAAGAGAAAAGAAAAAAAAAAGGATAATAAATACAAATACTCAAAAAAGCGGTAATATATACAAACACTAAAAAAAGTGAGATTACAAAAAATTCTGTACAATTATATGTCAATATCTGGAGCATAAAAAAGTGAGTATAAAGTTCAAAATTAGAGGAGAGTTTTCAGTACATAGTGTCATTTAAATATGCACTTAAATTCCACTAACCTCAACAGCCCTTAAGTACATACTTTATTGCTGTCACAAATTGCAACCAGTTGATACAACCCATCTACAGAGCAAGCAGAACTGAAATTAACATGTAAATCTGAATTCTTTACTTTCAATTGGAAGCAGAACTTCCAGCAGATGCATAGGCAAAAGAAAACTTCCTCAAGGAAGAAGGATTGCACAGCATGTCATTTAAGTGACATTTACAGCCCATCTTGACACCAAAGTAGCATACAGGATGAGCTTCAGCCAGAACCTCCTCCTCCACACTATTTACTAGAGCCATAAACACACCATTTGCAAAATGCATCATTTTCTATAGTATCTATTTCCCAAAATAACAATAAACCCCCCAGATTGTACATATGAAATCTTACCTCCGATGGTATAAGTGTATTACAGGAAAATAAAAGAAATGCTTCTGCTTCCTACATTTCCCCTGGTTCCACCAGCAATTTACAGCCACAAACAGCACCTGGAAAGCAGGCAGAAATTCACAGATAACAAAGAGCATTACCGTGACCTTCTTTTGTCTCAACAGGAATTTTTTCCAAGCCACTCCACCTCCTATTTTCTGTATCTCTTCAACTCAGTTCTCCATCTATCGCACTATTTTGGTTTTGTCATTTTGCAACAGCAATCCTTTCGGTCGCTTTTCTTTGCAGATTAAGCTTCTTAATCCTTCAAAATTATTAATTTAGTTATAATCTGTATCAACTACTTTTTCCGCAGAGTGGAGCTCAATGCGCAGAGGCTTAGGAAAGCTGTACCTGTGAAATGTTCACAGGTAACCAACTACTAGAAAACCGTGCTATGGCTACATTTTATATGACTACCAGTGTCTCCCAGAATCCTGGAACTGGAAGTAAACTCCCTGCAACTTTTGTCTGAAGGCAGGTGGATAAATATCAGAACACTTTACAGGAAGAAATTTGTAGAGTTTCCCATTCAGTAGCAGAAACAACAGACAACTGAGCAGGAATCACCGGTTTTGTCTATTTGTTCTAACGCTCTCTCTATGTTAAATTAAAATTAAGACAACTGGCTGAGTTACCCTAAAACGTGAACATTCAAGTCCTCCTGGTTCCCATGGGATGATACAAATTAGCATTGGCTTGGGAACTAAAAAGTTATCAGGTCGTGTTTAAGTTTCGTGTTTTCTCTGGAGTTACCTGGTCTGACAACTTGCTGGCCACACGTTCTATTTCTTCTCTTGCTGCAATGGACTGGCCACACCACGGCGCATAGAAGAAATACAGCACAATTTCCGAATCCTGACGAAGGTGATCTGCATAGTCTAGTTGTCCCCGAAAAAGATCAATGACTGGAGATCTCGCAGAGAAAAAATTCACGGGAAGCTTTGCTGGCATTGTTACATCTTTTGCTCGACTGCAGGAAGGAAATTATGAGCGGTTATTGACACTGCTCAGCAGGAGCTAAAAAAAGTGTGCCCAAACCCCTCGGTTTTAATCTTAGTAAAGGTCATGCAATGACAAAACTTTAAAATTTGATGCAAATGACCACAACTTACATCGTCTGAGTTAGTTTCGTGAAATATCGTAAAAATCTAACGATCCTCCTCAACAAGCTTGAGAAAGCCGCGCTGCAATACCATGCGCTATGTTTGCAGGTATGTTAGCTCACACTCTTATTGCTGGTGGCCACACAGCACAGAATTACCAGAAAGAGTGATTTCTTTGGATTTCTTCCCTGGCCTCATCCTCTTTTAACACTTGTACTTTAGGTAACAGGACCCTGATAAAAGAAGAGACACTGGTCACAAAGCTTTGTGATGTGATGTTTATATGAACAGAGACTATTACCCTGCCTTACACTTGCTTTTTAATTATTCTACATTTCTCTTCTTTTATACTGTATTAGGAAAAAACACAGAAATGTGCATTCGTTTGTTTTACTGATTCAAGCACGGACTGCTAACGGTTTAGGGCACACTTCCTTTTCAATGTAAGGACAACACAAACAGAGAGGCTTTCTTGATTTAGATATTATGACAGATAAAGTTTCTTAGAGAAATTACTTTGATCAGTACTAACAAGAACATAAACCAACCACTGAGGAAATATTTTTCTACCAAATCAGCAATCAAACAATCCAGAACTTGGCATTTCCAAGGTGTTCAGAAGTAATTATGGTATAAACTGCCTTAAATGCACGTGAATGATCATATTCTCTTTTTTTATATTCTCTTAATTCCAAAATTTTCCACTGGCTATATTCACACTAGTGAAAGATTAAAAACTTGCCTCCACCACTGTAATGCTCAATTTAGCCATGGCTCCTTATGTGACAGAAACTTTTAGGAAAGACTGTGCATTACTTTACCTTGTATCACAATAAAAACTTTATATTAAAGTTTTTATCTGATATTTAATCCTTCTCAGGTTACCATTTTTGCAATTGTGATAAAATTATTGAGCCCTTAACACTGTCAAACTCATATATTAAGGAATCTCCTAACAACACTGCCACATTTTCAAACTTTACAGTCATTCTGGTTTGTAAGAAGTACCTTTGTTTTTAGCACAGAGCTCCAGAAAAGCCCCGGCTTTTCTTTCATTCCCAAGTTACTAAGCGCGCATTCAAAGCTCAACACTTAAGAACCACTCCCAGTATATTTTCTAAAAGTTACGGAAACCTGTAAATTGTGTGTGAAAGACAGTATCTGTTTCAAAATCCAGAATTTTGAAAATATTAACCGGTTCCTCACGCTTACAATTCATTAATTCCACAAAATTATGTTTTCAGACAGATGGCCAAAAATCTAGTCTCTTCTAAGGACTTCTACCTTTGTTCCTTCCCTTCTTCCCCAGGTAGCACCTCCTTCCCCAGCCCTTAGGTTCTTACGTCACCTTACAAACACCATCTGGTCCCCTCCTGATTCCGTGCCCTGTTCTCACCCAAACTGCTGCCTTCTTGCCCTGATTTCTAACTGCCAGCTGAACAGGACACAACACTGCTGTGCTGCGCCTCCAGCTGACGGGTCAGCACACGTATGCTGACACCTGTTGAAAGCAAACCACGGCAGCTAAGTGCTGAGCTCACGCTAACACACACTTCTTCAGAGACGGGAACTAGCAGTTCTCCTCTTTAACTAGCTTAATGAAAACGGGCAAACCAAGTAACCCTCCAAACTGTACATGGAATTTTCACACTTGAATCTCCTATGTTTCTGACAGCAATAGAAAAAGGAATACTTTTCTAGTACTGTCAGTCTAACTACCATCTGAAAAGCCAAACCTGTTTAATCGAACTTCCCGGAGAGAGTACAAGGTGGCGAGAAGCACATGCCAAGCACATTCCACTTGTGAGCTCTCAAACACAGCAGTAAAATGAAAGGAACATGCAGGTCTTAAATAAAGGACAGCAGGAGGAAAACAGAAGCATCATTACAAGTGTAAAAATATTTATTTTTTTTTAATGGACAGTAAAACAGGAAGCTGACTAGGTTCAGAAATCTTTCATGACATATTCTGTAATATGTCATCTGATGGTCACTGTGAGATACAGACTTCTGGAAGAGAAGCACTGCTGCTTGCAGAGCAAGTCAGTCAGACAAAATTCACTCCAATTCAACACATCCTCCCTCTGTGGACAGGTGAGAAAAGAAGGCCTTCGTATTTTTCAGAAGCATTACCTGTGAATCAAGTCTTTCTTGGAATAAAAATTTGTCAGATTCTGCCTCCTCCTACTCCCCAAATTAAACTCCAAATCCAGTAGATATTCTTAAACTAATATAGCATGACTTGAGGCATGGAACTAAACTAAACCTTGAACTAAAACCCATCCTGAACTATCAAGATCCCATCTTAGGCTCCAGAAAGCGGCTGCCCAGCTGCAGCACAGGTATGTGCCTATCGCACATCGCCCAGGTCTCCCCACGCTTCCAGCTACAAACGTCACCTGGTTCCACGTGTTCCATACCCACCTACACCAGGCTCCCAGCAAACAAGAACCAAAGAGAGTTCAACGATGAAGAAAGTTCCAGCTCCCACGAGGAGCTCCACCAGACTAGGCGAAAAAAACCTGCAAGGCATCTGTCCGAAGCAGTCGTAGGTAACGGGGGCTGCCGACACTAACGCAGGAGCCAGAAGACACCCACTTTCCCCGCGCTGAACCCCAAGGCAGCCAGCTCAGCGCGATGAGCAGCGGGTTTCAGCCCCGTGCTCCCCCAGCCCTTCTGGGGCAAGGCGAGACACGCGTTACGCTCTGGAGAAGAAGAAAACCAACCTCCTCAAAAAAAAGCACCCTGCCCTCAGGTGCGTGTGCACCCGCGTAGCTGCCGCCAAAGCCGGACGCCCCGGATGAAGCCGTAGCTCTTCCAAAAACACCGCCGCTTCCTCCACGCCCAAGCAGGAACTGGAGGCGCGGGGGGCCCGTGTCCCCCAACGCCGCCGCCACACCGCGGAGCCGGCGACGGTGTCCCCCCGAGACGAGGACGGTCGCTGTTGCCACGGGGATCGCATGTCGCTGGGCCTGGAAGACGTTCGTCACTCGCCCCAGGAACGGCGGCTACGGACACGACCCGACCCGACCCGGCCCGGCCCTACAGCGCACAGAGGCGTGCGGCCAGAGAAGGCACAAGGGATCGGACCGTCTCTCCCGGGCCCGGCCGCCCGTCTCCCCGGCACGCCCCNGCCCCACGGCGGCAGAGGGGACCCGCGGGAAGGTGAGAGCAGAGCCCCGGGGAAGGGAGGGGGTCCGGCCGCGGGAGAAGCCGCGGCGGAGCCGTGAACCGGCGTCTGTCGCTCGCTGCCCGTCCTGCCCGCGGCCTCGGGAGAAAACGCCTTGAGAGAGATTTTGTTCGCCTCGTGCTCCCTGTGCAGGACATCCTTAAAATTCCCGTCGCCCGGCTCAGCAAGTAAATAACTCCCCTGTCATTGCTCCCTTTCTGCGAGACTTGAGCCCCCTCCGGCAGTTACTCCCCAACAGTCCCCACTCTACAGTTATTAACGATGTCACACCGTCCTTACAGAACAAGGATTTCATGTTTAGTTTTGTCTAGAATTACGTCTAGTAATTTACAGAGCACTTACATTGAACAATAACAGCATAAAATTGAGAAAACAATTCAGAAAGGCACACGATACAATCCAATTTTGTCACAGGAATACCAGTGTCCATAGCTCTACAATGTAAAAAATAAGCATTGCAGCAGGCGGTTATTTCAAGCACCAAGCTAATGTTATATGCCTACTTTAGATGATACTCAACTGGACTCTAGCCTAGCCTCTAGAGAGGAGTTACCGAGCAAGTTGCCCTAGCTCTGGCAGAAGAGTATCATGGTGGCTTAATACTCACTGTGCTTTTATTTCATGAAGTGAAAGGGACACAGCGTCCAGGCTTGTCCTGGATGGGTCGTACTGAATTTACGTTCAACACTTCTTACATGCACAATATATCGCCAATGACTACATTCAAACTACTGAAGTCATTCTTAAAGCTCTTCTAATTATATATGGTCAGACAGTAACAGAGAAAAATAATCCTGAGAGGATGGAGAAGTCAGTCATGGGGAAAAAAAGAAACCTACCTTTAGCTATTTTCAATGAATGCGTGAAAGCAGCTTAGTTTAAAAAAAAAAAAAGGGGGGGGGGGGGGGAATTAAAAAAAAACACCAAAAAAGCTGAAACAATAATCTGCAGAG
>VWZK01021899.1:13135-42637 GCA_013396935.1 Baryphthengus martii | reverse complement strand
AAGGGGGGGGGGGGGTGTGGAATTAAACAAATACACCAAGAAAGCTGAAAGCATGATCTGCAGAGAAGCCAAAATGCAACAGAGGCTCCAGTAACTGTAAAGCCAAAAGGCTTGTCAGTCAGAAGTCACTCAGCCCATGAATGGTTTTCCAGTTCCTGTGGTCTGCAGGCAATGCCATTTAAAGTCCTGTCCACCTGGCAGCTGAGTTCACGCTCAAGGGAAAAGGCTGAAAACATGTCCCAGCACCACATAGCTCCAAAGCGCTCGCCCACAAGTTAGTGGCCGTTTTTGTTATTTTAACGATGCAACGAGCTAATGATAACACAGAAAACTGCAAACAAGCAGCCGGAGACAAAAATACCAACGCGTTCAATTTTTAGCTACAGGCGCTCAAGCTTTTTCAAATAGGCAAATAATTGTTTTTACAAAATCTCAAGCCTGAGAGGCTACATGCAGAAAACAGCTTTGTGTAAAGTTCTCTTTATTACAGGCAACATTAGTCCATACAATACACAATACTGACATACAAGTGTAATCTTTCAAAATCATCATTTAAACAGCAAAGACCAGGAAACAAGAATTTTAACTACTTCGTTTTCAAAAATTAATGTGTTTTTTCCTCCCAAGATCCTTTTCAGTAAATTATATTGAAGCATACAAAGAGAAAAAAAATACCCATTCAACATATATTGTAGTTAAATGGTTATTTTGTTTAAAATCTTTAATAAGAAAATCCTTTTTAGCAACCTACATAGAGATAAGTAGCAAACTTGGTTTTAAACAAATCCTCTCCATTAAAAGATGTGAAGAATTTTCATCCATCATTTTCTCCTTAGCCCATAACACTCTGCTTTGTAATACCTTGATACTTTAAAGTTTTTCAACTGAAGGACTGATACTAGGGGGCTTCCTAGATATTATAACCTCTTTTCCCCCTCTTCTATTTCCTAACTTTCTGTCCAACAGAAGGTGAGTAAGCACATAATACTTCAGATTTTTTTAATCACCACTCTGTTTCATGAGAGCATAGACAGGTCTGCTCAGTCCCCCTAAATCTACTATATTTTGGTGTTCAGGAGGAACAATTTATGCCAATAAAAGCAGAAAACCTGCAGCTTTTCTGTCACATGCTTTTGATTATTGTAAAATTTTCTGGTTTATGCTTCCAGCTGATAATATGTATGTGTCATCTTAGTATTAGTTTAAATCTTTAAACAAAAAACTATATTTTCCAAAGTCATTATCACTGGGAGCAATCAAGTGGTCTTTTCTTGCTTTGCTGAGCTTCATTCTTAAAACTTGTCTTCGTTCTTCCCACTCATGGAGTTCAGCATTTCCATGGGCATATTTACAGTTGTTTCCTTCAGTGCAAGTACCAGCCATATATCTGTTAAGACATTTCAAACAGTGTTTGCACAGAATTATCGGGCTCGCTATTGTAGCTAGGTATTTTCATCTGATTACGTTTTTCAAATACAGATAGTAAGGACAAAAAAAACGCAGCTAGACGAGTATATACTTTTCAAGGAAGATGATACTAACTCTGTTTAGCATTTGATTATATTTTCCTTTCCCAGCTGTCAAGTATTTACAGAGGACAAGAGATGGCTCTTTTCTTTCTGTACTTGATGCTCCTCCTTGATTGAGTCGTTTATGGCTGAAACCTTTGATTTCATTCATCATGTCAAATTATCAGGTAAACAAACACTTTACCTTTTAACTTACTCAGCTAAACTACTACCGTTAAAAAAAAAAATCCAGCTAACCAGTTACCATTTGTTAACTAAATTTGGGGGTTAAGTACTCAGTATGACTTAAGACTCTCTTGCCCTAATATTTTTGTATTGTTAATAAGCATGACAGTTTGTATTCACTTTATACTGCATATCTGAGGTCTGCTAGTGTTCCACACACATCTATTTAGCATGTTACTTAAAAATTTAGTAAAGAGGGCATGGGTGCTCCCATGCAAAGACTGCAAACAAAAAATATCTTGCTTTATATGCTGTGCAATCTCTCAAGATCTCTAAGGCATTCAAATCTTTAACTTGAACTGGAATAACAAAGGTATCCGTACCAGGGAATCGAATCTTTAACTCCAGAATGCAGATTCCAAAGTTTTTAGACTTCCAAAGAGATTCCAACAGTAAAAAGAACTTTCAACAGATTTACAAAAAAAAAAAAATAATAATAAAAAAAAAAATCTACCGCAGTCAGGTAAGCAGACTGCATTTAAGAACTAAGGGGAGCAGCAAAACATACAACCCATACTGGGGAAAACCAACAGGTCTTGTGGAAGTTCTCTTCTCCACGTTCATAAACCATTTCCAGTAACAAATACTCAATTTTAAGTCATTTGGTTTGATGCTGTTCCATTTCTACTTGTCTTACAGCTCCAGTATCACTGTCCAGCTAGGCAGTGTTCTTGTGTTCCGCTAGTAGTTAATATGCAGATGCCCAAGTAAACTTCTAATAATTCTAACAGTATTTCACAGAGCTGCAATAAACCTGGAACTCTCTATTACCATCACACAAGCATGAAGTTGGTTCCACAGTCAGGCACTCTGTCATGCCCTGAGTGCCAACAGCACATGTTGAAATACTGTTAATTACTTGATTTCTTGGTGAAAGATGCATGCAAAGCAAGAAACAGAAACATTGTCCGTCAAAACTAATAACCACCTGAATTATTTACACTATGAACTGTTATTTTTTTAGCACTTTTGACATGTTAAAAACAACATACCTATCACAAATGCTAAAATATCCAGTTGGAAAGCGATACTGCCAGCAGTTTTGATCATCCTCAGTGTGGAAAACCTTCTCTTTATGCTTTTCTGAAGAAATGTGACCCTGCCATTGCTTCTCACTATTACAGTTCTTCCCACACATCCAACAGTGAAAATCCACCTGATTTACAAGGAATTTGAAAACAAAACATTGACAATTTAATACTGTAAGCACGGAACTGCCCCTAATACATCCTGAATGTTTTCTTCATGTAAACTGTTGTTTACTTAGACATATCTAGGTTTTTTTACACAATCACCTGAAGTTTATGATCCCCACTGGCTTTAGAGGATTCAGAAGAACTGCTTTAGATCGTCAGTTAAAGTTTGCATTTAGTGTAGATTCTAAGAAAGCACCAAGAAAATAAGGACAACAACGTATGTAACTGACTGGGGAGAAAAAAACAAACAAACAACAAAACCTCAACATCTGAATTTAGAATTATATCTATGATTACTTACTGTAACTTCAGCATAGTCGGTCGGCATGTGAATTTGCTTCCCATTTTCTTTGTTTGCCTGAGCAGCCGTATCATCCCCTTTTTCTGGTTTTTGACTTTTTAGCCATATGTCATACAACTGCTCCAAGTCTTGAACTAATGAGAGCAGAAGCTAAAATAAGTAATTAGCAATTAAGGCAAGAGTTTGAGAATACTAGATAAATGACTGAGTTTGCAAGCACAATTCAGTCCTCACCTGTTGTAAGAAGGAAAAAGGAAAGACACAACGTAAACATTTACACAGATGAGAAATAAGAGCCAAGAGCAGTACGAATCTCTGGCTACTTACCAAGGCCCATTTCTGCCTGTCCAGGGAAAGCAAGATGTTACACGGTTCTGAACTCAAAGTACAGATGACAACTGTGCCGTTACATATGAAGATCTGAATTGCTAAGCACTAATATAAAGTGTGGCACAGTTTTTGATAAATTTAGTCCGCTTTCATGCAGACTGTGATATTATAATTTATGTCGTTTATTACTTCTGATTTTTGATTATTTCTCCCCAGCAACACTCTAATGGCATGAAGAGGCAACAATAGGAAGTGAATAGTAATTCCCAGTAAATACACAGATAGCTTCAAATAGCTTGCCCCCAGATGTTATCAACAGAATCCTAGTGTGTGCAAACATAAAATATAGCTATTTTTATTTAATATTGGTTTCTGAATACTCAGTCTGGGCTTACTCAACTTTAAAAACGAGACACCTGAAAGGTTTACTACAAAAGATAGAGACAGAAAGTGGATTAAGAAATAGTACGAATGAAAAGCAAACAGATTTACAAAATGTTAGATTTATTCTTCTACTTACTGCTGTTCTCCTTCATATAGGTCCACATCTCTCTTTCCTCAGGACTGTGAGCAAATGAGCAGTTTCCATCATACTGACATTTCTTGCCTGAAGCAATATGATTGCACAACTGGAACGTGAATTAAAATAAAATCTAAAGTAAAATGGATGACAGTAGAATTTTTTTTTTCCCCCCAGTCTTGGCTAGTGTTTTCCCTCCCAATCAGATGTTTGTATCACATGAAAAATGAAGTCAGGTTTAGTTTATAAAAACACCTCATATATTGTAGTTAGAAAAAGCAAAGTGCTGGAAGCAAGTACTATGATTGCTTTTTGCCTCCTGCCAGACTACCAGACCACAGATATGTTTAAACTATTTCTGAACTATTTACTGGAAATAGTAAGAACTTAGTTAAATCACTTAAAAAGTTATTAACTTCCACTGATGAGAAAGGGCTTCAGTGAGAACACGTGAGATCAGTGCTTTTCTAAGAGTGAACTCTGTAGAAACACTGTAAAACGTTACCTCCGACTCCCATGGCAATCTCTGCAGAACTAATGAAACCGGCCCAATTACCAGTATCTTCAAGTTACCCTATTTTCTTAACTAAACGTTAGTTTTAGGTTAACATACATCAAATTGCAGAGGCACTTGTTTCTTCGCAGGAAGAGGACGAATGATCATCCACTTCTTACGTTCATTAGACATTACTAGCACCACACGGCGATCTTTGGTCCATCTAAAAAGCAAATGCATTCAATGAAAGGAAATGCTATTAAAAAAAGACACACTGTGTACTCAGAAGCAGAACCAGGAAAGCCCAGAAAGGTCCTTTATAAATCTGAAATACATGGTAAAAACTTCAACCGCATTCTACTGAAAATTCACCATAACTGATAATTAAAAAAACACAACAAAACAAGCAGCCAAAGTGTGTCTCATTACCAGTTATTAACATATTACAGAAAGGTGACTGTTTTCTGCTTCAGTATGTTGGTTTGGGGTTTTTTTTCAGTTCATTGTATGACTCTATCCAAAGCAGTAACAAAAGTTTCCCAAAAAGTTTTAAATGGCTGACAAAAGGGTACTATTTTCACTGTTTGGTCTTACTTACGGGTGTCTTGCCTTCGCACTGCAGTATTTTTTGTTTCTGTCAGGCTCATTAACTTGACCATTTCTCCAGCACTGACCACAAACAAACTTCATTTTCAAATTAAGTGATCCATATTTCATTTGGTTCCCAAGGATCTTTAGCCAAACAAAAAATAAAATAATATAACAAGAATAAAAGGTATTTTGTATCTGCAAAGAAACCCATACGTGATTATGAATTAGCCCCTGCGATAAAAGGTTTACGACACGTCCGGATCCGATGTTACACTGCACTGCCTTGTAATTCCAAACCAGACATTCCTTAACAAATGTGATTTTACTTAACTTATTTATGATTTAGGTCTATGTACCCAGAAGTTGTGATAATATATACAACCTAACACATGACAGCCCTACATATTGAAAAGATCATTAATTGCCCTATGGCAGCTGACTTTGACATTAGATTTAGGTTTTATGCTCCACCTACGACAGAATAAGCACAGCAAAAAAGGAACTGCAGAAAGGCATAGCAGGCATTTCAGTGCGAGTGGAGCAAGCTGAAGAAAGTCATAGTGAAAGAGATTATTTGAAGAGAGCATTAAAAAAGTAATTTCTAAACTAAGCTACATTATATGTAGACATAGGAAAAGAATTCCCAAAGTCACTGTAGTATTAGTTTCATGGAAAACCAAGAATACCTGTGATCCATGTGCACTAGCTTCCATGTTCTGCCAGTATTTCTTTGATTCTTGAACAATAGTATCATGTGAAATACCTGTAGAGGACGTGAGAAAGTTCTTTAGTGCTTATGACTGTTAGAGAATTACAGATATGCTCAAACTGGAATGCTACTGAAGCCCCACAGCTTTTATCTCTTTTATTTTTATATACTGTATACACATCGCCACACCCATCTGTGGGTGTGAATATACATTTCTATCCATACACAAACTTGTACGTACATAGTTAAGAATCACAGGATGGCCTCCAAACCAGAATTATTGTATATATCATTACATTGAAAAGCACAGGTAAAAGGGTTGTTTTTTTTTCTGAATACAGATTGCTCAAATAAGTTCAGGTGCATTATGAGTCTTTATTTAAACGTAACATCCTATACCTCTAATGACAGCCTAATTAGAAAAGCTACATCGTATTACAGACCACAGAAAAACTATCCAAAATGCCGGCTGACAAGACATTCGATTGCCCTTGGCTTCTTTACAGAGATTTGAAACAAGCCCTGTTAATTAGGTTCTTTCACATTCTTATAAACACTTTGGCTCAGTTCCTGTTGGAACTGTACCATGTTCACACATACTGTAGCATTTACTGCTCTGATTCCACACAAACAGGGACTGTCATCTTTCTTTGGATTTGAAGGAAATGTTTCTTTCCTGACGTAGTATTCCTTTACTTTCCACACCTTACATTCAGAAGAGGAACCTCATTCAAAGAGCAGAAACTGAGCTTTAACTGTCTTTGGAAAGCACGAGGGAAGCACGAACGCATCATAAAATAAAAGGTACGCCTTCTGTAGCGAATCGAGTTGCTTCAAGAATTCAACTCTTACTTCAAAATAGAAACCACAGTGCCAGAATTTGCTATCCTTGACTTTGTAGGGACAGCCGCTAAGAAAATAACTGGTTTGCTTTTACACAGAAACTTCTAAAAGCTAATCCCAGGAGAGACAGCACAGGAAAACAGCAAAGAAACAGTTATCTCTCGTCTCTATTTGACTTTCTCCCTTCAAAATGTTCAGGTCAGTAAGACATCTGATGTCAGTGTGCCCGACAAGACTCTAGATAGAAAGCTGAAGCAACAAGGAGTCTCTTCTTCAAAGAAGGGAGAGGTGAGGGTAAATCACAGACACCAAGGGGCAAAAATGCCAGAAACGCCGTAACACATTGGGATCGACCCATTTCCCTTTTTCCTCCATGCATCACAAGACGTATTAAGTAATCACACCGGATCAAAGTACTGATGTCATACAGAGCAAGTTAGGGAGAATGAGCAATTGTTACATGATACAAATTATTGACTACTAATAGTCTGATTGTTTGGGGTTTTTTTCAAAAAAACCCCACAAAAGTCATAGAGAATTTGGAACTCGTGACCAAGGAATGGAGCACAGAGACATGCTGTTCAAAAGCTATCAGCTAGAAAGGAAGTACTAAAATTTGTCATCAAAGAAACCAACAAAACCAAGCAAGATCAACAAAAAGCAGCTTAAATGTCCTTGTTCTTGTAAGCAAGAACAGAAAAATAGTTACATTTTTATCAACACATACCTTAATGAGAGATGAGTAGTGAACTGGAAAGATCTATTTTCTGCCTCACTATATAAGAATATTATAACGACACTAGGCTAACAGAAAGGTTCAACGGGGGAAAAAAATTCTTGTACTGAGGTGTGAAGGGAAACAATGGCATAAGTAAAATATTTCAAGCTTTTGTCAGCGCTCGGTGAAAAAGAAATTTGATCGAGATCTTTCAGACTTTGAAAGTTTAAAAAGAAATCTAGTTTGACAGATTTAATATCTGCACAAGACTAGTTTTATTTAGATTTTTAAATAATCTGATCATAATGAGCAGTTTTGACAGGTTTCACTATCAAAGACTTGCTATTTTTGAATAGCTAGTAGCATACTAAATACTTTTCATCATATTTGCATTACTGCTTATTGAATAGGTTGTAAGAAAGATTCCAGCAAATTGTAAGTGAATGCACTGATGCCAAGCTGCTAATTTCAGGAGGGAGTTGAGACAAGGAAGAAGTGGCATTACAATGAAGAGTAAAGTGAGCATTTTACCAAACATACCTGTTTCCTTTTGCATTATCCAGACTTTAAGCTCGACCAGACTGTGAGCATAAAAGCATTTATCCTCTCGTAAACAGCCATAATGTACCTCATGTCGGCACAGGTCAAGCTGACATCGAACTTGAAAAGGGCGGATTTTGGAATATTTCACCATAGTTTCTCGCAAAATGTGGACAAGGCACCTGTTTTCAAAACAGTCATTTTTAGATATTCCTTAAAATTACTTTGTTCATGTGTGGAAAAACACATTAAAAAAACATCTCTCGTAACAGCTTATTCAAATGTCTCCTCAACACTTTTTGCTTGAAATCAGGAATCCAAAAAGCTTTTCCAGAAGGAAGGAGCATCTAATTATCATTTCTAGGCTGAGTAAACCAACATCATGAAACAGTCCTCTCAGGAAATCCAGAGATCCCTCTTCAGGAAAGCATTACTGAATTCAATCCAGCTGTATTACTGGCTTCCAAGAGGCAAAACATACCGTGTGCACTTTCACGTATATATACTGAGCTAATTACTTTTGTGGAACACCATTAAAGAAAATGTTGATGCACTGCAGTAAGAGTATAGTTCTCACAACAGTAGCATTTCCTCAATATCGGGAAGTGGATTATAAAGCAATTACAATGCTCCACTCATCATATAAAAATGCAAGTCTTTTAATTCTCCAAAACTTAGTTAAAACTATTACTGCTATGATGTCTTTGTTAACTTTCAAAGACTAATTAAAGACACTTTCCTCACGTTTTTTATCAACTGAATTAATAAGGACTATGGTCTATTTCAGACACTGTAATTAGGGTAAACCTATTCTTAACTGAGTTAAAACTACAGCAAAACAAGCAAAACGACAGAAGAAAGAGAAAACTTAGAGGTTTCTATATCAATTTAACATCCCGTATCTATTTACATCAATGCAGCTCATCGGGTATATAACAAGCTGACACCAAAATCAGTGAGATTCAAACATGAGGGTGGATACCACTACTTTGGAATGCATTCATAAAGAAACAGTTCACTTTCAGTTTCGTTACATGAGACAATCCTTGTTCGTTAAGTTTGTCTTATCAATGCCGCCAACGCGTATTAGTCAGTTAGCGAGGGAAAATAAAGTTAATAAACAGGTAACAAATGGAAGTCAATATTTTTTAATAATGCCCTGAAACCTCTGCTTTTCATTTGAAACTTGAAGAGATGGTGTTTCAGACGTACTTGTTTTCTTCAAAGTCATGCATAGCAGGGTGAGAACAAGATGATGAGTTATCCTTGTTCCTTTTGCTGATTATTCTGGGTTTGTGATCAAAACATTTCTGGAATATAAAAACAAATAATTATAGAGCATGCATTTTATATAGCTATAAAATATACCTTCCCTTAAAGATTTTAAGAGAGCCTTCAACTAGTCTCTAATCTAAAGAATAACCATATTATTACTGAACCTTTGTTTCAAAATGTACAAAATATTTATCCATGAACCAAAGCACTTCTTTCCGGGTAATTTTATTATCTGTTATCATTTTTATTGTGTCATTAGAAATAAAGCAGCACCTCACAAAGAAACATAAATAATCCATGATGTTCTTGAAGAAGTCGGGACACAGTCAAGTTGATCTTTCCATTTCCTCCAAAAAGAGCTTCTCGACTAAAGGCTCCTTTGCGCTCCAGCGTCCACACATCGATCTCCTCTTGGCAATAGGCAAACGTGCAGTGGCCCGGATATCTGCATTCCTCTTCAGCAGCCACATCTAAAACGGTAACGTTGAATACCACATTGCTTTTCCAAAGCTTTTACTGGAAGTTTATCTTAAAACTTCCACTATCGCAATTTCAAATGTTTTTAACCAAGGAGCTACATCTGTTGTAAACGGGTCACTTCAGTCTAGTAGACGGAAAGTAAACCTTGTGCTGAATGACTTGTTGACAAAGTGAAACTCCCAGGACGGCTGATGCACACCTCCATCGACTATCCTTTTCTAGTCTAAGACAACAATGCCAAGAACCCAGAATACCCTTTGCACAGCTGTTCATTAATCGATGAGTAATCTCGCTTACATCGTAAGTACAGGCTCATCCTGCAAAAGTCTAACAAGAATGGTTTTTTGTTGTTATGTTGAATAGTGATAGCCCGGCACTCGGCAGAAAAGTTATTCACGACAAAGAACAGAAGTACAGTGAACATATATATATATATATATATATATATAGTACAGTGAATATATATATATGTACACAACCCAGTGAACTTCCTTCTCCACCTCCCACGATCAAGAATAAAACTCATTCTACACTTCACTGTGGAAAAACTAGACAGTATTACTTTGAATGCAGACGTTAACATTTTACTATCTATGACACATACCTTTACATATATAATATGGTCCCACATACTGTGTCTTTGTTGGTCTCGGACGTATTTTTTTCCATGATTTATCTTCAGAGTTTTTTATTCTGCCAATTAGAATATCCTTCTTACATTTATGTTCTAAACTGGGATGGTAAGTGTAATCCAATAGTTTAGGACCTGAAACAATGACAGAAAATTGCTTATATTTGCATGAACTGCAGCCTACTTTTAACATTTCCATACACAGACTGGCACATAAGCCCAAAACCAAAGTACATGAACACACGGTACAAAATTCCTACTTACACCAGCAATTCTGAAAAACCAAAAGTCATTAACAGCCATGTCAAGCAGAACAGAAAAAAATACTTACAAAAGGACCAGTCTCAGCAAGGAAAAGACCCACAAGTTACGTGGGGAGGGATGCCGGGTTACAACCTTAAGATTACTTTGGGACAACAACAAATCGCTGCATTTTTCCTAACTCCAAAGTACACATTTCCATAACATTAACTTAAAACTTACATTGCTTATTTGTAGTAAGTCAATGCAGATAAATTCCAAGGATCAGTAAATTATTCTCTTAACCTTCAACTTTTACTGTATTAGAACAGTTTCTACGTTCAGAGACAAAACACACTAAAGAAAGAAGTACACACGTGACAAAAATATAAATGTCAATCCTCGAACTTTGTGATTTTGGAAACACAAATACGCCTAGCTTTAAACTCTGCCTTTAAGATTATACTAAAGTGAAGACTACATTACCCCAAAATGAAGAAATCAGGAGGAAAGTCTGAAGATGAGCAATGCTCAGTGAATTCTGCTATTTAAGGGACTACAAAACCAAGGGTGTGAGCCGCTTTCACCCAGACTGATTTCAAAAGTAGGTAGCAAAAGCAGGAGACACTTAAAGGCTCTGATAGAGATGTAAAGAAACAGAAGAAATAGCTGCTTTGATACAGCGAAGCTAGGAACATGCTAAGGACTTCTACCAGTATTTTATAGCTCCTGCTTTTAACAGAATGTGCTCTCTGGGTTTTCAAACATCACTTCATGCATTTTTCTTGTAAAAATAATTTTATACTAATATTAGAGTTCTAAAACTACAACACTCATCCCCTAAATGTCTCGATACAATTCTTTATTAGTGTATCAGTATCAATGACACCTATAACTTGAAACACAATACTTATTTTTAAGATTAGTCTTAACAAAAGCTATTGCCTCTAGAATACGTCTCTGTTTAACAGCAACAGCTCAGGCCTAAAGGATTAGTTATATTAAAGCCCAATACTGGTTAAGATCCTTTGAGTCAATATAGTGGAGTTAATTATTACTAAGGTTTGGAAGCCTCGGGATTATGATTTAGAATTAGTTGGAAAGAACAATAAAACAGATGGGATGTGAAGGTTACCAGGTACTTTGAACTGCAGTTCAATTCCCCATGGCCAATCAGAGAGAGCATTGCAAGTTTTTTTTTTAATCTTGAGCAAAGGTGTCATTCTTCACAGTACCCTGGGGGTTGGGAGGAAAAGTGAATACAGAATGTAAGCGACCTTACATGGTACACCTACAGGCTGGGAAAAAATGTGTGGCGATTTGCGGTGGTTTTAGGAATCAAGAAGCTATTAGGACAAGAAATAAAGAAGAAAGAAGATAAAATAGTTGTTGAAACATTTTACCAGTTCTTGAATCGTAAGATTGTACTACATCTGCAAAGAACAAGTCAGCATTAATACCGTCTAGAAGTTAACAGTATTTTAACTTACAAAATTCTCAATGGATGGGTTTTTATTTTTTAAAAATCAACCCAACTGAGTCCAAAAGCCCCTTACCTTTTTTGAGAAAACATAACTGGCAGGCCTGTCTTAGCTCATGTGTGCCTTCTAATGGGTTTCTTCCCGCAAGTGCTGTAGATACAGGTAAGTTAGCAGCTGTGCTGCTGAAAACATTTGAGAAGTCATTTCTAGTTTGGCCTGCAATTCCCATGTAATTTTCAGACCCCAAAAAACTACTAGGGCCATTTATCTGTTGGAAGAAACCATAATTACTCAATCTATATAATATAATTTATGTGCAATTAAAATTGAACCTACTGAAAGCGTAAGAAAGACTATACGCCCAAAAAAATCGTGATACAAACGTACCCACATCCAACAAGGAGACCCGGCGGTTTTACCGAAGCCACGTACACGGCACAGACTAACAAGACGCAACAACACTTGCCAGGCTAATTATTACTCCATCCTTCGTGCTACCCTTCCCCACACAACCAATGGCCAGCAGCATGACTGAAAATATACAGCATGACTAGCATACAGAGACCAGACAGATTCCGAGACACAAGGCGATCTCGGCTTTGTTCCTGTACTAGGACAGTTCTCCCGGACGCCTAATATTTGACACTCATGATAAAAGATTTTCTCTGTCTCAGAGTGGTTACTTTACATTTCCATAGTATTTTACAGCAAGTTCCTCCGAATGGAAAAGTGGCTACGACAGTAGTTAAATTTTGCATATATAAAAGAGCCTTTGTAAATTTTTCCTTGTGTTCAATTACTGCTGCTGTGAGCTACTTGACAACTAGTTTCCAAGTCATAATCATATTTTAAAAGTCAAAGTGCCATTTTTAAAAATAGAAACTTCTACTGTAAAAATTAAGATCTATGTTAAGCCTTCAAGGTGTTAGCATTTGAACTGATGTGAAAGAAAGCATGAAAAATACCTACAAACAATGGGGAATTACTGCTGCTAAGTGTTGGTGTTCCATCTCTAGAAGCTGAACTTGAAAGGTCTGAAGGAATAAAAAGAAGCTTTAATTATTTCAGTTCCCTGAAACATTCTATGCAAAAAATTATTTATCATTTCTGAGAAGCAGGAGTATGAAAAGGTTGATTTTTTATTATTTTTTTTTTTACAAACAGGGGTTTGCTTTTTTTGTGTGCTAGCATTTTTTCCAGTTCTGTCAAAAGCCTCTTGTAAACATCTGAGCTGAAAAATTACTGGGTGATCAGTACGACCAGCTGATTAATATCAGCAGTAGTAGCTTCACAAGCATACGCTGAAGCAGCGTGAAGATACGTGTGCAGTAGAAAAAGGCAGCTAGATAAGCAATACCTGACTATCAAAAATGAGGACAGGAGAGAGAGTTAAGAGTATTCTTCTATTTCCAATTTTATTTTGTAAATTTGATTTCATTCTAAAGAGGGCATGCTCCCGTAACACTAGGAATTAGAGACAAAACTTTATCTTTTCTAGTTCACTGACTATTAATATTTTGTTATTTCACATACCGGATTTCACTACGTAATTATTCTACCTCGAGTTTGAATCAAACATGTAATACTGGTATCTTAGCAAAGTACACAGTTCTACTAGCCGTTTAGAATTCTTGTTTACTGCCAAATCGTAAGAAATGGTTTAAGCTGTAAGAACACCTTTGTTTTTGAAAATATAAAATACAAAAAAAATGATGGAGTACAGTTCCTGCTCTATACTTCTTCACCTAAACCAAATAACTTACACAAAAACGCATAAAAACTGAACAGAGGGACCCTGGAGTACACTCATGCAGATTGCAAGTAAACCAATTCTTGTGTACAACCAACACTACCAATACTCTCAAAAACCATGAGCACACATCAAATGTTCTGTAAGCATTAAATATTATTGCATAATTGTGAAAACTAGTTTGTTAAAAAGAGAAGCCAGCTGGCTCACGCACAACTCTCTCCCATGGTAAAAGGTTAAATATTAAGACTCATTTCTTACCTCTTTTTGGGTCACTGATTGAAAAGGTGCTTAATGGCGAACAAAAATTTTCCAGTGAAGAAGTCAAAGGTTGAGAAAAGATTTCTGAAAGAGAAGGTGAAGGAACAAATCCTGCACTAACTGGCAGTGTTCCCAACAAAGAGGCAGAGAAAGGTACACTAGGAGCTACACTTCCTGCAGGAATAGGTCCTCTGGCTCCTGTAGTTTGCTGGGAAAAAAAAAAATTAAAAGACTGTTCACACAAAGCAAAAAAACAAACCTCAAGAACACAATCTGGAGTAGTACTTTAGTAAAGTTTTTGCAAAGTTTTTATAAACCTGCTGAAAAATAATAGAAGGTCCACTAGAGTATCACGGTACCCTACAGAATCAGAATAGAATCACAGAGTCATCTAGGCTTGAAAAGCCCTATAAGATCATCAGGTCCAACCTTTAACCCTGCTCTTATCTTTATCACCCCTAAACCAAATCCCTAAGCACCTCATCTACACCTTTTAAACACATCCAGGGCTGGTGACTCAACCACCTCCCTGGGCAGCCCGTTCCAATGCTCGACAACCCCCCCAGAGAAAAAATTTTTCCTGATGTCCAGCCTAAACTTCCCTTAGTGCAGCTTTAGTTCCCTCTTGTCCTGTGACTACTTCCTTGTGAGAAGAGACCAGCATCTACCTCTCAAGCTACAGTACACCTAGAGAACTAAAGTAATCAAACCCTAAACAATGCCCTAATGCAAGGAATCATCCATGAATCAAGCACTTTCAAGGTTCAGACAGCTCCAGTTTAACAACATATTAACAGATTCAGGTTTTTTTTTATGAATCAGCTCAGAACTGAATTTCCTGAGACAACAGGGAAGTGTAGGAAGTCAGAAACAGACATCATTTTTTTTCTGAATAAAGAAAACATAATTCAAATTGCAGTACAGTAAAGAGTTAGCTTTGAAATAAATCCTCGGATACAAACAAAAGATACCATGTTCTGCAACGGCCAGATCGCCTTTTCTCCCTCATGGAAAATAACATACCCTCCTGCACACCTCTTAAGGAGATACCAAGTTGGGGAGTTTCCCTCCCTCTCAAATAAGTCTGCACAGCGTTGGGCCAACATGAATCTGCCTCTGTTTCCCAAGTCGTTAGCCTACAACTCACTCAAGATGCTACACGACATGAGACTGCAGTTTGTCTTGGAAGATTGTATTTCCTCCTGGCTTTCGCTACCGGCAGACTTCCTAGGATCACTTAAAAATAATTACTTTCTACATTTCTGAAACAATTTCTACAAAACGAAGGGCCTAAATCAGAAAATCAGAAGTCCATGAATTTTTTATTTAAAGATTTACAACTGTGTCCACAGCTGAATGAGAAATTAACTTCACAACTAATCAAAGAGTTAAACATGTCACAGCCTTATTTAACACTGCAATATTAATGGCTCCAAATGAATGGCAAGGCCACAGAATAAACTCAGGAACCTTCCTAGTAAGTTCTGACACTTCTGTTCATCAATTAGAGCTCCTATTTTGAATTCAGTCTGTTCTAGCTCCGGAATGATGGTGTAACTAAGAACAACTCTTCACGCGTCTCAATTTTTCCAATTATCTCTTCTAAAAGAATATATGAAGTTACACTTATGATGGTCTATTTTTGGTCTTCCAGGAGGTAGATCTGGACAAAGCTCTGATTGCAGAGATACTGGTGAATGCACTGAAAGGACCGCTGCACAGGTACTACTGTCCTGCAAAGCTATTAGCATATGTGTCACTACAGTATATACAGCTACAGGGTGAGCACTCCGCTATAGTCTCAGGTTCTGAGAGGGTTTATTTGCACACAGTAGACCCCCAAACAACCCCAAAAACACAACCGTGCTAGCCCTGACTTCAAATGTCTTTTTTTCCTGGAGGTAGTATCCCTCCCACTGTGGTAGTAGAGCAGTATTTCCAAAGCACTAACCCTCCCCCAGCAAACTCACTCAGGTTTCCCAACACATAAAAGCAACGTAATTGTCCCTGCAGCAATGCTGGGTCCTGCTATCTTTACAGTTACATTTGCAAGAATCTGCACCTGAGACACATCAACCCAACTATGCGAAAACACAGCTCAATCTAACTGGGAAAGGTAACTCACATTACGCTACTGGCTCACTTGATAAAAATACAAAATCCCACTCATAAGGACAGTCTTTTGAGAAAGAAAAAAACCAAAAAAATCTTACCATTACGCTTTCATCTGGATCAGGCACAGAATCAAGTAATTCATCAAGTTCTTCTCCAATAATTATATCTCCATCACCACAATCTAAACACGCTTCTGGCATAGAGAAAGAAACGTTCCCCCCATTTGCCAACACTGCAGAAGGCAGAGAAACCTTTTCCACTTGAAGAGGCATAACAGAAGACAAAGATGGTACAGGTACTGATGTCACTTTAGACACTTCAGAAACAAAGTTTGATGAAGAAGCAGCAGGAACCATCTCTTGCTTCTGGTCACATAAATCTGGAATAGGTTAAGATGGAAATGACTGGAATTTTTGTTCAAAGATATAAAAATATCTTGCACAACTTTTACGCTGACAACGAGCACGATGAGGGAGTGGAGAAACAAAGAATGTTTAAGCAAAACTGCATCAAATATTTGCAGCTTCCACTAACTTCCACCTTATGTGCACCTATACCCCAGTGTTTATGTATTATTCATACTAAAAAAGGCAGGAAAAGTCACAGACCTGATACTTTACTAAATCCTTGGCATATTCTCCCTTCCCTATTATTCCACATTAAAGAGAACAGTACAAGACAGTCATTATAGAAACAGTTACAATCATATCAAGTTGAGAAGACAGAAAGGAAATTTACTCAGCCACTTAACTATGTAGTTTTAGAGATAAACAGATGAGACTTTTTACCACAGATCTTTCAACAAAAACATAATCTTTCTAAAGAAATTCTGTAACAAATACAATGAGGTATGCATGGCATATCTAGCTTCCTAGCATTAGTATTGTAACACAAGACTCACCTAACTCAATATCTTCTACAGAAGAATTCTGTAAATGAAAAAAAAAAAGCAAAACCTCTCAGCACTTTGCACAAGAGTCAGTAGAATTTTCCAAATACATATTTACAGACTAAGAATGTAAATCCTCAAATTTTGGTTTTATGAAATTTGAAATCTATGAAGTCTAATGGAATTTAAAAGTCAAATAATTTTTTAGATAAAGTATTCATTTGCAGACTGAAATCCACTCACGGTGCAACTAAGAATCTGCAAAGAACCGACAAAAGTAATGGGGACATTTCAAGAAATGAAAGAGTCTAAACAGTATCTTAAATGAGCTGTTCCTACGTTTTCTCATTCATTTGCAACTAAATTGCCTACGTTCCTGTGAAAAAAAGTCTTAAGATACAGATGAACTCCTCCTCATTACTGCTATTCTGACATATTACAAATAGAAGAGAAACACAAGTTCAGCTGCTAGTGAAGGTCAAATTTGGACAAATGCATAAAATAGAAGGGATTTTATCCCAGCATGCTTCACTTTGGTAATAACAAAATATAATGAATGAAATGAACAAGCACATTAGCTATGCCCTTGCCTCAACACATTAGAAGTAAATATATTCATTGCACTGGATTTAATGTTTTAGCTAACATTTATTCTACAGAGATCACTTGAACGATAATCTTAAATTCTAGTCTGCCAGAAATACACAGTAAAGGGAACGCAAAGATCGACAGAACCCTGAAGTCAAAAGTAACAGCATCTTATGTAAAATGTTAATTGCACCATTTTCACCTCATAACTGTGAAATTATGAAACAATTATCCCCTGTAGTTTAAAGTCAGCTTGCACCTGGAATGTACAAGATCTTACCTGATTTGATATATCACTAGAAACTGAATTTGAGGAGGGTGGCTGCAATGAAAAGATATCTTTATTAACTATTAAGCTTATATCAAGAGAAGGAAACCTCAATGTAAAATGCTAAAATAAAATCTTACCTTTGCTCTTACATATGCTTTCCTTATTTTTAACCCTAGTTTTTGAGCTAGTTCTTGGGTAAGCTTAATCACACTTTCATCCTGGAAGACATAAATAAAATTTCATAATTTACATGTGTTGTCACCTAGTCAAGACTTCTGTTTACAATTCAGTCTACGTTCTGCAAGATCCCTATATGCAGGGGGTCACATAATGCATCTTCATTCCTTCAAAAGCATACTGCAAGCTACCATTGGAAAAAAAAAATAAAACAAAAAAATCATAGAGTCATAAAGATCTCTTCCAACCAGAACAATTTTAAGATCATGAAGTCCAACTGTTAACCCAGCACTGCCAGGTCACCACTAAACCATGTCCCTCAGCGCCACATCTCCACAGCTTTTAAATCATTCCAGGGTTGGGGACTCCACCACTGCCCTGGGCAGCCTGGGCCAGGCCTGGACAACCCTTTCCGTGAAGAAATCGTTCCTCACGTCCAATCTAAATCTCTTCTGGCACAACTTGAGGCCATTTCCTCTTGCCCTGCCACTTGTTACTTGGGAGAAGGCACCGACCGCCACCAGGCTCCTTTCAGGGAATGGTGCAGAGTGAGGTTTTCCCTGAGCCTCCTTTTCTTCAAGCTAAATAGTCCCAGGCCCTTCAGCTGCTCCTCACCAGACTTGTGCTCTAGACCCTTCCCCAGCTTCATTCCCTTCTTGGGACACTCTCCAGCCCCTCAATGTCCTTGTAATGAGAGGCCCAAAACTGAAACCAGTATCTGAGGTGCAAATGTAACTATCCTTAAGCAAAATTATTCCAGCAACGGCCATTTTTTTTTAAAGCCAGAAAACAGACAGTATCTTCTTCCGTTTATTTGAGTTTAAAATAACGTAAAGATTTTTCCAGAGAAGTTTGGAGAGATGTTTGAGGGTTTTTTGTGGGTAGGTATTTTTTGTTTGTTTATTTGGGGAAGGTGTTTGTTCTTTGAGGGGAATGGAGGTTTTTGTTGTTTAGTTTTTATACAAATTGAGGGCCACATTTCTGATTACCATGTCAGCCAGCACATAACGGCAGCAATTGCAATATACAGCTATAAAAGCAGAAAACCTGGTCATATTTCAATGAGTGCTGTAGTTATTATAACTACCCATTTAAAATATTTTTAAGATCCAGGGTTTTTTTTTTTAGTCCTACAGATAGAAAAAGCTATTTACAAAACCTGTATAAATGCACATAAACCTTAAGCGACAACATTCAGATCTGGAGGTGCAAGGTGAGGATCCAAAGCTACACATTCAGTTAAACTGCTTGTGTCTTTGGACATGCAATGGAAACTTTCTCTGTCTCAAGAGGTAAACCTACGCTCAACAGTTTGTCTAGCCACTGCACTGAAGAGGCAAGAAAAAAAACGTAAGGCAGTATTCTGTCCTGCAATCAGCCTATTTTGAGCAAAGATATAAAGTTTTCATCAGCGTTTTTGTTCAATTCAGGAATGAGTTTCTGAAATCGCTCATTGCATTTTAGATTGCATTCTGAAGGGTCTCAGAAAGCCAAATGAAATTAATTTTGGAGGAAACTAAATTGAAAGTGCTGCAGGAGTACATTTGATGCACTCCCAACTCTTTAAAAAAATACACACAACAAAACAAAACCTGACAACCAAGCATGGAAATCAGACCCTCAGGACCAGCATTTCAGTTGACAGACCCACTCCTATTTCAGAACACGCTGCTTGCTAATACAGATACAGCCTAAGGTTAGAAGTGCATAGCAAGTGACTCAGATGGAAGACAACACACAGGTAAGAATGATACTAAACCCCTGGAAAACTAATACAGAGTTATCAAAAGAATTAACACTGTACTTCATAATAACGAGTGGGTTTTCTCTGTCACAAGTATTACTTATGAGCGTAGAGGATTTTAAACAATTAATTAACTGGTTCTAGTGTTTATTACTAACGTTTATAGCATTTGACCCCCACTGCAAAGCAACTATTTCTTTTGTTGAAAGTTAACACAACAAACTGAGCTTGGGGACTATAATCTCTGCGACAAGACTTCATTTCCACAACAAAAAAATAATTCTTAGAGGAATAAAAAAGTATTACTGCATTAAAAAAAAAAAACACAACCATCAATAGTCTTGATATAAGTATATATTTTCTGTATTAAACTTTTTTTAAAAAATATCAATGTATCATTTGCCTACCTGTGGCACTGCAAGAGAACATTTTGCTACAGCATCATAAGCTTTCTTATATCTTCCCAGTTCATTCAAAGCTTTTGCTTTCCGATAGAGCGCTCTGAAATTGTTTTCATTCAATCTTAATGCTGTCTCACAGTCTTCCAGAACTTTTTCATGCAATCCCTGAGGAGAAAAAGATTTTTTAAAAGGCACTAATCAGAAATATTATCACCGAAATACAAAATTTTAACTGTGTTAGATTAAGGTATTGAAACACTATAAAACATTCACACAGCGCATGAATGAGTTTTCCTAAGTCACCAACTTATGCAGCTAAAACCAAGTAGGGGCACCCTTCACGTAAAATCCAGTAACAGTTACGAAGACAATTTAGCTCTTTCACAAGAGCCATCTTATTCCACAGCGAAGGCAGCAGACTCAGGTGCAGTCAGCGGTACAGATGGATAAAAATACCGTTCCATCAACTTCCAAGCCCAGCATGACTCTATTAGGTCAATATCATAATATTGATCACTAAAAATATCTCAGTGATTATACTTGTAAAAAGAAGATACTAAACAATAGGCCAAAATGATGATTTGAAACGTGCCAATTCTCAAACCAACACCAAGAGGTTTTTACTCACTAGGAAACTTTTTGTGTCTTCATACTGTGTTAACACATTTTTCTTGAGAAATCATACAGTTTAAACACAAGCTTACCATATTGGAAAAACATGCTATCCTGTTCACGTGCAGCTTCTCTAAAATATCATCCGAAACATGAATTTCTTCAGAATTAGCATAATCAGCTATGTTTATAGCTTCTGTATAGTGACTCAGTGATCCTCTCCAATCACCTTCTCGATACACATCATTCCCTTCGTTAAAAAGATTTTTAACAAGCTCTCGTATAAATAACTGGAACAAAGAAAATAAACACTCATCAACTGCAGGGTTTTTTTTTAATCTTCTCTACTTCCAAATTCATTTTAAAATAGAAAAATTACACTTCTAACTTCACATAATCAAAATGAAATACAAACCTTTTGTCTACGTTAGTATTTTTCTTCTGACATTCTTCCAAAAGAATCTCTAATATTCAATTAAAGAGAGGCAGAACTACTGATAGAAGAATTACTTTGTGTAAGTAACTTTAAAAAGATGTGTATATATATAATTTCCTACATTCTTGTAGCAAGCAGCAGCCACAGCAGCTGGCAAATCATTAGTACACAAAGGTCCCTTTCGCAGAGCAAACAATTTTTTTAATCTAAAATGTGAACGATTGCATTTTAACTCATATGGTGTAAAATCTAATCAAACCACCTACCATTGGATTAAAATGCTAAAAAGACGAGTCTGAAAATATACGTCAAGAGATATACAAAATAACATGTACAGAAATAAAACATGTTATGAAGATTTATGACTGGGGTCCTTTTATCTCACTTTCGCTGTGCTACGCTAAACTTTACGGAGAATAGCACATTGTTTCATTCAATGAATGCCCCAAATCCATCCCTAACATCAGCAGAGAAAGAGTTAATCTGAACTGCTAGATAAGTGAATTCCAGGCATCCAAATATAGAATACTGGTATCACAATGTAAGTACTTCTCCAGTTCCAATACGTTGGAAATGTAAATTCCCGTTCGTGCTATATCATTACTGAAATATGATTAAAACAAGAATAAATATAATAAGATAGGTCCACGTTAAAAATCCTGGAAATTGCAAAGTAATTTCATTACCTCATATTGTTCTTGCGTCCCTGGATAGGGCAAAGTAGATCTAAAAAAAAAGAAATTCCAAAATTTACTTACTATCCAAGCTGCTTAAAGACAGTCACATTGGAGAAATCTGGTTCTTACCAAAAGCAGTCTGGCTGCAACAGGCAAATCTCTAAATAATTGTCTATCACCTGTACTGAACAAGAAAGGAGTGCTGGAGATTGGTTTTCTACCATGTTTTCTTATTACTAATGACTTGCTTTCATCTAAAGTCACATAGCCGGACTTAACTCGGCCGTTCAAAACGGATTAAGGTTTTGAATGCTTGGAATTTAAAATCTCAGTGCCGGTTGTTCGAAAGCAATTTCCTTCCCCTCCTCCACTCTGCAGAAACAGAATATACAGGAGCACTGCAACCTTCTTGTAAGTACCATAAAAAGGCAAATTATCGGTCAAAAGAACACATCCATTTTAATTATGTCATACCAATGATACGGTAATTTTAAGAGTTCTTTTGTACAACACGCAACAGAAACTTCTCTCGTACTGAACAGCTCTATTTACTTCTAATTTTGCAGGAAGAAAACCAGGAACCCTTCCCATACAGGTTATCTGAAAATCTGTTTCTAGGTAATTTTTAAAACTGCAGTTTTCTTTTTCTTTCTTTCTTTCTTTTTTTTTTTTTAAATAATGCCTTATGTGAGCAATGAACCAGTGTGAAATTTCACAATGATTTTAATATAGTAAGGACCCCCTAGAGAAGAATTTGGCATTGATCCTAATGAAAAAATAACTGCTAAGGTAATTTTTCATCAGGTTAAATTTTAGCTCCAGAAAGCTGAAACATTTAAGTAGCGGTGAGAGAACCCAAGCCTTTCAGTAGTAATTTAGTTTTTGGTGTAGCTGTTCATGAGGTGGATTTTCAGGCTATCAGGATTCGCTACCCTCTAGAAAAATTCAATGCTATTTTTTCTCTCACATAGAAAAGGAATACCCTCCCATCTTCAATCTATTTTCTTTGGGAACAAAGAGGAGTTCTTGTCTTTTCTTAAAGCCTGCTCCCCATTTCCATGTTAATGTTAGGAGGTACCCTGAGGAGAAACACAGGTCCTCCCTCCTTCCTCCGCTGGTGCCGTATTAAAAGGACTTTCCCAGAGCTATCTGTATGTATAAGC
Source organism: Baryphthengus martii (assembly GCA_013396935.1). Lineage (NCBI taxonomy): Eukaryota > Metazoa > Chordata > Aves > Coraciiformes > Momotidae > Baryphthengus > Baryphthengus martii. The sequence continues at coordinate 19,448 of VWZK01021899.1, read as the reverse complement.
ATACAAGAATAAAACCACAAATTCATACTCTATAAACTGGAGTCCTTTCTTAATGTCCTGCTGTCTAGTGCTTCTCTCTTCTGACACATTGGACATGTTATCCTGAACATCCACTTTTCGGATATGCCACTCCTCAAAAAGGAAGAAAGATAAATGGCTGTTAATATAGAGCAGTTTGTACTTGGACTAGAAAAATTCAATCTCCCGTCGACACTAAATCCATCGTACAAAGATGATACGGAATCACAACTTCAAAAGAACACGCTGCAGAAACACCAGACGAACACCAAAGTGCCCAGAGGGGGATACAGGTGGAAGCCCCAGGCCAGAACCAAGCAGTGCGCGGTTACACAACAATTCTACAGAAAACCTGCCTTCCAATTGCTGCGTGAGCTTTGCTTTTCCACTTATTTATTCGAGATAATGCAGGGTCACGTTAGTGAAACTAAACCAAAGGACGAGTGCAGCTTGCACGCATTACTGCTAAACCAAGCTAAGCTTCCACATTATCGCCTTTTAACAGTTTGACGCTTCTTTTGTTTGTTGAAGTAGAGATAAACTCAAGACCCTGGCATATTTATTCGTAATATAATACTAAATATAAACACAAACTGATGAGAAAACTACCATTAAGCCTAATTCTAGTCTCTCTCAGCATCACTCAACTGCTAAGACATAATTAGAAGCAAAATACTACCGCTCGAGTAATACCTACCAGCTGACTAAGGTGAAAATCGTGGAAACTTTACCAGTACCAAAGATTATTTTCTTCATTTTAAAAACACATAAACTACTTCAATCTAATTCCACATTAGATATTTCAATTCAATTGAAGTAGTTTGAATCACTGACCTTGTTTTTCTTCATGTCTTTCATTTACTGAATTAACAAATAGTCAAGTTAAACAGGCTAAAATGATGTGTATAACTTTCAAGACACAGCTACCCGAAGCGTGGTGTCAAAGCTGCATACGCAGTTGTGACTAACTGCAATAGAAGAAGACAACTTGTTTTTATTAAAAAGATCAGTAGCTTTGTTTTGAAAACACTGGAATTCAGAAAAAGGCTTTTAGCTTGAGGAAATACATTTTTTTTGTGAATAAAATTACTTTTTTAGGAATTTTTATTTTTAAAAAAATTGACCTGTACATGGTACGCTCCTGTTACTTTGGAAAATACGCTAAAAGAGTCACTCTTTTGTGCTAGGTTACCATTTCACGTCAATGACAGAAGAATGAAAACAAAGCAAAACAAAACCCAAAATAACTCCCAGCAAACTTAACGAAATCCCAACGGAGAGCAGAATCTGGCTGGAGACGATATTCTACATTCTCCAACTGATTTGCAGTAATGAAACAACATGAAGAGCTTTCAGCTTTCAGTAACATTTACAACGCCTTTCCAAAGGCTCTTAAACAAACACATGAAGTCTACACCATCACAAGTCATTAGTAGTTAGTTCCATTGCAACACATGCCCAAAACAAGCATAAGAAACTGAGGGATTTTCTTCAGGTCACTAAGTAAATTCTGTGGAAGCAGTCCACGGTCCCTACTTCAGCTCACTTCCCCCCATCATCTCTATTATCGGCAAGCTTCAGCAAAAATAAGAAATAAAAAATAACAATCAGTCTGTACGTAAGTGTCATGGACAGCTACAAGAGTTCACTGACGTGAAGGGGTCAGAAATTGCTCGGGTAGGTACATAAATTCCTCTAGAGAGGAAATAAACACGAAGATCTTTTGTAGAATTTAACACATCGCTGTTTCTTCCACAAGTCAGTAATATACGTTGTGCTTTTGGTGTATATAGGAGACCTCTATTGTAAGATGAATAATAATAGCATAGCTTTGAAGAAATCTAAATAGATATATGCTGGACATCCAAATACTTCTTATTTACTCATTAATGGTTTCAGTTTTAGCATTCAAACGAGGGCTGGTAAGAAGAATAAAGTCTCACACAAATCAAAGCCATCAGCAACATCAGCATCCGCTTTCCCACAAAACTCAGCAAGCTCTGCAAAACTGTACAACAGGAGTCATTAATGTCACGAACGAACAAGAACACCTTGGGGCAGCTGAAGGTAATTCATTCCCAGTGGCACCGGTTCTGTTTCCCAAATAATGTGATGCTTTTTTTTTTTCTTTTTTTCTTTTTTTTACAGCTATGTAAAAGCTACTTTAGTTCCCTGAATTAAAAACTGACGAAGTAATACCTTGCCAACACCAGAGTCGTACATGTCAAGATCTGGGCAATTATTAGGATCAGATTTACTCTACTAATTTTAAGCAGCCCCAATACTCCACACCAACTACTTGCCAAGAGATGAAAAGAAGTCCAACATAGTAACAACTGCATTTATTTATCACCTCTAGCATAAATATTAAAAATTAAATGATATATTGAAAGTCAGATATGTGCAGATTCAATTTCTCTGTAACAAGAGAGTTAACGGAAAAGTTACAAACAGCTCAAAGAAGAGCTAGCGAGTGCTGAACATATGGGAGTGAGACCATTTATTATTCAAAGCAGTTTTCTACTTTTTTTCCTGCTTATTCACTTACATCCATAAGATGTTCAGGCAAAAATTATCTTTCCCGAACAGATTTTGACAGCCACGTTGCCCCAGTATTCGATGCTTTTGCAGAGAATTTAAAATTGTTTCAGGTAGCACCTCTAACAGCATCTCTCCCGTCCAAACTATCCTTTGATCATCTTGAGCAACCAGAAGCACATCAGGCTCAGCTACGTACAAGGCAAATAACAATCCCGTCTTCACTTAATGTCACGCACTCACTTTCAAAGTCTAAAAAATCCACCTATTTAGCAGCAGTTTTTCTCTTCCATCCGCAGAGACAGGATTAAGAACAAATATACCTATATACGTACATTAAAAACATTTAAATGTTGCTTTGCTGCTTGTAACTATTGCTAGGAAAGCAAAGCCTTTACTGTCGCTTTACTCTGTGCAATTCACTGAAAGAAACAGGTTAAAACAAAGGAGGGAAAAAAAAAAAAAAAAGACAGCTGACTAATGCACCAGTAATGAAGGTCCTAGGCAGAACTGCCTGCTGCAGTAGGTGTAGTATTTCTACAACTGCTGCTGCGTGACCAACACAAGCTTCATTTACTAAATCTTGTAAAGAAAAAAAAAAAGCAGCTGCCTAACGTCAAACAAGTTAAGAGAGCGGTTTGTACTGTTTCATCTTTATCACAGACTTCACCAAGTGACAGCGTACGCTGCCAGCAGCCAGGCACACACAGAGGGGGTGAGGAGGACACCAGGTTTGCGCCAGCTCCGGCAGACAGCAGCATCTACACTTCTCTCTTACACAAAGCCACTTAAGCCTCTTACTTGTTACTTGTTTTCCTTCCAGGACAGGGCAGGACGATCCTCTTCTTTTCTGTTTTTTTGCCACTTCTGAGGCACAAAAGAGAAGTTTTAAAGGACATTCACAATATTTAGGATATGCCTGGGAAATTAATTCTTCAGGCACAAAGGCTTTGAACACAACAATTACTGCACTATCTTGCAAAGCAAAATTGATCTTTAGAACGCAAGTCAATAAATTCATGCAGAATAAAGAGAATTGAGTACGTGACTTTTTTTGTAGAAATAATACAGGCCTTGGCTATTCTGAAAAGGTCGGTCACACTGCTTCAAATTCTGGATTGTCTACCCTTTCCACTTCTAACTTGCAAATCCAGGGAGCAGGTATCTACGGTTTGCCATGCGCACAAGTTCCCCTACTTGAAAATTCAGTCCCGAAGGCCAGGGAACAGAGCAGGACTAACCCCTTCTCCTGCTCCGCACAGTTGTGCAGACAGCTTACTTAGAGATAAATGAAGAGTAACAGAGTTGTGACAAACGTGTAACATTATCTGGGGACCAGAACTACCACCATTGGGAAGGAATGACCTTCAGCTGATCAAATAATTACGTTACTGATCATTATTGACATGAATGGTTCCAGCTATTATAAATATTTCAAACAAACATTCTCTGCACCCTCAGGCCTAAATGCCGAAAAAAAAGAAAAAAAATGGAAGTCAGTGGTCCTCACTACTCTTCCTTCGCCACAGAGCTAAAACTTCAAAATGCAGTGTATAGATGTGTTCTTATAAGATGGAGAAGCATATCCTCTTGCCATGCATCACTGAGCTCACTATTAATACAATTACTGAGTTACAAGAATTTCAAATTGGATCTCTGTACAGTACAAAGCACACTGAAAATTTTATCAGGACTGCTGACAGATCTCTACCAGCCTCAGTGGTTCAGTTGAATTATGAACTTTGACTGGGGTGCAGGTCTAGTAAAAAAATCACACTGAGTGAAGAGATTCCCTTTCGTATTCTAGCATCAGCCTTCTCCCCCTCTTTATGACACAAGCAGAAAAGAAGGTGACAAACTCAAAATATTAAATCATTTCAGTCTACAATTAAACCATCACCTACACCATCATACCTCTGATTTCTGATCGAATTTTGAAGGTGTGAAACCAGAAGTCTATGTATCAAATGAAAACACACGAGAGTTCATCAATGTTTCCATACAGGAAAACTACTCCAGAAGAGAGAAGTTACACCCTGCGTCCTAGAATAAAGGGAATACTGTAAAGAGAATGGAGAGACTGAGAAAGAACTAGAGCGTTCTAGGCAGGCAGTATAAATCTCTTTCACCTGTAAGAAGCAAAAGCCCACCTCTGCATCACAAAGAGCAGCAACAAGCATAGTGGGGTCAGGCATCTGGATCCAAAAAGCTACGTATGTGTGATTCCCACCCAGGGGCACAAAAAGCAGGCCCCTGTCTCCACACAGGTCCGTGCAAAAAGGAAGCAGCACACAGGCAGCTGTACCCTAACTGCTTCCTACAGAGATGTCACTGACAAAAACATCTCCACTACCCCCAGCTCCGATCCAGCCAAGAACCAAACTGGACATCAGGCACCTGCCCAACACAGAATAAGTCTAACCCAAAGCAGGCTTCTCAAAGCAATTTTATTGCCCATCCTAATCATCTGACAGTTTAAAAGAATAATTACAGGAAATAAACTACAGTGTAAATTAAACCATGCCTTATAGAGATTGTAAACCGCTCAACAGACTTGGCCTGGCACCAAGGGCAGGAAGGGACAATATCAATCTTTATAAAAACCTTGTTAGAAGTATCCTCCCCAGATAGCAAAGGCACAAAATATTCAATATTCACACTCATGCATCACTGGGCTGTTACATAAAACATTTCAAACACGTAACATGCTGGGGGGGGAACAGTAAAACAGTACATCACATACGTTCCAATAGGTTCGAGTTAATTTCTCTGCTTAATCTAATACTTCTGGTTACAATCAGCCTAATTCCGTTATGTCAGATGAAAAAGCCACCAAGTAACACCAGCATAACTCAGTTTCAGTTTTTATTTCTGTAAGGGAAAACAAATCGGACAGTTGTCAAAAAGAAATATATAAGTTTAAAAAAAAAAAAACAAAAAACAAAAAAACAAACAAACCAGCATATACAGCCACAGTTTAACACCTATTCATTCCACATTCTTTATCTAGCGTAAGTATTGAGTTGCATCTCCTCCCATTCATTCCTTATCCATAAAATAGTAAGATACTGTTCAAGGTTTGATTTCTGTTTTCATACCTTTCCTACATTTTTTTTTTAAGCCATGGAAGAAACAAGAAAGAACAAAGATGCTTTACAAAGTCGTTTACTTTCCCTAGGACATTGAGCAGTTGGTTCGGAAGACCTTCAGTTTATGGTTCCCTTACACATTTCAGTGAAGAACAGATTCAAAACACAAGCTGAAGAAGGAGCATTTTATCAATAAATCCACATTTATCAACAGAATTTACACCAAGATAAGCTTTGTAAATCGATTTTGATGACTGCCATCGACAGTCTGTGGGTGTGCGGTTTTTTGTTGTTGCTTTTACTTCCTGTAACGCTATCACGACATTCTCTGACTAAACAGTGACACTGCTGCCGAACCGGCAATACTGCCTCAACAAATTATATAAGCAGAAAACAGGCTTTGTTGGGTTTTTTTTTCCCCTTAGTCGGCTAAATGAAAGCACAAGTTACAACATGTAGTTTTCAGAACAGAAAGCCCGAAAGACTCGTCAGGTTCGGAAGGCGCCCGAGGCGGCACGGGACGGACCCGGGGCACAGGACGGACCCCGGCCCGGCCGCTCTCAGCGCTTCACTCTCCGCTTCGCCTGTCAACGCCGGGTTCCCGTCACGAAGCAACAGGAGAGCTCTTCAAACGCCACCTTGCCTGGAAGGCGGCCGCGGCAAACCCG
>VWZK01021899.1:0-12474 GCA_013396935.1 Baryphthengus martii | reverse complement strand
GGACCGAGCCGGCGAGGGCCCAGCGGGAACGGCGTTCGGCTCTGAGAACGGCGGCCCGGGCGGTGCCCTGTGACGTGCGGCTTCTTCCATTGCCGTGCACCGGCAGGACTCGAGCTGGCCTGGGATGAGTGAACCCGGGAACTTGCTCTGGCTTTCGGCTCTTTACGCTGGAACTCCGCAAATACGTTTATGAAACGCTTTTGGCGAATAGTAAAACATGAGTGAGCAGGAGGCTGAAGGAACGTTGCTTTGTTATCACCACCTCGGCAAGAGCAGTGGCCGCTCTGGCCAGGGGCGGGGGAAGGCGGGAACCCCGTCCTTTGTACCGCGTCCAGGGAACTGCCGAGGTAGAGATGCCTTCAGTCCTCTCTCAGCCGGGAGGGCTTGGGGCTTTTCCTGCTCTTACAGTGAGCATCAGTGCCGTTCTAATAAGACTATTTCCCCTTTTCAGTAGCATTAGACAGCTGGCCAGTCTGGTACAAATGTCCCTACAAATAACACGATAGAAAAACATTTGATACGCTGATGTGGCCTTTATGGTAGAGCTATATGCAAATATAGTATACAAATTATACTACTGTTAATTGAGACTAAAAGGAATACAGCCAATGTAATAGTTTGCAGATGAAGTTAACGCTGATTGGAGATTCCTTGACCTAGTGGAGCATACCTGTATTAAACATTGTTCCAGCCTAATTACTGTGGAGGGACTGTAAGAATGAATTGTTGAAGCTCTCCCTCAAGGTTTTTCCCAGTTCCAAAGGGCAAATTACCTACAGTTGATCTCAGCCATGTCGATTCTTGAGAGTAAGTGTGACAAGGTAATGGTAGCAATTCTAGAAATAGTTAATGCTTAAGGTGCTATAGAACTCCATGCAAAGCTGGGCTTTTGCTTATTGCAGGAACTAAAAGCAAGTGAGAGAAACAGAGCAAAAAAAACCCCAACACCTAGAACAGCAATTCTATAGAACATAAACTATGAAGTAGACCATAAAAACGATAAAGAAAGCTTACCCAGTTCCAAATTATAATTGTTTGAACACTGAGCAGCTTAAGAAATGAAGCAGTATGATCACTCTCTTCTGGAAAAACAATCCGTGGCTGAAGTAAAGGCTTTTGGCTGGTAGTAGCATGATGAAAGTATTAATCTTAGCTGTTAATCCTTCTGATTTCTAGGTATTACATAAAATGTTGCTGATTTTTCTAAGCCTGCTGTTAGGATTGGCTATGTATCATGCACCTTCGGAGAACAGCTTGTTGAGAACTCTGCCCAGGAGCTGACTACTCACTTAGGAAATGTTTCAGGTATAACACAGACTGCAAAAGTGAGTCTGAAAATTGCATCAGCTAAAGTTAAATCACTAAAAATGCCTATACAAATAGCCTAGCTATCAAATGCTTAGAAAACAAAGTAAATTTTGTGTCAGAATTAAGAGGTTATTGAACAAACTGTTCGGGTGTTATAACAAATTGTACCTCTAAAGCAACTTTAGAAGCACAGCTGTGTATAGCTCGGCACTGCGTTAAAGCAGCAGCTGCAGGTTTGCAGAATACCTTGAGAGTCTGGCAAGGTAAAATAAATGTCTGACCATGTAGGTTTTTGTGAAAGTAATGTATTAAGGTTTTATATAAATTGAACTGGAACAAGTAATTATCTTCCTTCCTTGTTTAAATTAATTACATGATATCACAATTAGCTACTGAAAGGAAAAGAATAGTAGTTATATTTAAACCATCTTGAACGAACCTGTCATGTGCTAACTGATAAGAATTGATCACATTACCACCTTTCCTTTTAAGATATTAGTTGCGGAAGCCTACAGAAATTTAACCTGACTTTTTTTTTTTTTTTTTTTTACAGTTTCCACTGCTGACTTACTTATACTGAGATGAAAAATGGAACTTCATTACTGTCGACTGTGAGAGAGCTTAAAATATTCTTTAAAGGGAATTTGGAAAATCACATTTCTGTATCAAGAAGGAATTACCCCTATACACTGCTAACACTTACCTAAAGTCCGGTAGAAAATCTTGCAGTTGCCGTCTTGGAGAATTACCCTTCTGTCATCTTAAAACTGCTTTTAAGATTGCAGATGTTTCAGCACTGTTCGTACTGACAATTTTGAACAAAGAAACTAGGTTAATTATTTAACACTAAAAGGAAAGACGTGTCATGTGATAAATTTAGCCACTGTGGTAGAATTGTTAAGCCTATGTTTTAGTTGCTTGTTTAAGACTGACCAAGAACCTAGTGGAAGTTGAATTAAAGGAATTTTATATCCTAAGTTTCAAGCTGAAAAATATACCAAATACTGTGTTGTAGGATGGGCTATGGTGAAATCATAAAACATAGCACTACATTTGACAGGGTTTTTTTTTGTTTCTGGTGTGTTTATTTTAATATTCCAGGGAACTTCTGTCATCTTTTATTTGTGGTTTTGCTATCATACTCTAATTTTTAAATTTACAATGCCATACATTTAAGAGAATCTCCTTTGCAAGTTACGTTCCTATAAAATCTTGAGAGATACAGTCCGAACAATAGTTGTTACCTGTGTCCCATCATTTGCAGGATGCTTTGAAAAACAAATGAGCAATTCCTTTTCTCATTACTTTTACCTTAAATCCAAACGAGCTATTGCAACTCTTTTTCCTTTGAATTACAAGTGGAAGCTCCTCAGGTTATGACAGGGTATTTGGCAGTAGAAGCGCAGTGGTGGCGCAGCTTCTCCGTCACAAACACCCCTCGTGTTCCTACACCTCTGTTGCCTCCTTTCTTATTGGAGTCCTCGAATTTGTGGGGAGGTGTGGTGGAGTCGGGAACTGGCGCAGGAGGAAAGCAGTGGCTGTTTCAGCTGAAAGACTCCCTGTGTTACCCACTGTCTANTTTTCCTCATTTTGTTTTTTTTTTCCCTTTCACTTTCCTCCAGGGACATTTTCTTTCCCGAACTTGGTGGGGGGAGGGGCCTGCCTTCCATCAGGGGATATTTCCTCCTCTGAATTTGTCTCGAACCGGGACACCCACGCAGCAGTAATACCCTGGCAGAGAACTGATTTCTGCTATCACTAAGGAACTGACGGTGGTGCAGGGGCAGCAGATTAGTTGGAGAACAGCTACAAGGCAAATTAAACTGTGACTTTTACGATATGAGCTTGATGTTACTAGGAACATTTTTTATTTCCTTAGGAAACTACTGAGCATTTTGAAAATGAATGTAGGATTTCTTATTTATTAAAACATTGTTGGAAATTGTTTAAGCCGGTGAAACACCTATGGGTTTTTGGTAGGAGTCAGTGTATAAATCCATCAGTTGTATCCTTTTCATAAAAACTACATATTAGTATAGAATGGAGAGTATATTGGTTTGGGTTCAATGTCTCTGCCATAATCTGCAGAAAAAAAAATAAAAGGTAGGGAACCTCATTCCATAAGGGCTCACTTGTTAACCTAAATGCAAGGTGAATTTTGCCTTCGCCAGTAGCAGTGCCGATCGCCTAGACCAGCAGAGGGCATAAGGCCCACTCCTGCGCTCCCCGGGGTGCTGGGCAGGGGTGCTGGCCAGGGGTGCTGGCCAGGGCTGCGGCTTGTACCAGCTGAATCCCGAGGGGTAGCCACAAGTTTATGTTGGACTTGCAGCCACAAAAAAAAAATAGGAAGATAACAATTCTTTTAGGTTGCAAGGTTCAAAATTAGATCGGATTTCTTCAATTAAAAAACCCAAACAACCTCAAGCAATTTCAGTGAAATATTTTAGCCCACAGAAAGCAAAGCGGGAGAGTTGAACTTTGTTAATGGCAGCCCCCATCATCAGCAGCAGCTTCAGGCCTCTAACTTTACTTACGAATAACCATGAGTAAAATATGTTGCAGTGTGACAAAGTTGTGGAAGACTGGCCTCATGAGGGTGTCAAAAGAACAATTTTTTAAACTGGGTGACCTGTTAGAGATCTGCTGTTAGCCAGAAGGAAAAAAAAAAAGGGAGGGGAGAGGGAGTAGGTGGGGTGTGTGCGTGTGAAGTGCTAGGCTCTGCTTTTAACCTTCTGTTAAGAGTACTAGAGGGTATAATGGGCAGGTGGATCTAGGGTTGTTTTTTTTCCCAGCTAACTTTACTTGCTAAGGTATCTATCTAAGTTACTCAGACCTCTCAGTATGCTTGGAAACGAACCAAATGCACCACTTCGCTTTGGCAGGGGGATGAAAAAGGAAAAATAAGAGATGTGCTTGTTTGGCTGTCAGTGGTACTACAGTTTAGACTTGTTTCCTGCTGTCTTCAGACACATTTAAACAGGAAGAGTGGCAAAACCGGAATCACATGAAGCTATACCTCAAAGTGCCTCTAAAGCAACTACCCAAACCCACTCTTTGAGCACAGCTGCCCTCAAAATGCAGTAGTTAAATGTTTAATCATTACAATCAAGGTGCCTAGCTAAGCCATCCTTCCTAAGTGTTAGTTGTCCAAAGCATGCAAAAATACACGAATAAAACTTCCTGCTGGGCTAGAAAACTGAACATTCATTTGCAGAGCCACACAGAGAGCTCTGAAAATGTGATTTAAAAGTGAAATGGAAAACGTAGGTCATTTTGTATTAATTCAGACAAGAAATCTTAAAGAGTAAATAAATTTGAGACTGATACAAATAAAAGTTCTGTTCTGTACACTCTCAGTAGATTTTCAGTTTTCCAGCTTACTAAGCCTATTTGCTAATACAATATTTACATCACTTGTAACTAGCTAACCCGTCATCGCGAGCTTCAGCTGGTTACATCAGGTCCTAATTTTATCATTTTCTATAACTATGGCTGCACTGATTAATTTAATGTAAGGTGTGCCTGATTACTTCCTTTGGAAGACAGAGAATGTTACTGCATCCACTGTTAGCGTGAATTTCAGGAAGCATTTTACTCAATGTGTAATGCTCGTGGCTGTCATTTAGAGCTGTACATCTTAGTGTATCTTGACTTTTCACCTCAGTAGTCCTGTCCTTACTTTCTTGGCTTTGTATTTAGACAACGAATGTTTAATGCTAGAGAATTCCAGTGTAACTGAAAAGATGGAAGATGGGTAAAGTGAATTGATCTCTTTTCTATCACAGGTTATAGATGAGGTTCAAATCTGTTCATAAAAAGAGATGAGGAAGAGGAAAACAGTGGTTTATAATCTAAATCAATTAAGACTGGTGCTTTAGCAAATAAGCAGAGGCAGAACTGAAGGATACCTCTCAACACTGGGAATTCCCTGCCAGAAGCCCATTTGTAGAGCAAAAGTTGTGTGGGTGTCAAATGCTCAGCACCAATGCACATTTCAGGGCTTTTCCTTTGGAACAGCTTTAGTCTGAGCACATGGGTTGTACCTAGTGGTTGGAGCACGTGGAGCATGCTTTCCTGTCCTTCTATCCTCAAGGACTCCACAGGACATGCTCTGAGATGACTCCAAAATGAACCAGTACATGGGGACAATCAATTTGGCTCACTAAAATGCTAACACAGGCACATGCTTTGCCAGTTCGATTGCTCTTAGCGGGAATGATCTCTCTGGAGAAAGCCTTGCAGGAGACCCTCGCAGAAACAAGCAGGGACCAAACCGGATTGTGGCTTCCCGCTAATCGCAAGCTAGAGGGTCATTGGTGTGTATTTTTTTTCTCTGTCACTAATTCTTCTAACAATTTCAACCAAGAGAGTAGGAGCAGTAGTTGCTTACAAAGCTCTCTAAACTGGTAATCAGATTACCCTTTTCATAGGTGAGCTAAGTAGGTTAAGTATCTTGAAAGCCTCCCAACTCTATCTCTCATATCCTGGAAGCGATGAACACATCGGCACCGTGTCCGCTTCCCTGCGGCCTTAGGTCAAAATGGCTAAATGTTACACCTCCTGCCTCACTTAATCATGCCCATACAGCTAAAATTGAAAGTCTCCAGTCATCATATTGGCTCTTACGAATTCTTAACTTTCTCCGTACGCTATGGAGGAAGCTCAGGCCCTTCGAATAGAGAACTCACCAGCACAATGCTCAGTTATAGACAAATACCTTAATTTCTGCAAACAATACAAGCAGTTATTCATCAGCTGATCTTAACAGTCATCCTTATTCCTAAAGGTCAAGCAGTCATCTAAACCTCAGGTTTATAAGCACTAGTAAAAATGGCAAAGTATTTTCAAGCTGAGTATAAAAACATACTTAAGGAATTCTTCAGGTTTACCTCCGACAAATTCCAAGGAATTGGAGTTTCAAGTCCTTAACAGTAGTGTTTACTTTTGCGTTGTATCATTCTGCTTCATGTTGGAGAACATACTGAAAAACAAGATAATTTTAAGAATCTGACTCCTAAAATGTAGTGAAACAAAAGCCACATTACAAAGCTAGCAATTTTACATATACAGTGAAAAACTCTGGATGAATTTAAATAAAACTTTAAATAAGGAGTGGCCAGACTTGACTTGATTCTTTCAAAGAAAATACTTTTCACAGAAAACCAAAGGAGAAAGTAGTTTGCTAGTGCATTCAATCTAGTTTATTTCGGGGTTTATCAAACTGAAGACAGGTTTTCCTCCTTTCTTTACAATCATTACTAAAATACAGGATTCAAATTACAACTTTTTCAGAGGATAGGGGAGAGAAGAGTCTTCCCCCCAAAAACCCCTGCACCTTTCCAGATAAAATTTGCTCATATAATTCACCTTTTATTCCTTCCTGGTAATCTTAATTTTAATTCTTGAATTTTCTTTTGGCAATGTGTAGATCAGTCATCATCCACAGTCATTTCACTAAGTGACCTAGCCAACAACCGAAACTAAAAAATATGTCAAAACTAGATATTAGAAACTTGTACGTTTTCTTTTCACTTTTCGATGGAGAAGCAGATTTTTTTTTGCTTCAAATTAGAAAAAAAAAACAACCCAGAATGCTTCATAATCAAGATTCCATCAAAAGAGAAACATTTTAAAACAGTGTTTTAATTGTCGCTTGTCAAACTGGAAGGACTAGCATTTTGGAAATCAGAGAAGTAGAGAAAAGCATGAGAACGCTTTGGATGAGGCTTTGAGCAACTTAGGTCTAGTGGGCGGTGTCCCCACCTATGGCAGGTGGCTTGGAACCAGATGATCTTCCAATTCAACCCGTTCTGTGTTCCTATGAATGCTGCCACAGACACCCCAAGAAAGTATTTTCTTTAAAGAATCGTACATAGCATCTGTCTGTCCAGCATCTTTGTATTCAGGCTAGTATGACTCTAAAGCTAGAAAATCTCAGGGGTCCAATCGATTCACCACTAAAGTTGCTGCATAAACAACAGAAGCATTGGGAGTTAGTGATTCCACAGGGAATCAGTCTGAAGAAATTACTAGCTGGAAAAACAAGGCTAGCACATCTTCTTCTTATCGAAAAGAGTCAGCATTCCCCAGGATGCATACTGCTCAAGAATTCTGGGAAGCAAGCGTAAACTACTGTGCTACCGCTGCCTGATTTAGTAGTGCTGACATAAGTGCAGCTGTGAGCTCTATTGTAAGCATCTAGGTATATACAAATTACTCCTATAAGTATATGCAATTTCAGAAGTGATAAGAGTTCCATGACAGTGGACATAACATTTAGCTTCACAGAATTCTAATTCTAAAGTATGGAAGAGAATCCAGATGAATAGGCAGCGTACAGTGGCCATTACAAATGATGGCCGTGATGGAGCAGCAGGACCTTTCCCAACAAGTTTAGTTCACGTGAGTATTAAGAGGCAGGATATAAGGTATGCGAAGCAATGGAGGAAAGTTTTTAGGGAACAGTTCCAACAGAATTGCATTGTCATTAACACAGAAGTTGCTACAACAGGGAGAGTCCTGCTGTTTCTCCTACCTTTGCGTAAATCAACTTTTCATTTATTTCGTGCTGTTTTAATCTGGTTTATACAATACTTTTAATGTTTCTAACCACCTGTGCTTCCACAAAATTTGAGCTTTGAGCTTGTATGCTGTAGGACTCAAAACAAACCTTCGATGGTTGAGTTCTTAACTTGAATGCGGTACTCGAAAATGCGGCACCCCACCCATTGGCTGTATACAAAAGGAGGTTTTAAATTGACAGGAGAGTTAACATTTTTCCAAACCTCAGTCTACAGCACGTATAATTATGCTAAATCACTGTTAGAAGCTATTTTAAAAGGAAATGTTGCTTGCCTTCTGAGGTTTTTCTCTATACATATAGTTTGGGCATGTCAGCCTTTCTTTAAAATGACAACATTATTCGTGATAGAATAAGCAGCACCAGCATCCTTTAAAGTACAGAAGATAAGACAAGTGACTAGGCTCGTCCAGGTTTGTATCTCCAGAGCTTCAGTTATCCTGGGTCTCAGGATTTAAATTTCTAAAATTGACCTTTCCACTTTGAAACCTATGCAGCTGTTGCAGTGATTATTTGTGTACATAAAAATGTCCTTTGTTCTGTAAACTGCTGAATCTCCGATATTATACATTTTTCTTTGTTACCTTTTAGAAAGAGTAGGAATGTATTCATTTTACTAAGCACAGAACCTAACAGGTAGTAAATATTATTTACACTTTATTTATATTTTCTCAAGACTAAAGTTTCTGGGGCTGTCAGTGGAAACATTTTAGTATTGAACTTAACTGCCATTCTTTCCTTTTCTCAAAGGTTCTCCCAAATTATTACCTCTAACAAATATTTTAATGAATAAACCACCTTTTTTTTTCTGAGAAAAAATGGTTGTCTTTATTAAAATCTATTTTTGCTACAAATCTTACTGTAAGTCGATCGGTTTTAAATAAATCCTCCCCTAACTAGGCTGTCCCATCTCTACTTATGGTGCCTACTCTTGATTCAATGTTTTTCCAGCCACAGGCCCCTTAAAAGACGTTCTTCTGTTAACAGGAAGTTCTTTATCTTCTAAAATTGTGTGACTTCAACTATAATGATATGCTTTAAGTCAACAGAAAATATGCCTTGCTCAAAGTGAAATTACTTGGGCTGGTACAAGAAATTTCAGGGTTTATGGCATACAAGTCAGATGAGATGATCTGACCATCAACATTTTGAATAAATGACAAGTGATTTAAGAAGCCAAAGAAGAAAAGATGGTGGGCAGAGATCAAAACAAAGTGACGAAAAACAAAATTCAAAGAACAAAGCAGCCTGCCAGTAAATGGTTATACTTCTTTTGATAGCAACTCTTCTCTAAGGGATTGTGCTGCTCAGTGTTCCTACTTAGGTTCCTATGTCCAGTATTTCAAGTAAAATTAGGACTGCCGCAGCTCCTCCTCCTCCTCCTTCACCTTGCAGTCATAATGATCATAAAAGGACCCACCTAATTCCAGTTCTTCCAGTTGTGGATAATAAGCTAATTATGCAGATTACAGAAAACTGAAGAGGGGCTGTAATGTATGTGCTATGGTGGAAAATCCTTCTTTATAGGAAAGAAAGTGATCATTTATTGCTTCTACTATTTAGTGCTTGCTTTCTGTCCAAAGGAAGATGCATTCCTTTCCCTAGGATCAGGATGAAGTCATTACAGAGAACTGCCTACTTTGTTGGTTTTTTTTAATTTTCAGTCATTGCACATGTAGGCAAAACACGTTTGCACACATCCAGAGGTAAACTATTTGTTGCTTCAACAACAACCATAAAATGAAAAATACTACTTGATTGGAAGTGAAGAAAATGAACCCTCAGCAGCATCTCAACACACAATTATCCCTGAACATCCAGACACTTGAGAGTGACATATTGACTTTTGCGTTTTAAAATGAATACTATACAGATATTTTCTTTGGTGGCTCTCAGCAAGAATAAATTTAACCAAAAGTACAGTATAAGATTTTACAGCACAAATATTAATGAGAATTGCTTATGTCATTAAGTTTGCATGTGGCTCCCCTTGACCCTCCATTCTAAATAAGACTTGGAACAAGCAAAGCTGAGCTGTTCCTGGCAGATGCTGAATGAATAATTCAAATGAAAACGCGTATGGTAAAGAGACACTATTAGAATGTGTTACGTTTCACACCATTAAAAGGGAAAAATTATTTAGTACTTGCCATCTGAAAGAGCTTCAGTTCATTGTAAAAGGGCTATGTGGGAATATACCTGTTTATTTCTGCAAACTCTGAAAGGCTAATCAGTGAAACCTGCAACAACAATTTGAAACTAAGAAGTTACTCAAGAAGGCCTCAGAGGAATGCACTCCATCGTTAGCAATAACCTTTGACTCTTCTTGAGATCATCTACAACTTGATGCTATATATAGTTAAGTGCTTTAAAGAATCCCTTTAGCAAGAGTCACCCCTCCAACAGTTGAAAACTATTCTTTTTAAAGCTTTACTATGACTGATTCCTTCCTCCCATTTTTTCTTGCTATCTTGCCCGTCCTGCCGCCCGTTAGCAAGGCCCCACGCACACTAGCATAGCAAACTCCCTTATTCTCAATAGTAAATGCAAAGAGAATGATGGTTCCGTCCCTGCTAGTACAAACAGGGTAGTTGGTGGCATTTGAGATATTCATTTTATGATGGCATCTCATATGCAGTTAAAACTTTTTCTCCTTATGTGCAAAGAACCTTGTTCCTGTGTATATTTTAAAGCGTAAAATACTTTCTGTGTGTTTAGGATGGCATGAACTTTATTAGCTTCAGAACCTGTAGACAAGAGTTTCTCGAGATGACTTGTCTTGGTTTGAGTTAGAACAGAACAATTCTGTTCAGTGATTTTACTTTTCAGCTCAGTCCCTGTAAGTAACTGCACTTTCTGAAGTCAGCAGCACGTTTTCACAGGCAGTGGCTGCTTCTGGCAGTGATAATGCCCGATGTTTAGAGCTAGTGCCAAGGATTGGTATGTGGACAAGGCCACTGCTGGATCTCGTGTACCATGTTGGAGGGTGCGGCTGCAGGGAGGAGTGGACAGGACAGGTCACCTTAAACTGACTGAGGTCATACACGTCATATTCAGTATAAAGCTGAGGGATTACGAGGGTCAATCTTCCTGGCCCTTCCTGTTCTTCATTGGCCAGTATCTGAGGAGGACTCTGTCAGTTTTGCCTTTGTTCCCAATCTGTGCGTTCCTGAATCCAGCACCAGAATCCAGCTCCTGAACTCAGTTCCCATCTGCTGCTGGGCCCAGTCTGGGACTTCTCCAGTGCCTGCTCCACAGCTTCAGTGGTGATGGTGACATAATGGCCATGAGGAGGGGTCAGGTTCAATGCTGGGTTTGTCTATGTTTGTATGTATTCCATTTTACTGTTAGTATTTTCATGTTCATCAAAGCTGTTGTAGTTTCCTTTCTTTAATCAATGTCTCTCTCCCTTATTCCCTTTCTCTTCTCTTCCCCTTTGGAGAGGCAGGGGCGCTAACAGAGAGTGCCTGTCACAGGTCTGGAGGGCTGCCCTGACCCTAAACCATTGATAGATTTATTGGCGCTCAACGTGGGGCTCGATTGGAGCTCTAGATGGATCACCCAAATAGTTCGAATTCCAGTTCACTCACTTGAGAGAGTATCACTTTTTTTTTTTGCCCTGAGCCTCTTTAAAGCTTGGAAACTAAACCAGACTGCTGAAATGATGTCGTTTTTGAGAGCAGTGTGACTTGGTGGGTTTTGGGGCTTTCTTTCAGAGTGAAATGCTGTCCTGTTCCCTTGTGGGTCATACGCATTATGTTCATGTTTACTTGTTCTCACTGTTCATCTGAAAGCTCTCGGTTCTGGGCGCTGGGTGAAAGCTGCCGCTTTGCTGGGGTGTTTTTCTCTGATTTATGTTGCGCTGAATTGGGCAGCAAGCGCATCTCTGTACTACGGGTGTTACATAGCGGATGTTGGTACTGTGTTTTACTTTGGGAAGTTACACTGTTCCTCAGTATGCTAATCTGACTCCACCAGATTTTAGAATCTCATTAAATTATGAGAATTATGGATATGGTTATTACTAAAAGATTCTATTACTGTTATTATCATTCAACTTATTTCTCATTCTCTTTATTGTGTGGTGTCAGATTCAATACTGGCACACGTGTACATTTCAGGCAGCCACCTCAGCTCCTAGACTGCCTGTCGCTTTAGCAATGGGCATTGCAGTGACTCAGGCCCTGCGAGGTTCCATGACATGCTCTGCAGCTTTCCAGATTCCACGAGGTTTTGTGATATGCAGGAAACGCACTGAGAATATTCATGCTCCGCAAGCCCCCTCCACAAGCTCTGCTGCTGCTCCCGTTCTCAGAAGAAGCGCTGTTGCTGTTTCAACACCCACAACAAGCACTCAAGCTATTCCCACTCCAATGACAAGCAGCGTAGCTGTTTCAACTCCAGCAACAAACCCTGCAGCTACACCAACAGTTAATGTGGCCATTCCCACTCAACCTGCACCTGTACAAGTTACCCCCGTGAGGAAAGGACAACAAACAAAGCAGCCATGTCCAGTGGCAGATCAGGGAGAGGGTCCTTCTCAAGCTAGATCAGAGTATGAGTTGGAGTTGGATATGAAGCCTGAC
>VWZK01021898.1:35016-45893 GCA_013396935.1 Baryphthengus martii | reverse complement strand
AAGGGCCTCGTCCACTTGGTCCTCCTGACTGAGTGGTCTGTAGCAGACCCCCACTGAGGGGGTCTCTCTTAATTAATTACTTTAACTGAATCAAATGATAAAGTATTGGCATTTTGTTTGAAAGTATGTTTCAAAGATTTATGGAGGGTTAACTGCATAGGTTTTATTGGTACAGGGTAGTGTGGCCACCTTTGGAAAAGGTGGTGTCCTGATTATATTTTCATTAGAACTGAAATAATGAAATCACAGTCTGAGCTAGGTAAAATGTTCTTTTACAACTCAATAAATTAGTTTTTTATATATTCTTGCTTAAGTTTTATTTCCACTAACCATTGGCTGAAATGTATTGGCAGGAAAGAGACGCTTATTGCTGTCTTTTCTGAAACTGAAGCTCCACAAAGCAAGATTAAAAGACTGTTTTTTGGCAAACTTCTCCCTACATATGTGTGCCATTGTAAGCAGATTAGCAAATCACCTATAGAATACATTATATTTCTTAATGAGTACTTTTTTTTTTGGTCGATCTGTGTTCAGTCATGTTATAGACCTTAGGGATCACTTAGTAATTTCATTAATTGCTTTCAAAATCTATTAATTTGATCCTGCAATCATTAAAACTATTAAGAAAGGTGCATCTGTGATTGTGAATACAAATATCACTAATGAAGTCCTTTAATGTAAAAGATATACAAAGGTAACAAGTTTCAGATAACATGTCCTTTTAAGATCCCATGAGCTTGCTGGTTTTAATCACGAAATTGGTCTGAAGCAAATGAGCGAATCTGTCTCTTAGGAAATTTGTTTTAAATTGTGAACTTTGTGTACTTTATGAAATACAGAGTTTGAAGTAACTGCCACATTGAATGCATCAAAATGGCACACAAGTGATTTAAAAGACCTTCAGTTATTTCATTTCCTCTTTTTATCCTTTAATAGACCATTTATGTGTCTTTCACTACTCATTATCAAAAGGATGGTTTCCTCGTAGTAATATAATGCTTGTTTAACAGGAAATTGAATGTAACCTCTCAAAATGTAGACCTATGCTAACATTTAACAACTGTGCTATTTGGACAGTTTGAAAGTTTTTTATGTTATTTTATGCAGAAATGTGCTGTCCTCATCCAACATTCATGAAGGCTTTAGATAATAAAATTCAGAACTGTGAAAAGATGACATTGTGGTAACGCTTTCTATTTTTTCCTGTATTCCACGTGAACAGTTAAGTGCAGAATTGCTTGTCACAACCCTTGTTATCAAGAGTACTTGTATTCCGCAAGGAGTATTAGTAGTATAAGTTACATGGTTGAATAGTATGTGTATGAGAGCCTTGACCACTCCCATTTGAGTGGGAAAACCCAGTAAATTTGGATGTCTGAATTTTGAGAGGACTGGTCAGGAGATAAACACATGAAAAAAACAGAAGTAATGTGCGTGTTATCATCTTTGTTTCACTTACAGACAGGTGGTGGTCTCTTGAATACAGCACTGCCTAATTATAATGGGTACAAGAGCTGTATTTTATGTTCCTGTGCTGACTTAATCATCTTACCCTTTCAGAAATTACAGGTATGAGAGCCTGCTAGAGCCTTTGAGATCCTGGTCTCTGAAAGAGAGCATGGTAGGAGTCATTCTGTATTTGTTGAAGCGCAGGTGACATGGATAAGAAAGTAAGACAGGTTTACCTTGCACTATATGTAGAGTCATTGCAGGATATTTCTTTTTTGGAAGAACTCTAGTGAGTATCCAAGGAGATGATGCCTTATTTCGTGTCTATCACTTCCTCATAGAAATACGTAAAACTTGTATTTCCTAAAACTAAGAAAATTTGGGGGCTATATGTGATACCATATTTAAGCATTCCATGTACCACAGCTTTGCTCAGAGGAGAGCAAAGTTTATCATTGAATGTGTCTCTGAATATTAAGATGTAAAAACTGCAGATTATGGCTTGGAAAGATTTTTGGTTTTCTCAATCACTAGAATGAAATGTTTGATTTCATTGTTCTTTTAATGTTGCTTTTAGTCCGTTATGTAGATACCCTCTTTAAGAAAGCACAGAGAAATAATGAGAAGATTAATATGAATAATGCTTACCTCTGTAAGAGAATACTGCTTCTAATATTCCATTTAATCCACTTTATGTAATAGACATGAATATTACTCTCAAAAGACCCTCTGTTGTGCCCAGAATGATGTTACTGAATCACAGAATAATTTAGGCTAGAAAGGACTGTAAGAAGTTGTCCCGTCCAACTTGTTCTGGAAGATTTAATTTTTAAGTTAGATCAGGTTGCTCAGGATCCATCTTTACAAAATGCTTATAAAAGGACTTAAAAATGAGCTCTGATCTATTAAAGTCTGGAAACTGCACTGTCTACAGATTATTGGGAATTTTATGTTCTATTGCTTTTTCATTTTTGTATTCAATTTCTGATGCCTGGCACTAACCATAGTTCTGCAACTTGTGGGATGTACTCTAGTATGAAGTAGAATACAATATTTACACTTTCTGATCACAAAATCAGTTTAACACATTAAGGTTTTTTTTATTCATTCTTTGAATATTCTCTTAAGAACTTTTGAAGACTTCAGTCTGAAATCTCTTTTCCTTAATGCGGGATCAACCAACTGCTGACTACTAGAGGAAACAAAGGTGCCAGTTTGAGTATTAGCCACTGAAACATTTGTTTTTTTTTCTCCAAGGTTAGCTAAAACTAGTTGAACTTAGCTCTGTACTACCCAAGACACTCTAATTAAAGCAACTATATAAATGCATATGATGTGAAAAGAATTGTACAAACTCTAACCACTACTTCGTACCTAGGATAGATGAAAAAGAAGAATGGGGAGAACAGTAAATTAGCTTAGTAGCAAACCCAAGAGAGAACAGAATTTTATGTTTGAAGATGCTTGTAATACCCTCTTTTCAGCAAGACCATGATGAAAATCAGTACAAAGGCTAAAAGGCCTTCTCCAAGTGTGGTGAATACTAAAAGATAGAGAGAAAGGAAGTGAAAGTTAATGACTTGCTCATGAAAGTTGTTTGGGACAGAAGCTTTGTCTCTATCAGTAAATTGTTCAGCGTCTGAAACACCACCAATGTAAGAATCATCTAGTAGTACAAAACAGAAGATGGTCTGAGGTCATTGCAAGACTGTAAGGCATGAGATCATACTACCAGAAAAGGCAAAATTCAACTGAAGTTTTTTGAAATCAAAAAACCTACAAGTAAGGCTAAGTGAAGGAAGGAATAGCGCTCGTAGAAGCTTCACCGCTTTGCTTTATTTGAGACAATTGGATTTAATGTTTGTAGGAGTGGGATAAGGTAACTGAAATACTTGTTACAAAAATGGTTCTATGATTATTTCCATTTATATGTCTGTATTAATTGCTACATAAATGTTTATAGGAAGCATGAAGCTCAATGTATGGAAAGCCTTCATAGGCAGATAGCCGTGATGCCTTCCTGGGTGAAAAAGAGGACTTAAGATGTGAATTATATATAATCTATGAACAGCTCAGTCAAGCACAGCTCTCGTTTGCATCTCTACTGCTAGCGAAGTATCTGCAGTTTCAGATGAAGTGGAAGTGGTCAGAAAGTCACCGGGCCCAGACAGAATTAATTGCGTTGCTTTCTGCATTCATACTTCAGCAAGAAAGTGACTTGAAATTGTTGCGACTTCTCTGATGTGCATCAGGGAGAGCATCCTGGAAAGACCAGGGCAGGAGAAGGGTTCCCTAAGCATGCTGTGGTTGCGATGGCACTGTTATTTCTGTAGTCTCTTCAGATATACTTTGTATAAAATTAAATCCGTTAAATACTGTGTCACAGAAGACAGAATATAAGCCTTTGTTGTATCAGAAGCTGTCTAAATAGTTGGCAGATACAGATGTGTAATTTCATGTAGATTATGCTTTGAAGAAGAAAATATATGGTTAATCTAACGAGGGTTTTCCTGAAGCAATATTTTCTTTACAATTGAGGAAAATGATGGATTGAACACCTTGAAGCAAAAAGTTGAAAATACCTACTTCCCCATGCCCCTCAACTCGTCTTGTCTGCAGCCTTTTTAGGTGTAACAGCTACACATTTAATTGGAGCTCACTGGGAGCCTGTAATGAAAATTCTAACATCATGTAGCTGCTTTCATTAATAATATCATTGTCTTTTGTCAGCTTTAATAGCAATTGGGTTTATCCAACTGGAAAAATTTAGACAAAGACAGATAGGCAAGTACGTTTACTGTCAAATTCAGCTTTGCTTTTTAAATACATCAAACCTGGCATTGTATTCCCTTTTTGAATTCACTTTAAGAACTTTGTATGTGGGTGCTGTCAGAAGTTTGCCTGATGGAATGAAAAGGTAGTTGTGGAGGACCACGGTTGTGACAATGGGAGCTACCATTTTTCTTGCTGTAGAGACAAATATCTTCAGCAACTCAAAAGAGCTAGAAATTGAAGGGAATGTTGAAATCATCGTTAATATTTGGCAAGAAGTTGAAGCGAGCATTTTATTCTTTAATTTGGATTAATGATTCTGCGAAAGGTACATTTCCAACAGGACTTTGAACTACATACTGTTAATTAGTGTGTTTATGGTTTTAAGTTCATAGGTGTGAAATGCTAAATAATGTCAACACACATGTCATTGCATCCTTTTACAATCAAAACTTTGTGGTGAAGCATGTCTGAGTGACTGGTTCATGAGGAGTGCTGGTTAAGCACTGGAGCAAAACCAATCTGTTGTTATTATGCCACAAGCAGGCATTGTGTTATTGAAAGTCCTAATTACCTTTATGTCTGCCTGATGCAATTGTACTGTAAGTTATCTTAACATTAATTATTCAATATTATGCAACTGAAAATGTACTCTGCTATCACCCGTGTGTCTTTCATCATTGCAGTTTTGTGCTTCATTAAATAGTAATTGGCTGGAAGTAAATGATCATCAGGTATCAATCTCCACAAGATGCATTGGTTTGCTATTCACTGCCAGATTAGAAAGTGATTGGAAATTATTTTCATCGTTTCTTCATTCTTTTGGCTTATAGCAGACCGATTAAGTTAAATGATAGCCGTTTAATCACAGTGTTTAGTTATAATCTAGAGGATAACAAGGGAGTGATTGCTTTATTGATGGCTACAGGGTGGTGGCTAGTAGAGCAATACTGATGGAAACATAAACTTATGCTTCCGTTTTCTTGTGTTTAACATTTTATATAAATGGTGTTTATATATGAGATGAGGTAACATATGCTGTGCTCTTCTCAGACTGGTGGGGAACAATTTCAGCTCTTCAAAGGGAGGGAAGATTCTTGAAGTGTGCCTCTAAAAGGATTTAGTCTTTTGAACATGAGCTTATATGGCACAGGTTCTCAGTAGCAGTTGTGGGCACAAAGGGGAGGTGGATACCAGTCATTTGAATAATCCTAACAGTGCCTTTGGTAAAAATTAATACTTATTTAACAGTGCTGGAGATCCAGAGATAGACACACTGATGGACCCAAATTATTTTGAGGCAAACCAGTGAAATGTGTATGAAGGGAACCATTAACTAAAATAGCTCGCGATAGAGTCTTGTCAATAGTATCCAGAATAGCACATCCCTGTGAATGGATGGGATTTCATTCCTTGAGGCCAAGAGATACTCCTCAGTCATTTAATTATCTGTCTTTATCTAGATTCCTGCATTCTTAGGAAAATGATGGGTTTATTATTATTAAAAAGAAAAAAAAGAAGTTGTAATTTTCTTTTGGAATTATACCAAGAATTCTTAGATGATTAATTCTGTCAAGATATTTCTAGGGAGAGAGGTGAAAAGTTGGAGGTGATATCTGGCATCCTGAATCTTCCTGAATTCTGTTGTTCCAGTAGGAAGCATTGCATGAAAAATGAAAACTCGATCTAAGGAGTCGGTGGTATTCTACAATTATTCACTGGCTAGGTGTATGAATTCTTGAGGATTGGTTGTCATTTAGTAGTGGTTAGTACTCTTAGCAGAATAAAGTTACTGTGCTTTTGAGATTGCTTTTCTTTTAAAGTAAGTCCAAACAGAGAAAAAACAAAACCAGCTATTTTGGCAGAAGACAAACTCCCTGAAGTGTGTTTTGACACAAACTCAAATCCCTTGCAGCACTGACTATTTGTTGAGATGTGGATATGTCCAAAGGCAAGAGATCATAACCACTACATGGACAGTAGCGTGTCTGACTGATGTTTACTGTTTCCTTTAGCAGTGCTGTAGCTCTCATACGTGTTTGTGGAGGAAAGGTGAAGCAAAGCTGAGCTCTGTAGTATCCAGCTTGCATTCATGGGGATGATCTTGAACCATTTGTGAGTTGTATAGTATCGTGAAGGAATTGTGAAGGCTTGTTTGTGTTTTGCTTACTGGACAGGTGTTTTGTGCCCTTAACTACCCTATCACAACTCAGTAGTTCTACAGTGCCCAAACGGAATTAATTGCCTTGCTTTCTGCATTCATACTTCAGCAAGAAAGTGACTTGAAATTGTTGCGACTTCTCTGATGTGTCGTTGTGCTTCCACTGCTTGTAAGTTCACTTTTCAGTGACTTTTCTTTGTTCCATAATTCACTTGAGTTTGAGTGTGTAGTGTATGGGATTGATAGAGTAAAAAAACCCACAGATTTTTGTCCGTGGAGCTCTGACAATTTTCACTATATTATCTCTAAGAAGAGATAATTCTCTGTTCAAAACACGCAAATGATCAGGATCACATACCACTTTCCAAAAGGGCACAGTGGTAACTGACAACATGTTGGTTTTTTTTTTTTGCTTACTGAATAATTTTAAACATGTAATAACAAAATTAATGTTTATTAATAGTATATCAAGTGAAATGACACCAACGAGGAAGCAATGGGAACTGTGAGATGTTGACTTCACTGGAGTAGAAAACAGTGGCTGTCTTATATTAATGTGTACTAGGAAGAACACCAAACAAATGAAAATAGTTTAACCCAGTGCAGGTGTCAGTGGAGATTAAAATCTGGAAGAACTGATTAAATTGGTATTTGTCTTGATATGTATTTTTATTATTGATTTTATGCTTTTATTTTTTGTAGCATTACTTAGCTTTAGAATTGTACTAAGAGAGGAGTGTCTCAGCTCGAAAAGTGTATGGTGGTAGATAAACTTTTGATTATTTTTTTTCATATAGTATGTTGCTCTATAGTAAATGCATATTGGATCTGAAAACTAACATAACAAACAAAATGACCAAGGTTTCAAAGAAACACCTATAGTCTGTTTGTGGGGTTTTTTTTGCTTAAGAGTTAAGTATTAAATATGAAATTCTGCTAGTTGTGTACTACCCTGAGTACCTCACAAGAAAATCCCTCATTTTCATCCAAATATGTTTATGATAAGCATATGTTAAACATTACAGTGTTGATATTCATCCTTGTTGTCTAGTACTGCTCTAAAGAAAAACAGTGAAAATAACAGGCTGTTATGGTTAAGAACAACCCAGCCCAAGTTTTTCTTTGATATTTGGTTACAGTAATATCACCTGAATGCAGGGCAACGAAAACTCTGTGATGCCTCTTCTGGAGTATGGGAAAGAATTAGGACCAAAGATCATCCATGTATGGCCTTCTTGTGGGAATTTGCTTTTGACTGTTCTTGGGCAATGACTATTTCACTTACTTCAGAACACACTCTCTGTAATTAGTTGATGCCCAGTTTTAAGACCATGGTGCAGACAGAAGGTAAGCACACGTTGGGAGGGGATGTCAGTTGGAGCCGAGTTTGAATATGTTGCGATGCAGGGATTTTGTCAAGTTGGATCCTATGGCTCCTCACTTAGACACTTTGTAATCTTTTTGTGACTGTTTTGAAATGTAAAGGGTTTTTCTCATGAGATTGTTGGGCTGAGAAGATTAATTACTGGGTTTGAGAGTCTTAAATGCTGTCTGTAAAGAGCTCTGTAAAAAAAAAAAACAATAACCCACACAACTGAAGACATTAATTTTGTCTTAACTGTAAGGTGCCACTGGAGTTTATTTGTATGAGCTAATAATAGTAGGAATTTGCATGCCTTTCAGCATAAGGCCATACATTAAATAAATCACTCGACTTATTGAACAATGACCACCCTGAAGAGCTGTATGGTCATGTTACTGAAAGCTGTCATTATATACATAAAACTTGAAAGAGGGTTGTAGATACTTCAGCAATTTCAAGTCAAGATTGTTCTGAGTTGAGTTTTTATTTTCTTTGCACTGTGGAATATGAATCTCATTCTACTTCTGGATTTCACAGCACAATCACAAGGTGTTAGGAAAGGGGAGTTAAAAACCACCAGAGAACTGGTATGTGTTATGTCACAAATAGCTGTATAGTTGATAGCATTCTGGTTTAGGGATTGTTCTTCTGTTGGTTTGTTGGTTTGTTTGTTTGGTTTTTTTCTTAGACCTTGACGACTTTTTGAAATAATACCAAGATAGTTTTTTTGATGTGGAGTGCTGCTGCCATGATGACTGTAGTTCACACAAACTGCCTGTTGACATTTCATTCTCTGCATTACCTAAAAATACACTGATGACAGCCCCTGTATTGCTATAGCTGTGTATTCAGATTTTGACATTCACTGTGCCCAATGTATGTGTTTCTAAAATTCACTTGTGAAATGTAGTGTCCATACAACAGTGTCCCAGGCTGCTGGACAAGTGTTATGGATATGGATGTATACTGGTAGTGACACCAGAACACCCATTTAAGCCAAAATACCCACGCATAGCGCGTGTGACCAAACTCATTTAGTTTTAAGTGTTCCTGCACGACATGTTTCCAAATGATAAAGGGTTCAGAGATGCGCTTGAACTGCTCAAAGTAGTCATTGCTGTGATTGCAGCTACTGATCTGGGGCATTTAGCAATGTACTTTGCTGGTTTTTTTCCCCTCATATCGAGGACTGGATGATAAACCAACTCTCTGAATTCAGAGCTGCTCACTAAAAATGATTGTGTTTTTCAAGGGGGTTTGGCAAAAATCATTTATATGGCAAAAGTAGAAAGAGCTTATGCTATGTTTCTCTTCTGATGAAGCATTTTATCAGCCTTTTGCTTCCTTTTGCTTCCTTTTGCTTCCTTTTGCTTATGTACTACTTAGCTATATCTTCCTACAACCAATTTAACAAGCAAGTGAAAATACTTTACTACTAGTATTTTTCTAGCCACATTAACAAATGTTCAAGGGAGATGATTATTGCACTTCGGTTGATAGTCTATAGTCTGAACTCATCAGTGTTTCACATTTCAATGTTTCTGACATGGTAAAGGCTGAGTATTTCAGTAGAATCAATATGGACTGAAATACCAAATCTATCTTAATAATAAAGCAAGTTTATCACACCGGTACAGTTCTTTCATCACTACCCTTTTTAACATTTTGCTCTTCTCAAATTGCAGGGGAATCTGGAAAAAAATAGTATTTCTCTTTCTGAAAGATTTCTAAAGGTGGTTGTTGTCATTCACTGAAATGTCTTTTAAATAGAAGGCATCTGTATTTCATATAAACCGGTATTTAATGTGTTCAGTTCAAAGAACTATTCGTAAAGCAAGGTTGGTCAGACATAACAGCAATAATGACTAAAATAAATGCAAGTCACTTAACTGAAACTTACAGACGCTTTAATATTTTCTATTTTTTTGTGAGATCCTCAAACATATTTTTAAGTCTACTTTGACATCTTTAAGTGGGTTTTCGTAAGGAAAGCGTTGAGTCAGATTTTGCTCCTTATTTGGTGTTACAGTTTAGGAATCCAGTACTTTGGGAATGCTTCTCAAAAATCATAGTAACATATTGATTATTATGCAGACAGGTATGAAGACCAGAAGTAATTCATGTGTTGCCTGTCAGGAGGGATTACTGTGGATCTAGTGCGTTTCTGGTTTGTGCTGTATTTAAATAAGAGTCAAAACATACTTGTGTGTTCAACTTTTTCATGTTTATTAGGTTCTTAAATGGAGCATTACTGAAAAAAACGAGGTTTAAACAACCAACAAAATTTGACAGAAAATCTTTGAAAGAATGTCAAGATTTATATTTAAAATGCACAATACATTTTATTTGCACACAAAAAAAGGATGATGTTAAACCTTCTGTAACTCTTGGTCTTAAGTAAGCTGTTATTTTAAGATATATCCTTACGCAAATAAGCTGTTCTTCCTCTCTTAAACCCAAACAATTTGGCTTTTTTTGGTGTACATCAATTGTGTGCTCCATTACATGTCACTTTTTGTAGGAAAGGCTACATAAATCATAAGTGTCTTCCCCAGAAGAAATTCAGATGTGGAATTTTATTGCTTTTTTATTACTAAGCACATCACAACATTATATTGTTTAATGAAATGTGACAGGCTTTGCTGCAAGAAGTATAATGAATACAACAGCTCTTTTGCATTTAACAAGATAAGGTACGTACATTTTATTTTCAGGATATAAAGGGATTGTTTGGATTGGAGACTGATACAGGAATCAGCATAATGTATATCTATATAAGTTTGCAGACATCTGGTAAGTTTATCATTATTTCCTTGATAGATCTTCAGAATGATAGTTTCTGACTTCCAAAAAAAAATATTCCAATTAGAAGGTCTATTTTAAAGTTCACATGTAAATTGGGAATAAGATTTGAGCTGATCTTGTTTTATTTTATCCCTCTTGCCTTGAGGAAAGTACTTTTGGCTTTCTTGGCCACAAAATATTATCAAATGGCTTTTCACAGAATCACAGAATGTTAGAGGTCGGAGGGGACCCCGAAAGATCGTCGAGTCCAACCCCGCTGCCAGAGCAGGATCACCTAGATTAGGTGATTTCCCCCCCCCCCTTTTGTTTTTTTTTTTCAAATGTCCC
>VWZK01021896.1:0-24826 GCA_013396935.1 Baryphthengus martii | reverse complement strand
TTAGACTGGAGAGAAAGAAGAAATTGTTGATGTTGAGAGTGGTGAGAGCCTGTCCAAGGATTCCCAGAGAGGTGGTCACTGCTCCATCCTTGGCCCCATTGCAGGGGAGGTTGGATGAGGCTCTGAGCAACCTGCTCTAGTTGTAGATGTCCCTGCATTCCGCAGGATGGCCTCAAAAGGTCCTTTCCAACCCAAACCATTCTATAAGTTCTAGATTCAGGAGATGATGAGCTGTCCTTCCACTGACCTCTTCTAGGGAAGAATACTTGGAGGAAACTGATGGTCGCTGTCACCGCAGCAAAACATAGAACCTGTTTGGATGAACTGTGCAGACTGGGGACAGGATCTGATTTCAAGGATGGTCTTTGAGCTGTGCCACATGGTATACAGCTGAGGAGCGGGAGTTGCTTGACTGAACAAGTGCCTGTGACTTTGATGGACTAAATCCAGTCCTTCCCTTGAAATCCCTACAGCTGCTTTGCCTCTCTGCACCTTCATGCCCCATTTATAAAGAGATGATGAGAGTATGCCTCTGCTCTATCACACCAAGCCTTCATTCATTAATACTTACAAAAGGTTTTTGAGATTCTCAGATGGCCAGTGCAAGAGTAGTAATTATTTATTAACAGCCTCTGTGAAGGTGTGGGCAGCCATATTACATCTCTCCTGAGTATTTAATTTAGGTAGTGAGCATTTATTGTGGGTCTGAGAAGGTAATTGCTGATCTGGGCTGCTGGAGGTGGTAAGGGTTGTTTTTTTTTTTTCTTTTTTTTTTTCCTTTTTTTTTTTTTTACTGCTGGCAGANGTTTCTTTTCTACCTGAGTAAGATGCCTATAAATGCAGAGAATATTTCTTCCAATGGAGATAAAGAGTTGATATCTGGGGACCAACAGTCCTTGAGACTTTAAGTGAGGCTGAGATGTGTGTCTCTGTTAAATTCCCTATTGGAAGGCTCTTGGGGAAAGCTGGGGTGGTGAAGGCAAGGGTATGGTGATGCTTGTCCCCTTTGGCTGTCGGGGACAGTTTGCTCTAAGCAGAAATGGCAATGGCCGAGTAGAGCGAGCATCCCCTCCTGAATTCCTCCTGGGATGACACCCACTTTCCCCTGCCCTCCCTCCTGGGTTGATACTCCCCTGCACGAAACCACCTCGTCCCCTCCGCAGGTGCGTGGGGCCGCAGCTCGCCCCATCCCCACCGCGCTCGCCGGGGAGATGCGGCGCGATGCCGGGCCTTTGCCATTAAGCGTCTTCCGTCTCCTTTTTTTTCTTTTGTTAAAGCCAAATGGAACAATGTAATTAGCTTGTTACAATTAAAGTGACTCGACTGGATAAATTGTAATCACCCAGACTGAAGTTAGGCATCCCTGCAGGTCCCGGCCAGAGCAGCTGAGCTGCCTCATTTGCATAATTAAAATATACAAATGATAATGGATTTTGTACTCAATTTCCAGCGGCTGTAAATTCGAGAAACTATGAAATTAGAATAACTGAGATGGAGCCCGCCTTGAGGTAATGAGGATGACAAGTTTTGACAGTAGGGGTGTTTATAACACTAGTTTCTCGCTGCAAAATAAATAAGTACAAAAAAGATTAGACAGTGATATTAGTTAATAGTTCCACGGGCAGTGGGGAAAGGAGATAGACTGGTGATTACCTCTGCAAATTTACGCTGCCTTTTTGACAAGCTCTCTCCTAACCTTAGGGGACACCTTTTGCCTGATTATGAGAAATTGAGAATGAATTAAATGCATAAAAAGGGTTGTCACAGATACACAAACTAAAGGAAAAGAAATGAAATTAGTCTTGCCATTTTAGCTTGCCGCAGGAGGAAAGGGGAGAGGGAATGGAAAAAGGCTGGGAGAGAGGTTTCAGTGCTCCCACGAGGAGGAAATGAAGAGACCTAGCAGTCCAGAACTGAGACTGATTTCACAAAAAAAATGGAAAGTCCTCAGGATCACAGGTGGAAATAGGAGAATAAAAAAATTCGGGATTGATAGTATCTCGTCCAGATGAGTTCCAGGTCTGTCTGGGAGAAAATTTTGCTTTTCTATGCATGTTTCCTGGTTGTTTTTTTTTGGTGTTTTTTTTTTTTTTGTTTGTGTGTGTTTGTTTGGGTTTTTTTTGTGTTGTGTTTTTTTTTTGTTGTTGTTTTTATTTTTTTTTGTTGTGGTTTTTTTTTTCAGTTTCTCAGCAAATATTTTCTGCCTCCATTTTTAAGGTTCCAGATCTCTTAAAAACCCCTTGGACATGGAAACCCGGGCTTGGCTGGGGGTGTGTGGGTTGCCTGCCATCTTTTGACTTCTCTTTGCACACACCTCTGAAAGCACAACACTTTTATGAATATACGTGAAAATATAAGCTTGTTCACAAATATTTTGCAAAACCAAGCTAAAAATGGTTGTTTCCATTCTCATCGACTTTTCCCCTTGTCCAGAAGAATTAATTAACAATTGAATGTGGTTACTAATGATTTTTTTGTGACTTTTCTTTTCTCTTGATAGTACATTCAGGAGTTTAAGGAGAGCTGTACCTTGTAAGAAAACTTGAGCCAGGACTGCTTGTGGTGGTCTGGATTTGCTCACCTCTGTCTGTGAGCTGGCCCTTGATTGTGCCAATTTTACTCTTTTTTCCCTTTTTGCTTTGATGGGAATTGCGTTGGTAAGATCAGATGGAAATCTGAATCTAATAAACAGCTGGTTTTTCCTAGGGGTGAAAAAAGGACATTTCCTTATTCTAGAACGAGGATAGCAATGAAGAATTAGCTGGAGGTGCTCTTTTCCTTGGCCCTGTGCTGTGGCACAGAGGGAACTGTGGATTTGCTGGAGCACCAAGGACCAAATCTGCCATGCAAGTGGGATTGGAAAAGACAGTGACAGGTCTGCTTGTCCAACCATCTTCTCTAGGATCCCTGGGAGCTAAAGGCACAGGTCTCATGCTTAATCCTTGGTACTCCAATGAAATTCTAATGATGCTATTGAGAACCTGTAAAGAAGGAGGAAAAAAGTGCAAGAAAGCTAGAGGGAAAAGAAGGAGAAGCAGGAAAGGGAAGGATGAGAGGAATATAGAGGAGGAGAAGGAAGAGAATGCAAAGGGATATCTGAAAAACAAAGGGAGCAGAGATGTAGGGAGAGATGGGCTGGGGCTGGGGAGCTGCAGGGATCCAGGTGGATCCCAGCTCCTCCCACAAGTAGCAGCAGGAGCCCTTTCCCACCTTGCCTGGGAATATTTTTGCAGCACCTGCGTGTTCCCCTCTGCTCGCCCATAGCCATGGGGCAAAACAGCCCAGTGCTCTGTATTTATCCTTTTAAATGTCACCCGAATAAATCCCTCGCTCCACCAAAAGGTACTGCTTGTTTCCAGGCACGTTGGGTAGATCTTCCCTTCCTCTCTCCCTGCTTTTCCTAGCCTCCAGTGTGTTTTCAGTTCGGGTACAGCCATCATTTACGTTTTATAGTTTGCTTTACAGCATCTTGTTATGGCGTTATCTGTTAAAGAATGTATTTTTAATGTGTTTTATAGCATGCTTTATAAATAAGTTATTAAAGAATGTACCTGCAGCTAGTGATCACTTAATAAATATTAATAAAGCAATTCCAGATGAGGCCATCATTAAGAGTATTGCAGCACACCCAGGCTAGTTACCTAGAAAGAGTTTCTGTGCTGGTTACTGAAAAGTTCGCGGGGGCTGTGATAGGAAGAGTTGGGAAGTAGAGGTGTGAAGGAAAAGTTTTGCAAAGTCCTTTTGGGCTTTAACTCCAGACAGAGTCATCTTTTTCATGAAATACCAGTGGCAGATGGGGAAGAGATGTAAAAAAAGAGTGGGCAACTCTGAAGATACACCTGGGTTGACATCCACAGCAAGGGAGGAATCCAAAAGTGGTTTTTGCTCTCCTGCCTAAAATATTATCTTAGCCCTGAGAAATGTGGAAACTTCGAATCACTTTGGTTGGAAAAGACCTTTAAGATCATCAAGTCTAACCAATAGCCTAACACTTCCAATCCCACTGCTAAACCATGGCCTTCAGGACCACATCTATATGTCTTTTAAATACCTACAGGGATGGGGACTCTACCACTGCCCTGGGCAGCCTGGGACAGGCCTTTCCAATCCTTTCCAGGAAGATATTTCTCGTCAGGTCCAACCTAAACCTCCCATGAGGTAACTTGAAGCCAGTTCCTCTTGTCCTGGCTCTTGTTCCTTGGGAGCAGAGCCTGACCCTCCCTGGCTCCAACCTCCCATCAGGGAGTTGTGGAGAGCCAGAAGGTCTCCTCTGAGCCTCCTTTGCTCCAGGCTCAACAAGCCCAGCTCCCTCAGCTGCTCCTCACCACACTCCTGCTCCAGACGCTTCCCCAACTCCGTTGCCCTTCTCTGGCCACGCTCCAGCCCCTCAATGTCCTTTTAGAAGTGAGTGGCCCAAAACTGAACAAAATATTAAAAATTCAGTCAATCCTATTTTTATTTTCATATGACTGAGTCTGTATTATTTGGTGTTTCCAGTTTGGATCTAGTGCAGCCAATAGACCTGCAGCTCCA
Source organism: Baryphthengus martii (assembly GCA_013396935.1). Taxonomy (NCBI): domain Eukaryota; kingdom Metazoa; phylum Chordata; class Aves; order Coraciiformes; family Momotidae; genus Baryphthengus; species Baryphthengus martii. The sequence goes on along the minus strand of VWZK01021896.1, from coordinate 20,293 downwards.
GTGTAAATACAGTCATTGCTCCCCAGTTTGCAAATCTATTTTGATTCTAGCTAAAGGAGGCTTAAAAGCACTTGTGGGTGTGAGATCTGGTGATGGGCATGGTCCTCTTCTGTGGGAAAAGCCACCCAAACCTAGGCAATTGATAAGCTTATTTAATGTATAATAATGTCATTTAATTTGAGTTTATAAACTCAGTTTGCACACAGCCTGGATTTGTGGGATCTCGGGATCATGGGCAGCAGCTGAGTTATTCACAACACCACTGGACATTGTGTGGTGGTTGCATAAAGCTTTCCTCAGTGTCCAAGACCAGAGCAGACAGGAGGGTGCTCATTTCTATTCATGCAGGCCCTGATGGAGAAGAACAGATAGAGGAGACCAGGCTTCCTGAATTGCCTGTGTACCCAGAGGAAAGAAGGAGGTAGGCAGTGCTTTGGAGCACTCTTAATAGCTCCCTACATGTGCTACTGTCCTAGGTTGCCTTCTGGAACAGCAGACCTCTGACAAACATTGATATATTTTTACCATGTGTTGCTGAAGTTAATTATGACCATTGTGGATATACCTGTGTCTCCACCAACATCCAGCTTCTTTTCACATCATGCCTGAGGTCTCTCCCACCCAAGCCTCCCTGTCCTGCTCCATAACACTTTTTCAGAGCAGTGTTTCCACCAGATCAGAGACGCTCCCAAAGGGGAGAAGGTGTTTCATGAGAAAGAGGGAGCAAAGCTGGTTTCCTTCTTCCACCTCCCCTTTTCTACTCCCATTATGGGCCAGGTATTCTCCTCCCACAGCACAGAAAGCAAAGGACGGGTTTGAAAGGTCCCTCCTCTCTCTGCAGCTCCCATAATTGTCTTTGACACTGTTTATCATCTGCGATGATACAGCTGTGCCCTGTTACCTCCAGCTGCCCTAATTCATGCTATCAGTCTGGCACTGGGGAGAAGGAGGCGAGAGGTATGGAGGAGAGGTGAAGCCATTACAGAGCTGACAGGGCAGTGAGAATGGAGCCTGGTGATGGACTAGCCATCACTTGACCTGAATGCAAACATACATCCTATTGGATTGACCTTTCCCTGAGAGTAATGGATCTCCTCGTGCATCATTTTTGCTACATTGCTGGCCATTCCAAGGAGATAGTTTCTGGTAATTAAGATAGATCCCTCATATAATCCACCCACAGCGACAATCAATAGGCGCCTCCGGAGGGATATTTTCAGATTATTGCTATGTCAGCACAACTTTTGGAGGCTTTGTAGACCTTATTGTGAGAGGTACAATCAAGAAAGCAACACCGGGGCGGTTTCTGGGGAGGAAGGGTGTTTGCAGGAGCTGTGCGTGTGTTTGTGGGTATTTATGGCCAACTGTGCCCTCTCATGTTTGGGATGAGAAATACGTAAGAATTATAAACCCTAATAATGCTATAATGAAACATCATAGCAGAAACTCTGCAGTCCTGCGTGATCACAGGGCAGCAAAACAGATTCAGGACTTTGAGAAGGGAATTACTGCAGCTAAATCAAATTCCTTCTCCCACTCAGTGCAGAACTAACTTTCTTCCTTCATCCTTTCTGATGTGTTTTTTGAATAGCTATAAGGCAGGGAACAAAGGTCTCCAGCATTATATACAGATACTAGACTTGCAAAGGTAGAACTGGAAGAAGAAGTTTTCTCTTAATTCGCAAGTTGAGCACGTTTGATGGAGATGTCCTTCCAGGAGCGTGTATGCAGAGGACACAAGGTCTACTTGCTTACCCTCATTCAGTCACTTTCTAGCTAATTATCAAAGCTGATCTCATGGAGTCTTCAAAAGCCAAACCTGGATCTAGGAATTAAATCCTACATCTTACAGCTGTACAAAGCAAGAAGCTACTCAGTTTGAGTTGCCCTCTGTAAGGGTGTCGGCTCTGCCAGTGAAATGAGGAAATCCAAAATCTTACGTGGGGTCCAATTTTCTGGTATTTGAGCCAACTAACTGAGGATGCTTCCTTTGAGTTCAAGTCTATTGTAAAGGGTTAAGAGAGGACCTGGAAGTCTTGGAATCTCTGCATTGCTTCCTTGTATCTTCCACCAACTGCTGACGTAAATGCCCCTTTTCTTCTTTCTGACTCATTTTGCAGCTGGCTTGGCTATATAATGTGTGTTCTGACCCCACTATGGAGTTTGGAAGACAAACAAGGGTTGTTCCCAACCTAAACGATTCTATGATTCTGCTTTCATCCCAGGAACAAGAAATAGGACAAGAGGAAATGTCACGAGGGGAGGTTTAGGTTGGATATTAGGAAAATTTATTTTGTAGAGTGGTTGTCAAGCCCTGGATCAGGGCAGTAGTGGAGTCCCCATCCCTGGAGGGATTTAAAAGACATCTAGAAGTGATGCTTCTAGAGGAGCATGGTTTTAGTGGTGCCCTGTCAGTGCCGGGTTAATGGTTGGACTTGATGATCTTGAAGATCTCTTCCAACTTAAACCATTCTATAATTCAGTTATTCTATATGGATCCTAAAGAAACACTCTGAGGCCCCAGAGTACCAGAGGAGGCAATATACGGCCTATTTCATGGGCTCTCAGTCTGTTTCTCTTTTGCTGTAGGCAACTGGAGTAAAAGATTTGCTTTTGACTGGGGTTGCCCCGCGTATATTTGAGGGGTTCAGTAACCCATCTAATTGGTGCCACATACCAGCAACATTGGTGTTATGATGCTCCAGACTAAGAGTTGGCTTTGCAGCTCTTGAATTGGGTGGTAAAACCTGTGCTGATGTCCAGAGGCTCTAAAATTTGTTCCCTTCACCATATTGATCTAAGAAATGCAGCCAAACAGGAGTTGGGATACGTGCTTTAAAAATGTCAAGGGGAAATTATTTCAAGCTCTGAATATATATGAAGTTAATAACTTGGCTCTTTCCATTTCCCTTTTTAGCTTTTACTCTGGATTGGTGACCTGATTTTCCACAAAGGGATACTTGGTGAGTCAGTGGTGGGGAGGGATGCAACTGATTCTCCCTGTAATGTTCAGGCATCGTTTCTGCAAACAGAGCCTGATCTTTTTGCACAGTCCTCTGAGGGCTTCTGGTCTGAGGGGAAACCTCCAGAATGTGACATTTGTTTTCCTGCTGAACATTGCACATTTACCTGATGTACATTTTTCATCTGAGATATCTTCAAATCTGTCTTTGCTCTGGAAACAGCATCTCTGGGTGTCCTGGTAAAAGGGAAACGTAGAAAAACCCTCTTACAAAGGAAAATATCTTATGGAGGTTCCCGACCTTAGAATTACATTTCAAACACTGAGACACAGAGTTACTGTCCTTTGTCTTCAGATTTTGATGTTAATGTTCCCATGAATTTGTGGAACATTTCTCCTCTGTGTCTCTCCTAATCTTTTAAATCAGCTTTACATATCTACTATGCTCACTCTGATCTTCATGGCTTTTCATGTTGCTTGGGTTTGGTTTTTTTTTCTTTTTTTCATTATAGCTTTCCATTTCATGTTAGCACATAAAGAAAAATGCATTTTATTGGAATAGCTATGTCATAGCAAAGATTATTCTTCTCCCTGTGGACGAAACCAGATAGCATTGTGCCATGTGGCTCATGTTATAGCAATCTCACTCTGGCTATATGGCCAAAACCTAGACACAGTATTTTAAAAGGAAATTCTTATTATTTAAATGCACCTGCTATACATTTTAGAGCCATAAAAGAACATTAACTGGTTCTTATTTTATTTGTTTCATAATACTAAAGGTTTATATGAATTGATCAAGCTCTTAAAAAAGTCAATTATATTTGTATTTCTCCACACTACTGCGTGTAAAATTTGTAAACAAAAATAAAAAGAGATCTATCCACCACTATGTCAATGTAGAATCACAGAATGGTTTTGGTTGAAAGAGACTTTTAGATTCATCGAGTCCAAGCGTTTCCCCATCCCTGCCAGGACACCACTAACCCCTGTCCCTCAGCACCACATCTCCACGGCTTGCAAACCCCTCCAGGGATCATGGGGACTCCAGTCCTGCCCTGGGCAGCCTGGGACAGCCCTTCACAACTCTTTCCAGGAAGACATTTCTCCTCAGGTCCAACCTAAACCTCTCCTGGGGCAACTTGAGGCCAATTCCTCCTGTCCAGTCACTGGGTCCTTGAGAGAAAAGCCTGACCCCCCCTGACTCCAAGCTCCTGTCAGGGAGTTGTCCACAGCCAAAAGGTCTCCCCTGAGCCTCCTTTGCTCCAGGCTGAACAAGCCCAGCTCCCTCAGCCGCTCCTCACCACACTCCTGCTCCAGACCCTTCCCCAGCTCTGTTGCTCTTCTCTGGCCATGCTCCAGCCCCTCCAGGTCCTTCTGGGAGGGAGGGGCCCAAAACTGACCCCAGGATTCGAGGGATGGGCTCCCTAGTGCCCAGTCCAGGGGGCTGATCCCTGCCCTGGCCCTGCTACCACCCCAGTGCTGGCCCAGCCAGGATGCTGGTGGCTCCTTGTCCACCTGGGCACACACTGGATCATCTCCAGTCAGCTGTTGAAGAGCATCCCCGGGTCCTTTTCTTCCAGACAGTTTCCAGATGCTCTGCCCCAGCCTGAAATGTTGCAGGGGGTTGTTGTGAACCAAGGGCAGGATGCAGCTCTTGGCCTTTTCGAACCTCATCTCGTTGGCCTCAACCCATCCATCCAGCCTGACCAGATCCCTATGTAGAACCTTCTGACAGATCAACACGCTCCCCTAATTTTGTGTTGTCTGTAAACTCACCAAGATTGTCCTCAATCCCCTTGTCCAGATTGTTGATAAGGATATTAAAAAAAACTGGCCTCAGCACTGAGCCCTCGGGAGCACCACTTGTGACTGGCCACCAACCAGATCTAACTTCACCCACTACCACTTTCTGGGCCTGGCCCTCTGGCCAGTGTTCTATCTAGTGAAGCTTTTGCCCATCCAAGCCATGAGCAATGCAACATCCTCATGAAAAAGTAAGGATTGCTTTTCTGATTGAATGAAAAAATAGCATCTGATGGATGACTGCTGTTAGCCTAAAGCAGCACTGTCCTTTTGTGTGTATGGAAGCAAACCTGATCAGAGCAGGACAAGGCTTTTAATACAGGCAACTCTTGATTTTCCAGTTGAGTGAAGATATGCAACACCGAAACACAGCTATTTTGGGTAAAATAAGTGTGTGACACTTTTAATGAGCAATACAATAATTTATAAGAATTTCGAAGTTTCCTTAATGTTTTTTTTTTCCCCATTAATAACTCTGCAAGGGTCCTGCAAGAAACTACTGCCAACTCTCCTGACCCTAGGATTAGTAGGTCGCCACTAATTCACAGGTCAGTGTACATTACAACCTCAATGACACTATTGCCAGCAGGTACAAGCCCATCAGATCAACCATTGGCTGGACGTAAGGATGGGCTTTGGAAAAAAACATCCCCCAAACTCTTTCATGACTCAGCCACTTAATCTGATCTTGAAAATAATTCCTAGTAAATACAAGAATATAAATATCTTCTGATCTTGAGAAACAATCCTTTTCTGTTTGTGTGTGTGATTGTGGATTAATACCTATCTGAGCTTCAGTGAAAGCGGCCATTATGAAAACGAGGTTGGCTAAGATGATTAAACGTTATTTACGGAAAGGACATGAGTTTGATTAAATTACAAGGAGGGGGGTCTCTTTTGTGGTGACAGGAAAAAATACACATCATGCCACAGAGGTGCTTGCTTCATTTCAGTAATTAGGGGCTAAAGTAACTCGGACAGTCTGTCAGCTTCGATATGGTGGAGTTAACTAGCAGATCATGTAAATAAAAGCTGTTTGATTAGATAAAAAATTAAAGGACCATCATTTTTCATGCTACCTTGCGATTGACCATTGAAGACTGAAATAACTGTCACTAAGCACGCACCTCCAAGAGTAATTACTTGTAGGATTGAGTTTTTTAAAAAATCCTTTAATGGTGACCAAATCTGGGGAGGATTTGGCTAGACATCACCATGAAGAGACTTGATGTTAGCACGTCTCAGCATCTGAAATTCCTATTTGACTGTCTTTTCAAAATCAGACCCTAAAAGTTTCTGCTGTAAGTACTTTTCTTTTTACCTAGTTTAGGGTCCAAGTTTATTTTATTAGTGTGGGTAAGAGAGAAAGAGATTTCAGTGCTTTTCCAATAAATTCACTGGCGTGACAGAGGTAAAATGCAGCCATCTCTTGTCCCCTACATATCCTTCCCAAAGCTTGGGCTTCACTTGAATCGTACTGAAATACAGAATAGAGTAAGTAGGACTGGAAACCCTTGGCAAGCACCTCGCGGAAGGTAAATATTGCCAAATTATGGAAGCTGCAGAGACAGGAGGAACCTTTACATTGTTAAGTGTTATTAAACATCCGCACCTTCCACTCCAAGAGTAACTTCTTCCTGGGGGACAAAGGACTTTTTGGGGATGCTTCAGGTCTAAATCATTGCTGATCTGTGGAGAGAAACAATTTGTTTCATCCTTGCTATCTACAAGGATCCATCTACATGCTAAGAACTGGTTGGATAAATTGCAGCCAAATAGCAGTCATTTCTCCTGTGCAGCCAGTGGGACCATAGCAATCCATGGTCAAAGAGCTCACTCCATCTTCATGCCTACGGACAGCCTACTGCCTGATGATGTCGATGTTCTGTAGCACCACAATTTTGAACCACACCAGGTCTTTCCCACTGACAGCTGTACTTTTACCACTCCTGTTAGTCATCTCTAGGCAACTACAAGCTTTGTCTGTGCTTGAAGCTGATACCAGCATCATCAGCCCAGGACTGATGCCTTTCCAGAAGCGTGACCTAGATAGAAACCCAGTTCTTGCAGTTTAGACAGCCCTGAGGTGTGCAAGATGCAGCTGCGTGGTCTTGCAGGTCTTTCTGGCCCTTGGAAAGGATTGAAAACCCAACCTGATGCCTGGGCTCTCTCTCTTTCTTTGGGAGGTCTATTGAGATGCTGCTTCTAACTGTTTCCAAAGTGACAAAATAATTTCCGAAGCTTTTCAAGTAGTTTTATGCTTACACTCCCCACATCGCAACAGTTGCCTAGTTGCACTTCATTTTGGGCCTGTTCTTAAGGTCTGTTTAATCAATACTTGAAGCATCGTATTTGTCTGGATTCTGCTTCCAAAGAGAGTGTGGATATTGGCCACTGGGAAATGTAAAGCAGGTGTGTGCCTGTCTATCAGCAGGGAGTTCGTACCAGTTATTTTTTGGTTGTTTTTGTTGGTTTTTTTTTTTCCTTTTGTGGCACATAAAAGAATTTTGAATAAGTTGATGAGTTTTAGTAGTCTCCTGTGATGTAATTTGGTACTTTATCAGACCCATAAAACCCAGAATAGGATTAAAACCAACATTTGAGCAGCGCCATTCCTGGCAATGGCACAAGTTCATTGCTTTCCAGGTCTCTTTTGTTATTTTTATTTATTATGCATACTGTAGTTGCATCTAAAAGTGCCATTCAGAGACCAGTGCACAAAGCTCTATGCATGAATATGTGTCCAAACAATCTTTTTTTTTTTTTTTTTGAAAATAACTCCTAAAGATTTTTTTCCACTTAGAAATTTCATTGCTGTTTGCTTCTTTTCCACCACGTTTTCCGTTGGACATGGCGTAGACTCAAAGCGCCTTTTGTTATACGCAAATTGCTTTTTTTTTTTTTTTATTCCTTGTTCACATGAAGGGTCTGCTCCTGTCCTTCTGCCTCTCTTGGAGCAGGGGGTCACAGATGTTGCGAATCCAGGGCAGCTCTCCCGTGCGAGAGGGGCAGGCCTCACATAGCCCTGCAGGAGCTACAGACCTGCGGGCACTCTTCATGCAGCCATCCCTGGCACATCCCCGGGGAGCAGACAGTGGTGAGATCCATCTGCCCTACCTCCCTGAGGCTGTGGTTGACAGTGAGGGGAAGATGTGAGCAGAGGAAGAATTTTTTGATTTTTGCCCCCAGTAGATAGATCCAAGGGTCAGCCTAAGCTAGGCTGATACAGTAAGATGCCAAAAGCCATCGAGAGTATGAATAAAATAAAGATGACAGCTGTGGATACAGTTATTCCAAATTTAACCATTGACTATATGCTAATTATACTAATTCTTCCTCCTGTATGCACATCTATTGATTAGGACTTTTGACACCTGACCCATCTCTAGAAACCCATGAGAGGACAACAAGCATGGAAACACAGGAAGAAGTCAAGAAAAGTTATCTCTGGATTCATGTCAATGTCAAGTTACCTGCAAATGTTCAGAGCCCTCATAACTGCCTTGAAAAATGTTTTCTGGTGCCCTTGTAAGTTTTTTTTTTCTGTGAAAATGAAGCAGAGGAGAAAAATTCATATACTGTTGACCAACAAACTTGCTGTGCCTATCCTCCTGTTTGAACATGATCCAAACAGTGCTTCCAAAGCTCTGTAGTTAAGTTGTATTGTTCACACTCAGTGCCAGACCAGCCAAGACACATATTTGGCACTTGGCTTTTGTTTTTACTTTAGGTGAGGAGGTGTGGTCCATGGCATTTTGAACTAGGGTGGGCACTTCCCTAAACTAAGCGGCCCAACTGCAGAGCTATGAATCCCCTTCATCGCTCCACGAGGGTAATATCCATGCAAAATAACTTACATTTCTACTTCCAGGTCTGGCCCTGGCTCCCCTGGGCTTGCCCTAGCTATTTACTTCACCTCAAAATTGCCTCTTAATCTCTGCGCCGTTGTTTCCCCACTGGTGGAAGGAGAACAGGGCTGACAATCTGTTAATGTTTCTGAAGCAAGGGAGGAAAGTGCCGAGTATAATTTTAATAAATGGTGGTGTGAAAGTTTTCACTGCTCCACTGCTTTCTCTCGCCGAGGATATAAACCACACAAACTATCTTCTCTCCTTCTAAGACTCCCTTCACCATGGTGGATTTAATTTGATTTAATGCATTTACCATCCTGGCAGTTACATTTCAAGTGGCGTGCTCTCGGTGGCAGAAGGTAACGTTCCGATGACATTCCCCGCAGCGTGGAGGTGACTGCAGGAGCTTTGGAAACCCCTTTTCTCCCTTGGGAAGAGAGAGCCCAGACCCTGCACTTTTCCATTGCTTCAGCTGAGTTGAGCCCTGTGGCTTTAACCAGCCCTAATGACAGAAGATCCTGCCAGACCGCGCTTTTGCTACCATAGAGACTCTAGATTTGAGTCCCATGACTAAATTTGCAGTCCAGGGTCTGGGAAAGGGGTTGCTGCCCTTCAGTGCTCTCTGTCAGAGGGTGTTTGGCTGCATTAACGTGCTCTGTACTGTGCACGCTGGGCTTTTCTCCTTCTGCTGCGGTTACAGTTAGCTCCATTAAACTCTCTGTGTTCACTGCCTGGGGAGGTGCAATTATTGTGGAGCCTTCTCCTAGTTACAGTAGGAGACACTATGTTACTGCAGTCACTACAGAGTGACAAATGAGGTTTTAATGACACCTACTCTACCTGGAATTATCTGTAAACTACAATTAAGGAAGTAGCTACTCAAGGAATTAAAGATCAGAGAAAGATGACATGCTTTTATGGTGACTTACGGGGAGAACTGCAAATTCATGATAGTTTTCTGTGGAACAGGTTGGAAGACAAGGCAGAGTGTATAATATCTTTAGAAGATCTTTTTTTTCCATTATCATTGCAATATGCTGGTGCTGCAGGAGTGCTTATTGGCTAGCTCTTCAGCTGGTGTAAATCTCTAGGGGCTCCACGGAGTCAGTGGTCTAGAGTAGAGTTTTTCAGTCCGTGATGTCCCTGTTCATGGCAGGAGAGTTGGAACCAGGTGATCTTTAAGGTCCTTTCCAACCTGAACCATATTTTGATTCTATGATTCAATACGTATAGTGGATTTTGGTGTGAATTTTAGTGAAGTGGTGAAGTGGTTACTTTGCCACCATAGGATCTGAATCTGTAGAGCTGCTGAGTGTTTGCAAGGGTTCCTGAAAGGAAGCATGATCAGTCTGCAGGAGCAAGGCCAAAATAGCTAGTCAATGAGCAGGAGATCCAAAGGAGCTGGAGCAATGCCTCAGATTTTTTAGGGGTTGCTCGATGCATCTTACAGCGTGGTCCTGCAGCAGGTATTCAGACTGCCTTTGTGGTGGTGGTGTTGACAGAGAGGACATCTGTGGTCTTCCCTTGCAAGCAATTCCTTGTGGAGGAGTGGATGAAAGAGCAAAAGAGAAGCAAATCAGAAGTGAAAAAACCTAATTATCAAGTTCCTCTTCAGTCAAATCTCCTGCTGGAGTTACAGTTAAAGCTAAACGAGCTCCCTAGGATCTCACCCTACAAAATCATCAAGCTGCAGATGCATGTTCAAAAATATTGACTGTCTCTGAGAGGATTTTATCATGGGAATCACTTTGATAGCAAATCTTCAGAGCATGACCCAGGCAAAAGTTGCCAGGTATTAAAAATAGAATTACACTAAGCAATGCATTTTTGCTTAGTCATCTTTCCTTTTCTGTGGTATTTTATTATTGCTATTCCAATGTGCTGGTTATTGAGTATATGATCATTCTTTCAAATGAGTTTGGACAGCGTCTATAGCTTTGTAGCAATTAAGAGGCCACAGACTTTAGCAGCTCAGGAGAAATGGAACAGGTTTTAATAGCTTTATTTATCTTTAGCTTCTGCAGAGCTGTTTGGACTTCCTCAATGGTGGGCAGTTTTGTATCAATAAAAGGATGCTGAAGCTTATTTCTTGTAAATGCAAGTAGGTCATTATCAATGGCATGGGGAGCCTTGTGCAGCGCTTGAGAGAGACGCTTTCTCTCTTCGCTCTGTCATCAATTACAAGACTGCCAATGAATCTTGGAAAATGTGAACAAAAGCATTTTATGACCTGCCTCAATAAAAGTCTGGCAGGCTGCGACGCTTCCTTGCTGCTGCTAACTGTCTTCCTCACAATGCCTGCTGCCAGCTTTTAATGCCCAACATCTACATTTACCTGAGGGCAATGGAATGAAATCTCATCAGGTAAGTCAGGGAGCTGGTACTGTTGAATTAACTCTTCTTGCTTTATCAGATGTTTATAGATATTTTACACATAACCCAAGTTGCACATGAAGACCTCTTCATGTGTTTCAATTACAGGTGCAAGTTCAGGAAGGGATGACAGCTGACCACTGGTCTCAGCACCCCAGCTTGTCTTGCTCTCCTAAACAATGAGAAATTGGCCCCTTGGCACAACCGTACAGTTCATCATCTCCATCATCCTGCTGCTATTTCGTGCCTGCTTCTGGCATCTGTGTTTGAACAATCCGTTGCAAACTGATGGGCAACCAGAAAACAGACTCTTTTTATTTTGAGGAACATACGCTGTTGACAGAAGCTCAAACACGGTGATTAACTTGTCATGCAATGCTGAAATTGTGTAGGAAGAAAGGGAATTGGTAAAGTCCATTAGAGAAAATTTGTACCCAGCTCTGTTTCATTAGCTCCTTTGCTTATCAGGTGATTAAGAATCTTATTTTCCTGGTCACCTCTGATCTATGATATTCTTAGCCCTTTACCTGTAAGCTTGTATCCTGAGTTACTCCTCAGTATTTACTTACAACAGTTCCCTCTGGAGCTATCAAGCAACTTTAGTGCAACAGCCCACAAAAATCAAAGTTGTGCAGAACAGCCTCTGAGTGAGAAACTTAAACACCCTGGGACAACCTTCTTGTACAACTTCTACTGTGTTGTCACGAATGAGTCCAAGAAATTTTGGCATCCTCAGATGTTTTCTGGTAAAAAAAAAGATCAGACTAGGACTGAGTAATGATGAACAATGAGGGAATTTTTTCCAGTCCTGCTGACTGACTCATTGCCTGACTTCTGACAAGTCTTAACCAGTGACTTTCCTTGCATGAAATAAGAACACCACTGCCTCATGCTTTTAATGCAAGAGATGTTAAGAAACTTCTTCCTTAGTGGCATTCTGAGGATTATAGCTCATGCCAAAACATAGCCCTCCAACACTTGTTGTTCAACTGACACTAGTAAGCCTGAGTAGGTGCAAATGATGCTTAGGGAACTCTTCAAAGTGTCATTTTTCCTTTGTTTAGATGTTATTTTTCAGTTATCCTTTGTATTTATTAATTTTTTAAAAATGAAATTCTCACTACTTTCAAATTCTTACTGGCTAGATGTTCTTATTTCAGTGCAGAACCAAGGCCACTTCATCCATTGGGGGTCTATATACATACGTATTCATGAATTCCTAATATAAATATGTTAGTACACTTTTTGGGAGTAAAAATTTAACATTTTGAGGAAAAAAATTAATGTCTGGGCATTTTCTTTAAATACACTTCTTTGTTGCAAGGACAGAGGTAGGAAACTGAAGTTCAACATGAAGTTGCCCAGCAAACCTGGCAAGATGCTGTGGGCAAATAATGGAAGATGGGGCAGGAGGATGGTAAACACGTTCAATCGACTTTCAACTGGGATGTTGAAAACCACATATACCATGCTAATTGTTACTCAGCTTTGTGTGCTTAACAAGTGGAACCTCTCTGTTTAGATAACACAGGTCTGCGGAGGACTCAGAGGCAAATTACTGAAAATGCTTGAGATTTCTGACCTGCTGTGGGAAAGATCTGAGCACAGTGGAAAACAACGCCTGCAAGAATCCCTCATGTACAGGAGGAAACAGCAGGTTCAAAAGCTTTTTTGCTCTCTAGCAAGAACTGAGCCCTGTGGTGCCTGCCTCCCTGTTGTGTGCCCTTGCCTAGGTGCCGATGCGGAGATCCCCTGGTTTGCGAAGGAAAGAAAACAAATTTACTCTTTGGATTTCGACCGTGGTTTTGTGGCTGTTCCTGCATCCTGCCTGTGTTGGCTCACACAGATACAACCCCAAATTTCTCACCTGATTGCTCGTCACTGCCTACAGGGTAAATGTTCCAAATGATGCACAGGAGGTGTGTGGGTGAAACCTATTAATAAATAATTGGTTTTGTCCCTGTGCCTCCTGCACACTTTTTTTTTTTTTAAATTTCTCTTCTCTTCCTTGCCTCCAAGTGTCATTCACGGGAGTCTATAGAAAATAAGACTGAAGAGTAAATGCAGGGTAGGAAGCAGTGCTTAAGGGAAGAGCTCTCAGCTGTGTTCTCTTCCAGCTGAGGTTACGAAGGCAGATAGGATATTTCCTCGCACTGAAGGACATTTTTGTTGAATGCATATTCCACATCACGTAGTATTTTTCTTATCATTGCACAGTAAAAATCCCTGGAAAGAGGAATATGGCCCCCAGGCCTCATAATATCATCCTTTATTAGAAATAAGAACAAAGGATGCAATTAAAATACAAATATTTCACATCCCAGAGGTCTAGATGCTGCTTGGCAGTTCCCTGGTGGTTCCCCCTTTGAAGAAACATCATAGATGTGGATGCTCAGAATGGGTAACACCGCCATAATGGGAATGTGGCTAAAGAGGCACACATATGGGGAAAAAAAAGAGGAATCCTTTGAAGGAAATTTTCTCTAGCTGGCAATGAAATCTCCTGAAGGTAGTACCAGAAGCCCTAGATATTGGGGTCTTTTAGGTTTTGTATAGATCTGGGCAGGGAGCAGATAGATTTACCTGCAGGTCACAGCCTGTTCCTGTGTCTCTTTGCTCTTTGGGTTATCACCTTGATGGAGTCCTGGGTGGACACAGTCGTGGGCAAGGATTTTAGAGTACTGACCATCTCCCTTTTGATTCAAAAACTCCTTCTGGTATAACATCAACATAGATATTTGCTACCAGTTTTGCCTTTTGAAAAATGCATTGCTAAATTCATAAGAAAAAAAACCCAAACCACCAAACCTGGGCTGTGCACACTTGGCCAAAAATATTCAGAAAAAGAAACAGTTTAATTCTAGTGCCTGCAGCTCCAAGAGGTCCGTAATATCACTGACAGGAAGGATATTGTTAACTTACATGACCTGGTAACGTGGCATGTATTATTTTGTTGAAAATTCATCCATATCGGCTGTTTTCTGTCCCACAGAAGCCGATATTCATTCTGAGGTGAACAGCACTTTTCCACTCTGTATCTCTTTAAGGTGCTGCTTAAAAAGGCCTTCAGTACCTAAAGAAATCACGTACATATCTGGAGGTTACTATGCCAGCGGGGACTGGGATATGTCTGTCCTTGTCAATCTGCTCTGGAGGAAGACTCAACCTGGACAACTCTTCTGCTGCTCTCTGCAACAACTAGACATTGATTTCACCTGGCATATGTGACAAACGTCACCTGGGCTGCACTCAAGAGGGAGAAAAAGTCCTAGATTTTAGGAGGGTTTCTTCTGGGGAAAGAAAGGGAGGATTTGGGTACTTTCACTCTGAAAAGCTTGATGCCGACAGCACGTTCTTCCCCAGGAGCTTCCTGTGTGATCACCCACCACTGCAAACCCAGGGTTCTCCTGTCCGTGGCTTCATGTTCCTATAAAATTCAAGATTTATCATCCCTTGACAATCGATTCCTGGATCAATACTTACCACTTGGGTCAATTAATCTTGATATTCACTTTAAGAGTAGTCAGTATCTACTTATTGATTTTAAGAATAATGAAAAGTAAGTACACAGGACCCAATCCCTGAGCTCCTGATGGGGCAAACCTCCTACCGCAGTCTGGCTTTGCAGCAGACTCCCTCAGGGCTGCAATTCCCATTTCTTTTTTTAAAATTCATGATCATGTCTTTGTCCCTTCCTGAAGGTGTCATGTCACTCACAGACAACAAGGTGCTCGTGTGACATTTCCAAAGTATGCAGGGAAGAGTTGAACAGCGCCGAACCGAGACAACTTCTTAGGTGCTTGTGTGAGCTTTCTTTGACAGGCAGCTGATACCTGTTACAGGAGGAATTTTCAATATAAAACATTAAATCATGTAATTCCCAAACTGGACTTGGATGGCTTGTTCCACCGTTACTGCTTAGTATGCTCAAAGAGGCACTGTAAATTCAGAGGTGGCACTTAACCAACAAAATTAAATCAAACAGCTCATAAAGACAAACATATTTCAACATTTTTTAGGGAGTTCTTGATCACCTGTGAGGATTTTGCCTGAAAAAGCTCAAAGGACCAGAAAATTTGGCCTTCTATTATTAATTGATGTCTTTGCAGTAGAGCAGTGCATACAATTTTACGCTTGAAATGTAAGAGTATATTTCTTTGACTTGAAAACAAAACAATGATGTATCTGTAAATTCTTCCATGACTACAAATTTATACCCTGGAAAGTGTTCATGAAACGTGTAGCCATTTGTATTCTCTGTAGGATTATTTCTGTATCTGTTGAATGCTCTGAGAATAACAAACGAGCTGACAGTTTGGAGTGACAATATGTTCAACAAGATGGAAATGGGCTATCTAATATTTGCAAATATGAAATAAAAAATTACTCCTTAGAGGTAATTTTTAATTTTGGAGATTTGTGCAAAATAGTACAGCAGACCAAACTGCACTTTAACCAAAATGCATGTCTCGTCAATTAGTTGTCAAAAGGAGATTTTTATTCTGATAGAATGAAAAAATTTTCTCTTTCCCTTCCCTTCCCTTCCCTTCCCAAACCAAACCAAACCAAACCAAACCAAACCAAACCAAACCTAACCAAACCAAACCAAACCTTCTCTTCCCTTCCCAAACCAAACCTTTCCTTCCCTCCCTTCTTCCTTCCTTCTCACTGAGTTGCCTACCACAAAAAACCACAGAAAAGTAAAACAATCCTGTCCACACATAGAAAAACATGCCCTTCAAAAGGGGGTGACCATCAATGAGAAAAAATCAGACATCAGCACCTAAGCCGGCAGAGGAGGATGCTGAGCACAGTCTGGTGATGGTTTGTTTAGTCTAAGGGATTAATTATTCAACAGTTGCAGCCATGATGAGAGCGTGCACACCAGACTAAAACTGGTACAAAGGTTAATTGGTATCTAAGGGCTGTCTCTAGTCATCTGATACTGTTAAGTAGCGTGGTTGCTATTTCAGTACATTTTTTTGGACTTTAAAAAGAACTCTAAGTCACACGTGAGGAGGTGGAGACAAGATTTCCTGGCATGAGGAGTTCGGGAAATTGGTACCCAGTATCAGCTTATCCAGAGAAGAGAGAAAGAGAAAGCTTTGTGTGCCTGCTACAATTGAAAAATGGATTGCCCATTGCTGCTGGTTTAAGCCTTATGGGTGCTGTTTAAGCTTGGCACGTCGTAAATTCCCTATCTACCATAACATTTGTTCTCCGTCCTGTTTTATTCGTGAGCGTGTGCAGAGAATTGCAGCGGTGCTGACGAAGGTGTGGCATTGTAGACAAAACCAAGCCCCAAACTTTTCAAGGGACCTGCTTCCGTAGACATGTTTATTTTGGAGGAGCTCTTAAAGACTGGCTGGCAACATATGGGTTGTGGGCAAGCCCTGCACAAGTATGAGAGTCTTTTAAGGTAGACTTGATGAGCCATCAGTAATATCAGAGTAGCAGAGCAAGCTAGCACATCTTGCTGTGCTTGGAAATGACACTGGCTTCGTATTCCTCCTTGTCTGTTAGGAGGTTTTGATTCTGGTTCAGAGGAACTTCTTCTCCTGTGATGTTCCAGGAGCGGACTCTCCTTCTCTCCACTCCCTGCGATATTACCCTCTCTGGCTGTTGTCTCCCACATGCAGGGGAATATCTGCGAAGCCCCTGGTAGAGAAGACAATGATCATCCCAAGTCAGAGTGCAATCCACGTGCAAGCACCTTACTGTGCCACAGCCACCACTGCCATACCACCTGAGTGTGTGTATGGCAAATTTCTGGCAATCCAAAAATACCCAATGGACTTAGAGACTTTGATCGTTTTCAGGACTAGGAACTGGAGTTATTCAGAGCTTCTGCTAATTCAGCTGGACAGGGTTCTGGGCCGTCTTGTCTAGACTGTGCTTTGCCAAGAGAGGTTGGACCAGGCAATCTTTGAGGTCCTTTCCAACCCGGTATTCTATGAGTCTATGACTGAGTGTCCCATCACAGAAATACTTTTGGAAAAGGAAACTCATGCTGATAGCTTAGCTGTGGCTTACCTGAATAGCAGCCAAGCAGATGAGATTGGGAACTATGCAGAAGAAGATTGCTAGAGCAAGCTGAAGAAGGGACATAGGTAATATCTTTTGGGCTGAGAGAGTCCCAGTCCTGTAAAGGAGCTTAAGAATACTCTCTGGACAGTACAATAAGTTGCAAAAGTAATAACCTAGACTTGAGCAACAGCTCGAAGGTGGGAGCAACATCCAAGAACTGGTAATGACACAAAGGAAAGTAGGAGCTGTCTGATCACCTGGTACAATTGGAGAGCAGCATCCCATTGCCTGAGTGAGTGCAAGAAGGTGCCCAGCATCCACCCATAACCCTTCCCGTGGGGTTCATAAATCAGGAGCTGGCTCCTAACTGGAACCTGGCGTTCACAGTCTCCACCTGAGAGCGTTTATCTGCTTTATTTTCCGCTCCACACAGGCAGGCTCCTCTCTCCCCTGCCAGATCACTGCCGCACCACCGGTTCAGGATGAAACAGTAGCTGCGTGAACTTGGCATGTGAGAGTGTGGCGAGATGAGCCAGGGTGTTCAGGAATTTAGAGAGATGCTATTTTCCAAGTTCTGGTGATGTAGAAATGATCACGTCTTCTGTCAGGGAAATGGGGAAGTAAAACAGCGAGTGTCAAGTAAGAAGAAGAAATTATATTTAATGAAATTGGATTCGGAAATGTTTTTGTTTCCAGCAACTTTAAAACACCACTGGCATCGTAAGTGAGGAACTGCCAAGAAGATAATCTTCTGCTGTGGTAGCTTTTCTCCCCCCTCCTCTGGCTTTTTTCTTGAGCACATTTTGGCAAGTGATAAATCACGCAGGGGAATGGTGCATGTCTCTCCTATTTGTCTTTAACACTGACCTCAGCCTTAGGGAGCCTCACACAACAAAACCTTTCTTGGTCCAGATTGTCTTCTGGGTTACTTCGGAGTTTCTGCACAGAGGGAGGAGAGAAAATTTTATTGTGCATGACCTAATAGGTTCTCATCGAGGAAACCACACATACATCTTAAATTCAAGTAGTGCAACTGAAGCATATGTCCCAATAGCAATCTAAGCTCAAGTGTGTTGCTGAATCAATCGAAAGGGACAAAGTTGGCCAGCTGAGATTTTTAGCTGTTGACATCAAATATTACCATGATTTAGGAGAAAGAGGTACTTTCAAACACTCTTCGTGCACCTGCTCTGCACATACCTCTAGTTATTTAAAAAACAAGTAGACTGTCCTAAAGAAAACAGAACACCTCAGGGTGAAAAAGGAGATGATTTTCAGCATTTTACCATCAGTAAACTCAGGGCAGGACACAAAAATTCTGAAAGACTTTACATAGGAAATAGCCACTGCTTCTGTGCGCTCACCTCTGAGCCCTGATGAAACACCATGTCAGCTCCCGTGGTGGACGTCACATCGATGTCCCATTTCCCACATCTGTTTTGTGTGTCAGAGTACTGGGCTGGATGTTGAGCTCTTTGGCTATTTTCAGCTCCTGTGACCATTTGGGGATGCAGATCCTCTGTTGGGCCCAGGATGAAGCTTACCTGGCATCTTACAACGAATCCCTTGGTGAAGCCATTGGGGATGGACCCCCTTCCCCAGTGCGTGTGAAAAAAACCCTGTTTAGCAGCACCATTGCCGAGGAAGAAATTGAAAAATCTTTTGTTGAACAAAGTACCTTTCACTTAAAAAATCCAGGCAAGACAAAATGACATGTGTGCTAATGATGTATTTTATGAACCACCATCTGTCTCGAGAAAGGTCAGAGAAAAATGGCAACCGCTGCTCAGGTGATTGGTGGTGGAGGGGGGAAAATGGCCTCATCTGAACGTGACAAGAAGCTTCAGTGACATCATATAAATGCCATAATTGGGAAGTGGTAAATTGAACAGGGCTGCCTTCAGAATTTGATGTGTCAATAAACAAGTTCAAGGTGACACGTTGGATCAATACGGCACGACAAGAATCATCCGACAAATTTACTGCAAAGTAATTGGGTGCAAAATGACTCAACTCAACCTTCACACTGCAGAAAATCAAACAAACAGGCAACCTACAGGCAACAGTTTGTATATGTCAGATGCTGCTTAAGGTAGCTTGCGCAGTACTAATAGAGTTGTTTTAAAGGGAGACAGGGAAAAAAAAAAAAAAGTGAGGTTCCTGTTATTATGAGTGTGACCTGAGGCATTGCTATAACCCTCTATGTACCTTGGGGGTGTATAAATAGAAAAACAAAACACACAATTGCTAGAGGTAGTCTTAAATATTAATATTTTTCTTCCTGTCTCTGTTGAGATGACAAATAAAATAAACTAGGAACACTTTTTTTTTCTTTCTTTCTCTTAGCACAAACATGAAGCTTTTAATCTAATAGGCCTTTTACCTCTCATTCCCCTTATTTTTTAAAGGTGTAATAAGTCACTTCTATTAAAAAACTGTATTTCCCCAACCTACACAGGGCTATTGAATGCAAATCACTGGCTACCGTTAAAATTAACTATCACCACTTACTGCCAAACCTGAAAGGAGTCACTCAGAGAAGACTCTACAGTGTGTTAATTTGTTGACAACAAATTTGATGCTTCATTTGTCCCCACTCGACAACCTTTAATCTTGAGCTTCTCCAAGGGGAAAGTGGAGAGCTTATTTTACAAAGAAATTTGGGCTCTCGCCAAGGCTAAAAGAGAAGCCAGTAGACTGACTGCACACTTTGGAAATGTCACGGAGATTGATTGTGTTTTAATTGTACATTCATTCTGGAGTGAGAAAAGAGAGGGAAGAGGAGTGGAAAGGCACAGCCAAGGAGAAAGATGCCATTCACATTTGCATCGCTTCCCAGCTGGGATCACCTTTAGCCAAAATCACTATTTTTGCCAGTGGTGGCTTTGTGGGTCCCTGGAAATGATGGGAAAGCCTCATTCCTGACCCGTCCCTGATGCTGCTGGAGCACAGGGAATCTGACTGTAGACCTTGGGACCCAACGCTGGAACATCGATGTTGCTGGCTCCAGCATCCACATAATTTACGGTAATCCGAAAATGCAGGAAAGCAGACAAATTCAGCAGCTGAGCTTTATTGATGGACTGACGCCACTGGATAAGGCAGTGTGCCGTATTGGTAAGCTTTGGGCACACTGAGAATTTAATGGATGTCAAGATGTGGACAGGGGAAAAATAGGAAGATTGAAATAGAAGATTTGTGTCAGGAATGGGATTAGTGTGAAGAATTACGACAATGGTAGTTATGTTAAAAAACTCACTCCATATTTCTCTTC
>VWZK01021895.1:11108-27290 GCA_013396935.1 Baryphthengus martii | reverse complement strand
TGTCCTTGCTCAGTGCAGGGGGGTTGGACCTGATGACCTTTACAGGTCCCTTCTCACACAAACTATTCTATGATTCTATGAACTTTGTCAGAAAAGATGGCCAAATTTGATGGCCAAGTTTTTGACTGCACTGTCAGGTCTTACATTTTCTACCTCAGTCTCACATTTCTGCTGTTTTTCTCAGTGCTTCTCTTCAGAGTTCAGAGCTTAAGTACCTCAATTGTCATTTGAGATGAAGCCAGCTTAAATTCCCTTCCACGGTGTGGAGGAAAGTGTGATTATGTGAATTTCAAATGCTGAAAAACTATAAGGCCATAATCTTGGAAGTCACTTCTTGTTGAAAAAAAATGTCTGATTCTTCTTTTGTGTAAGGGGAGCAGAGAGGAGCAGGAGAAATCTTTGATTCACGGTTTTTGCAGGTTTGAAGCTGGCCACACGATACCTGCTGCTCGAGATGTTTCAGTCCACTCAAGATCTACTATCCCACATCGACCGCCTGGACTCACCACAAAGCAGCTGCCGTAAACGTTGAAGCCAGATGGTTCCAGAGGTTGGGAAACATGGAGTTAACACACTTGCAGCACTAAGGACTTGGCTGGCATTCAGCTCCTGCCTAAGAGCCTCTTCGGAACATTAGACACCGTTCCTCTACCCATATTGTCCTTTACACCTTAGATGATGAAAGAGGAGTAGAGAATACTAAGGGGTTTTTTTACCTGCCGATTTGCACCGTGGGCTCGGTGGCGTAGACTGTTCCAGTGAATCCTGTGTACTCTGTGATATAGGGCAATGCCATCATGCAGTGATAGTTTGAGATCAAGATAACATCGACCGTGGAGAGGTCAAGCAGCTCGGTCTGAAAACGGAAGGAAGAGATAAGCAATATGTAACTCTTATACAGTTTAAGCAATGGAAGAAAAACTTCTTGTTCTTTTCTTTTGTTTTTTTTTAAACTTCACATTGCAGGAGTGTAAGTGGTTTATAAAATAACTGGGAGGGGGAGGGCATGTCTCAGTTGGGACAAAGATTAATGTTTCCTTTAAATTAACAGGATTTATTTTAAAAGCTCCTTAAAATTTCTCCCTTCTCAAATGAGAACAAGAAATCATGTCCTGAGTTTGTCTGTCTGTCCTGGAATGAAATGGCTGCAGTTGAGAGAGGCACGACAATCAGAGTTTTGTCAAAGAACTGCCGGCTGCGCTCCCAAAGGGAGGAACACGGCACAGACACCGACACTTCTGCAGCAGCTCTTTAGCAGGGTGCCTCATTTCTGATGTGGCACATGGCACTGAACCCCAGGAGAGGGAGGGAGATGGATGTAGGTTGTATTTATTCATATGCTTAAAATAATTCACGTATTTTCCCAAACTAAATGGTTGGTGCCTTTATCATTCACATTTTCTAGACCAGGAGATGAAGCTCATTCATAGGCTACAACAAAACAGACGGGTGGGTCCAGTTTGTTGGGATGTGACAGTTGAGGCAGCAGTTCTGAGAGTGAAAGAAGGTTTCACACATTGGTAAAGGCATTTTAATTAGAAATATTTACTGGTAATGCTGTAACACAAATGCTGTCAAGTCAGAAATGTACAAGATAGATGACCTCTAACTCAGTTATTATAGAGCAGCTAATGGAATTCAACACTCATCAAGCACATATTATCTGATTACAAGGCCTGGTCCGGCAATTTGAATGAAAAAAGGCAAGAAAGTAGGTCACTCGGCTTTTCAGAGGGGCTGACACAGTGCTCTGGTGACAAGCTGCTTAACTCAGAGCTGAGCGTTCCTGGGTTCAATCCATGAGCACAGCTGATGTGGGAGGCAGGATCTTCAAGGGGAATAGAGTAGGTGAAACACCATCCTCAGATTCATGACAGGGCACCCTGTTTATCTTGCTAAGCTCGTCAGGCAGCAACACACTCACTGTGAGGTATCAAATAATCTGCCAACGGCCGCTCCGACCTCCCTGGCCCTTCGTGGCTTGGTTTTCCGCTGTGTCCCGTCCACGCGGAATCCAACAGGGAGTCGCTCAGCCCCACCAGCCATCAGGAGGATGCAGACCTACCACTTTCTGAGTTTAGAGCATCCCACATCTCACCATTTACTAATAGGACGAAAAGGGTGTGAAAACCAAAAACAAAGTACAATCTTCCCTGGGACTTGCGGCAATCTCCCTTAAAAGGGCCTGGGAAGTGAAGTTTAAAAATGTTTCTGAAATGTGAAGGGAGAGAGACCAGAAGGTTGCCAAGCCAAGAGAGGGCTGCAGCCTGCACTCTGCCACGGGGAAGTGCACTCTGCTGCCGAGACAGCCTCTTAGCTAGCACCTTGTGGCTTCTGGATTCCATTCAAAACCTGCTTTTCTTTGGCATCGGTGTTCCTGGAAGCGATAGCACGATTCTCAAACTCACTACTTTTGCCGACAAGTTTCTTCAAAAGAAGTGGCATGGAAGGAGACAAAGAAGAAGACAAAGCTTCTTTCACAGAAGCTCCTTCTTGCACCGTTTCGCTCTGCTGCCGCGTTCCGCCGGCCTCGGCCTCTGAACCCTCCCACAGACAGACCTGTGAAGCTTGGAAGTCGATCCACGTATCGCTGGAGGACCTGCTCCTAGTGCTTCAGGAGAGGACTTGGCACCTGTGGAGAGCTTCGGGAACCCAGGCCGTTTGTCAAGTCCCTCCAGTGGTGCCAAGTGCAGCCAGTTGCTATTTTCTGGTTGTAACGTGGACTGCTGGGAAAGAGTTCCGTTCAGCGGTGACACTGGGGCAATGAAGCAGCAGCTCCCCAGCAGCTGTATGTAGATTTACACATGTGAGTATTTTCTAGCCCGACAAAGTAACCAGAAAGCACCCTAAAGCCAGGCAGATCATCATTTCTGCGCATGGCCTCAATTCCCAAGGGAATTCAGAACATAAACTTCATCCTTCCCAAGATCTGGGCCATAATGGCACTTTCTAGGCATACAGATGCTTCTTACATCCCTCCCTTCCACAGAAAGCTCACAAGAACCCAGGATCATTAGGAGGTGTTTTGGGGTTTGTTTTGTTTGGGTTTTTGGTGTTTTGTTTTTGGTTTTTTTTTTTGTAATTGGATTATATCCATTCCAGTTGAGGGAAACAAGCATTTGCACACAGATCTGTCGGTATCACTTGCCAAAACCGGGACCAGAGCTGCCAACTTGCTTTGAAGAATCAAGATGAGAAGGGTCAGAAGCTGCAAGAGGTGAGTTTTGTGGCATCAACAGAGAGAAACGCTATTGCCAGAACCCCAGCGATGTGACAACAACCCTCCAGGAGTGTTTTGTACTTCCTGTCAACAAGGCCAAGCAGAAAGTAAAAAAGATAAAAATAATCCCTGCCCAAAAAGCAATCGTCTCTGCCTTTGAAAGACAGAGAAAACATCCCAGTATGAAATGGAAGAGCTGATGTTATCACAGTCTGAACACAGCTGAGGAAAGAGGATCCTAATCCCAGTGTATTCCCCACCATTCACCCCTACACCACTCTCTGCTCAGCTTTTTACTTCTTCAGCTCTCCTACAGACACCCTTCATCTGAGCACTCAGGTAAGCCCAGTTAATTCAAACATTTTCAAGTGCTTGTTTGTTGTTTTTTTTTAAACTCAGGTATTCCTGAAAAAAAACCCCAAACAAAAGAGCTCAAGTAGCAGCCACTTGCAGTTCCATCTGCAGATACAAAGGAATAGTTCTTCCCTCCCCGAGGAAGTGATGAACAGCTAAGAAGGCAGCACACGTGTCCTGTCATAATTGAGTCCAGCTCAGCCACATTGTCTTTGGAAGGCTCAGAAAAATGAAGAGTTAAGTCTTATTCTTCTCTGAGATATTGATCTGCTCAAGGAGACCTCCCAGATTTCCCAAACCTGTTGTAAAATATGTTTCCATCCTTTTTTCCAGTGTAAGAGATACTAGAGGCACCTTAACAATATGCAGGCTTTAGTAGTATTATTTACTGAGTTGTGGAGCACCTCTGCTATGAGGATGGGCTGAGGGAGCTGGGATTGTTCAGCCTGGAGAAGAGAACACTCCAGAGGCACCTTCTAACTGCCTTCCAATACCTGAAGGGAACCTCCAGGGAGGCTGGAGAGGAACTTTTCACAAGAGTGTCCAGCCACAGGACAAGGGGAAATGGTTTTCAGCTGAAGGAGAAGAGGTTTAAAGTGGATCTTAGGAAGAAGTTCTTCACTAGGAGGGTGGTGAGACTCTGGAATCGATTGCCCAGGGAGGCTGTGGATGCCCCCTCCCTGGAGGTGTTCAAGGGCAGGTTGGTTGAGGCCTTGAGCAACCTGCTCTAGTTGAGAGGTGTCCCTGCCCATGGCAGCGAGTTTGGATGAGACGACCTCTGAGGTCCCTTCCAACTCCAGCCATTCCAGGATTCTGATAAAATAGCATGAATTGGATAATAATAACGTAGCAAATTTCTCCTACATGACAGAATGGAGTCACAATTTTTCGGTAAGGCTTTGACCAAACTCACCTCTGGTAAACAGAACTCAGGCACAGAGTCTACAAACACGTGGCCAGAGCACTCCTTCAGCTCCTGTAAGAAAAGCACAACAGAGAAAGACAGAAAAACACAATGCGATGTTACTCCAATGCAGCAGGTTTTGCACTTTCAAAACTTTTTCTTTATTACAGGTAATTACCAGGCTGTTACTTCATTATGTTTATCCCCCTTCCAGGGACAAGGTGCTGAAAACAGATCTGCTGGAATGGCTTTCATGTGAAATGAGACTGCTTGGTGCTTCAGGGGATCAGGCCCTCGTTTGGAGGCACAGAGACGGCACTCTGGGAGGAAAGCAGCCCTGGTAACCACTGACTGGATTTGCTGGGGCCACGAAGGAGGTGCTGTCCTGGGAAGCTGCATTTTCTCTGCTCTTTCAACTGTTTTGGCTGGGAAATTTGTAACAATACAGGTTGACTTTGTCTATCAGAACCAAAAGTGGTTCATGAAGCCCACTCTTCTGGGAACAGCTGCTCTCCTGACCTGCAAGGCATGCACAGCATCTTGATAGTGCCCTGGCTGTCTTACAAGTTTGGAATTTTGTTTTGGTTCCCTATAACTTCAAACTTTTTCTGTCTTACTAGGAGCAGAACACAATTTCTAGCCTCTGCCTCAGAGCGTTTGATGAAACACCTTTTAGGGATCTCACCTCCACATTGGTTACATTGCTCTCTACTGTTTTCTTCCTCTTATTTTTCTCCAGGCTGACATCAGAAATCTTTGTCACATGGAAAGTCACACCCTTCAGGATTACGTATAGCATAAAAATATTCCCAACTCCAGTCCAAACACACCTCACAGGCTCCCTACCACCCACCCTGCCTTCTCTGCTGGATGCTTCTCTTGCCTGTCCCAAAGCGAGCGGGCTCAGGCAGTTTCAGACCGGCAGAATTAAAGATTGAAGCCAGTTCCTAATAATTACAGTGCACCTGCCAACTAATAACGAATGAGCAATTACATCTAGTGGCAGAAGTCTCCTAACCTCATCTCAAGGGAGTTCAAAATGATTAAAACTAGATCGTAGCAAATTTCAAATGCCTCTCCAGGCCTTAAGGTTTATAACTGTCAGGCAGAGAGCGCTGTACCGGGAATGTCCGCCCGACATGATAAAACATACCCCTTTGACTCCTTCCCGTGCCTTTTTCCAGCACTGGGTCAAAGAATTTACCATTCCAAGCAGTTACAGTGGTCAAGGTGAAGGGAAGAGACGCTGCCTTTGAATTTTTAACGCACGATTTCCATCGCCGCTGCACGGACGTGAAGATTTCTCCTGAGCACGCACTGCAGCGGCAGCGCAGAAATGTAAATGTATCACCTAGAAAAATATTCCGGCGGCGGAGCCGTTCTTTGGAGACGACGGAACTCAAAGCTCCCAAACTAAGCCTGGCCTTCAGGAGAAGCAAATTCCAGGGAATTCAAACTGGGCAACTCCGTTGCTGCCGCTGAGCCTGTGCAGCTCTGCAACTGCCGGTGAGGGTGTGCTCTGAATAGAGTTGTTACCATTTTATTAAGAGAAATGCTGCCTATACAGTTTCTTTTGTCTTCCATGAGGAGAAAAATCAGGTCTTTAATCTATGATCTTCAGCTCCCTTGCCTGGAAAAAATCAGATCAAACCATTCCGTCCACCTCAAAGTCCCTTGCAAAAGCAACTATTATTACTGGTTTCCTTTAATGTTCACATAGTTGGAGAAGAGTCTATTAAAGCAGTATTTTCTCTCCTGATACCTATCGCTGCGCACATTTGAAATGTATCTGCCTATTTTACTAACATCTGACATATTTTTGCGTTCATTGTTCCCCTGCGGCTGATCAAGCTGGACGCTGCAGCGCTTGGTTTTGGTTGAAGCCCCAGATAAATTCTGCCTACAAAACTAATGTAATGAAAAGAAAGGGAAAAAAGACCGGAAAAAAAAATAAAATATATATATATCTCTCATGTAGCTGAGTGAGTCCTGTGTCTTAAAATCAGGAGGCTGGAGAGAATACCCTCCCTGCTACGGCCAGCAGCAGAACCCACGTTGATTTCAGAGGCCAAAGACATGCAAGAGACCTCCCGTGGGCAAACCATTCGCTTTCTCCTCATTCTCCTGACTAAAAAAAACAGGGTAGGATACCAACCTCATTTCTAAGCATGCTATGAAGCTTTGGTGTCAGAAAAGTGAGACTGTTGAATAAAAGGCACTCTGAGAAGGCAAAGCACTATTATTTATGGAGCTCCACAAAAGAGGAAAATACTCATACCCATGATTTGTGCATTTTAAGAGGATTTTTTTAAAAAGAGCTAAGCTACCTCTGAAGGCTGAAAGCCTGAGAGTTGCTATTAGCATTTTGTTTCAAAACATTCTGCTCTACAAGGACATCAGGGCTGGTGAGGGTACGCACAGAAACCTTTGCGATGAGTCAGCATGGAAGTCTTGTTCCTGCAGTGCCAGCTCCTAACTTGTCAGGTAGTTATTTTTTTTTTGCAGGGCAAGGAAATTTGAAATCTCAGTATACAGTACCTTGTCCAGAAATGTGCTTCCATCTTTCAAAACCCAACCGGGAAGTTTGGACAGCCTGGGGCTGCAGAAAGAGAGAGAAAAAAATAATTAATTATTGTAATATGGGTTGTATCCTTGTCAGTCGTTGAGCACAGAGCTGCTGTTTGGTGTCACACGGGCAGAAAACACTGGTTCTGTCTCAGGGAACTAACAATCTCAATAAAACAGGCAGGCAGTTTCACTGTTTCCAGTGTGTGCTGAAATGACTTTTACAAATCATGATTATGACACTTAGAATAAAAAGAAGAAGAGGACGACGCACGCGGGGCGTTCGATTTTAGGCCTTTACAGTGAGAACTTCAAAAAGGCTTCAGTGCTGTTTATGTTGCCCTGTGGTGCCACTGGCTGGGTAAACAGAAGGGTTAGAGCAGCAACAAACTGTGAGCCTGAAATTGTCCAAAAAGCCCCATAAAACTGCTCCGGGGTGGAAGACGACAGACAAATATTCCCACTAGCGATGGCAGGGAGAGGGTGACGCTCCGGATTAATTTATAGACACGGCAGTCGAGATTTTATATCCACATAAAGCAGGGCTTCCCGCGTCAGTCTCACCCTGAAGAGCCACACCAGGAGCTGGACGGTGCGTTTCCCTCGCTTGGAAAGACAAAGGGGCAAGGAGGTTTTGCTGAGAAGGGCATGTTTGCAGCTGGCAGGGCTGGTACCAGTCAGCAGCCGCAGGGCTGCTTTTTAAAATCGTTTNATGCCGAGTACAGGCGGAGAATTCCATCCCTACTCCTGCTGGCCACGCTATTCCTGATACTTTATTTTAAATGCTAATAAAGAAAATTCGAGGCGGACACTAATCCTGAGTTTCCAGTCGTAATCATCGCAGCATTTTTTGTTGCTGCTGAGAGACTTATTTGTATTTCACAGCGACATTTGATTTTGTGTGACCTTAGCACCTGAAACCACTGTCT
The DNA here is from genome assembly GCA_013396935.1 of Baryphthengus martii. Classification (NCBI taxonomy): domain Eukaryota; kingdom Metazoa; phylum Chordata; class Aves; order Coraciiformes; family Momotidae; genus Baryphthengus; species Baryphthengus martii. The sequence continues at coordinate 19,318 of VWZK01021895.1, read as the reverse complement.
GCCCGGATTCGAGCACATCCACAGAAAAGTTGAGGAACGAAGAGAAATGGAGTCTCCTGTACCAAGCCCTGAAACGGCCTCAGATTTGGAAGCAGAACTCGAGATGCTGGTTGCAATGAAATCTGCTCTAAGCTTTACAGACAGACACTCTTAGATGTGTGAGGGCTTTCAAATTTAAGATCTGGAAACCAGGAAGCGATTCGAGCGCTCAGAAGAATGCTGCGTTCAGATTAACATCCATATTAAAGCCCAAATCCTAACTGGCACTCCAGAAAGCCCCGAGGACGGAAAAAAAGGGGAAATCTAAGCTTCAAGGAGCAAAGACAGAAGGTAAGAGGTGAGAGCAAAAGGATACGTCATCGAGAAGCTACACCAGAGACGTGGGACTCCCTTTTGAGGATAAAGAGTAAGTCTGAAGAAGTCTGACAGTAGAAAAGGATGAGGTGGTTCAATGTCTCCCCACTGACACATTCCAAAGCACAATTTCAGAGCGGTCTTTTGGAGACTGAGTAGAATTGGTGCAGAGAGGCAGAAAAAGCAGGGAAAAAGCAAGAACAAACCGCTCCGATATGCAACAACTTGGACAGATAAGGGAGGAGAGGACAGAGATCTTGACAGGAAGGGACACCTGGAGGTTTGTTATGCAGTGTCTCAAAGGCAGCACTAGATGAGGTCAGCCACGGCTTTGTCCAGCTGTGCCTTACAAAGCCCTGGAGCAGGAGATTCTAGAGCCTCTCCGGCGATGGGTGAAAGCGCTACGAAAAACTCCCTCACTGGGAAGCTACTGTCCAATTGGAGCCTCCCAAGACACAATTTGTGGCCACTAGCCCCTTATACCACCTGCCACTGTCGAGAAGAGTTTGGTTCTGTTGCCCTCAAGCAGATGTAGGTGGCCATCGGCTCCCCATCGAGCCTCCTCTGCCACCCTGCACAAGCTCGACTCCCTCAACCTCGCCATGTAGTCATGGGCTTCCAACCCTGCCCATCTTAGAGCCCCCAAACACCCTCTCCAGTTTCTCAGCATCCCACTTAATCCAAACCTGGATCCGTTGGTGATTTCATCAGCATGAGGCAGAGTGGAATAACCGCTCCTCGATGTGCATGCCCTGCTCCCCCTAATTTAGCGTAACACCGGGTTCGCTTTATTCACGATGAGTAAAAACCTGGCACCCATTGCACAGTCTTGTCAAGAGGGGCAAAATTAGCTCCTGGATCTCATGTGGGGGTGAAAGTGGCATAAGCAACACGGGACAGAAAGGACTCTTTTCCTTGAAGCAGCACAGCTCCTGCCGACATAGTTTTGACATTGTAATAGAGTGATTGATTAATCCAAAATAGCCAGAACTGTCCCATAAATAATGTGAGCAAGTGTGTCATGGCTAGACAGGAAAGGTTAAGAGCTTCCTACATGTTCATTTTACCGTTTTGCATTTGACTTTGGTACAGGGGAGAAAATTCCAGTTGACAAACCTCTCCTTTAAAGTACCTGAACTGGCAGAAAGCGTTTGGCAACTGCAGGTACTCCGCTCCATGGGCTGGAGCATGGACTGCCATTTCCAGGACAAGGTGGAATCTAAACACCTTTTGACAGGCTTTTCTTCTTTTTTCTCGAAGAGTAAAGAACTCTGAAAAATGTCCAGTCCTTTTAATGACACAAACACTACAGCACTTCCCTCTCTTACAGATTAAAGCACAGGTTCTCCAAACGTTTGCTCAAGGAGGGCCCCGTGCCAGGTACGACACAGGAATTAGCTGCATAGCAAAGATCCTCTGTAACATCACACCTCTGTGATCCAGAGGTAAAAATCAGGGCAGCTTTGCAGACCTAGGTTCAAATTCTCAGTCAGTTCACCTGGAAACTGAAGAAAAAGTCCCGTTGATAAGACACATTTGAATTTTCCAGGTATTTCGGCATCATGGTAACGGAGACCTGATATATAAGGGTACAACTATGAAAACTAGGGAGAGAGAAGGACTTTTTAGAGGCTGCCACATTCCTCCTCAAGTTTCTAACTCATTTCCACAACTCCCTGCAGGACATCTTTTTGTAGAGTACTGAAGAGATCGATTACTCGCCCCAGTCCACGTGCTTAGGACAATCCTCGCTGCAAGGAGCGTTCAATCACCTCTCCGATAAGATTGATTGGATTTAAATCCAAGCGTTTGCTCCGATTCCACTGGGCCATCAGGAGTCAGAGCTGACATCCTTTCTTATTGAGTTGGAGTCCTTTTAGTGCAGACATTGTGGAGGTGTCTGGGGAATTCCAGGTTGTGACCTGCAATTTGGCTGTTCATTCCCAGGGTCTGCTATCAGCAGACAAAGCCGGCGTATCCCCGGGGAAGCTGATGCCAGCAGCTCTAAAGAACCTCAGAAACCTTTGTTCAGTCACCTCCTTTTGCTACTCGTTCCTCTCTCAATTTCCTTTTTCTTGGAGGGATGGGAGAAAGGGAATACCTGGATTTCCCAAGTTTTCTGGATCCCTTCAAAATCTATCACCGCCCCAAAACGTTGTAGTCGGCAATTGTATTATGGAATGGGACAAAAACTGACGCTCACGCTGATCGGTCTTAAGGCATCTGCTGCCTACTCTACGGCAGATCTTGAACTCCACGCTCTTGCAGAGCAATGCACACGTGGTTTATTCTTTTCCTCTCAAAAAAAAAATAAAAATCACACATTGTAGGAAGTGCTGGACAAGCTGCTTTAACCTCCTTAGGTCACTTTGGGAACTCCTTTGCCCAGTGACAGAATCAGAGAACGGCAGGGGTTGGAAGGGACCTCCAAAGATCAGGGAGTCCAACCTCCCTGCCAGAGCAGGAACCTAGAGTAGGTCACACAGGAACAAGTCATATTCTCCCCCTCTCAGTCAAACTTCCCCTGAACTCAGAATTTTCCCCATTTCTTTCCCTGTGGATTAAAGTTCCTAATGGCTTTTGTGAAAACTCCTACTGCTTCCCATCGCCTGGAATTACTCACTTCCACCTTGCCAACCCTTCATTTGTGTAATTTGTGCAAGACCTGATTGAATACCCAAATACATCTCAAAACCTGGAAAAACACGACTTTGCAGTCAGGGCATAGAAGGGGGAGCCTTGATCTCAGGATTCTCTTCTAGGCTCGACTTCTGTTTCACTGCCATTCCACTCCGGGGCTCAGCTGCACTGCCCTGTTAGTTATTTAATTTTTAAAAGGGAATGATTATACCATCAAGTCAACTAGGTGCTATTTTTCTTTGCATTAGTCGGTGCTCTGAAGAAAAGCCTGAGAGGAGGCTGGTTGAACAGCCCTTGCCGGGCTCCAGGCGCTCCACCTCAGTTACCCATTTATCTCATCTTGCGTGAAGAAGCCAAAAAGATGACAGATATGTGACCTCACTTGTGCTGAGCAGTCGCAGCAATACTTTAACAAAGCTTAGAATAAATTATCTAGAAAAACCAATCAATAAATCCATAAAATGTCTTCCGTCTACTGAGCCAAAGGACGTTATTTTGATAAAGAGAATTTTTAAGTGAACAAAGTCCATTTATGACACCAGATGATGCTGTTCATTTGTCCTCATCCCCTCCCTCCTGCCAGCAAGCCACTGAACGTGGAGCTCTCCAAGCGCAACCCAAGACGACACAAAGTGCTTGGAGGCCGCAGAACGTACCTCTGAACCAGCGGCAACGGGAGGAAATTGAGGGTGGACGTCATATCCAGTCCACAATCCAACATGATGGTGGTGGATTTGAACTTGAGCACGTTGCATGGTAAAGTTGGATGTCCTGACAGGCAGTACTGGAAGAAGAACATGAGGATGAGTTACTCGTGATCTTCACCAAGAGAGAAGCTCCACTGAACTCCCGTATTTTTAAGCATGGAGTTTCACACACACACCAGAACACCACCCAACTTCCTACGAATCTGTGTCTCACCGCTACGGATGTTCTTGAGATTTCCTCACGTCAAGGTATGAAGGGGCAGATTTTCTTCAGACAAGTTTTTCTGATCACAAGGGTTGAGAAGATGACATAGCTTCTCTCTCCAACTTAGGACACACATAAAATCTTTTTAAACAACCCCCTATTTTCACAAAAATCCCAGAAAAATCAGTCGCTTTAAAACTCGGTCTTACTGGCAAAACTGGACTGAAATTGGCCAGCAAATCTGAAAACTGCTTGGGGTGGGAAGGGAAGAAAAAGAATTCCTGTAGGAACACAGGTTTTGTTTCCTAACCAACCAAGCAAGGTGCAGCCCAGACCTCCTGTGGCTGCTTGGGCTGGGTGAGCAGAGGAAGCTGTAGGTGTGTGCCCAGTAGCAGCTCTGGGGCAGGGCTCTTCACCTGCTTTTTGTCTTGCTAAATGCAAAGAGGAAACAGGAGGGAATGGCACAACCCTGCCTGAATGGAAGGGTTTGTGTAGGGAGAATTCCCAAATGCTTTGGGAACCAGCAAGCAGGTGATGTCCAGGGGCACTTCAGCATCATTGAGATGCAGTCACCTCTTGCAGGGAGAATGGCAAACATTTACCAGGCACAGGAAGCTTTGAATAAGAAGAGAAGTGAATAAAACCATCAGCTTTAAAAATGCCCAGATTAGAAAGATAAATGTGGCCACCTCAGAGAGGTCTTCTCTTTGGGAATTCGATGGCTCTTCACGGGTTGTAAGAATAGGAGATTTTGCATCTTGAACACAAGTTTTTGCACCTCTGAAGTCTGGGCACCTGGCAGCACAGCAACTGCTCAGGTGGTCAAACTTCAGTTTGAAAGTCAAGTTTTGCTCAATTAAAGTGAAAAATATCAGTTGGTTGGCCATGCACTGCACTAAACCCAGACTCAGACCTTTTCTAAGTCATTTATACCCTGTGCTTGCTTTCTACACCTCACTCTACGAAGTGGAAAGAAGGTAGATTAATCATTTCATTTCCTACCTCTGCTCACAATGTGTTAACACAAGGCTGGATTAACAACTCCCAAGAAGTCTGTTTACATATATTCGTCAAAACCCTCTTTTAAATTATATTTAAATATTTAAAATTTAAGTATTAAAAAGCTACTCGGCCCCAAATATGAAATTAAAAATATCAGAAAGGCTTTTGTTTTAAATTCACAAAGCCTGAAATATAAAAGAGCACCACTGCATTTTGCCTGCTATTAGGAAAGCTGAAAAAAAAATGGTGAATTGAGTATCCAAGTAAGGAATACAGTTGTTTTATTTGCAAATGGAAAACACTCATGTGAAATTAAATTCTCACCAGGTCAGAATTTTGACAACTGAAGCTATAAATCCAAGTCAATAGAAAGAAATGAAGGAAAAAAATAAGATCTAAACTATTTCTGTAGCTTTAAAACTGTGGGTAATTAAAATAAAGGTAATGAAATATCAGCACTTTTGTCAGCAAAACACTTTCTGGCTTTTTTTAAACTCATGAATAGGATCATGACCCTGACATCTACGAGTTAACTGGAAAATCTTTTTTTTTTTCTTCTGTAAAAGCATCTAAAATAATCTATAACTGTGGCTGTCACGTTGTGGTAAATGGATTCCTGGGCGTCAATGGACTTTTTCTACCAGATTCAAGTAAAGTGACTAAAAAAAAAAAAATAAAAAGCAATTTGTATGTGCTCCACAGCTGACATTTCTGAGCCTGCACCTCTGTTAGAATTTTAGATTAGGAATCTGAGAATGTGACTGTTTGCACCATCTAGGTCTCTATACACACTATAAATGTGGTCATTTCCACCCAGTTCCTGTTCAAAATAGACCTAGAGATTCCAGTCACTGATATTCCTGACTGGATTAAAAGGCAAGTCCTTTTTTGCTCTCAGATTTGTTTGCTTCCATCTTTATTCCCTCACAGCTAAAGCAGCCAACACTCTAAGTGCCTCATCTCCTGAATAAAACCCAAGTATGTTAAAAAAAAAAAAATAATAATCACAAAACATACCAAAGACAGAAATACACCCACTCAGTCCCCATTTTTCTTGGAGGGCTTTGGAAATTGGAGGAACATTTGCCAGAGCAGGGCACAGAGATCAAGATGAGGGGCTAATTCCAGATACCGAGGCCCTCAGAGGAGCAGGTTCTCAGGAGAGATTTGGGTGATGCCGAGCGCTCGCCAGCTCGGAGCGTCTCTGGTGATCTCATGGATGGCAACGGGACAGAGAAAAGAGCTGATGGCTCACGCTACCGCCTCCAAAACATCCCTGTTTGTGCAGGTTCTGAATCCCACCTGAAGGCAACAAAGAGTGCAGAGCATTCTTCTAGGATTGATATCACGTGCTGGCTTAAAATCCTAGGGGGAAATCAGCAACTGGATTTGCCTGGCCTAAATAATATTCAAATTTCCGGGGGTCTGACATTTTCCTTGGATTCTGAATCAGGTCTGGAGTCTGTCACCTCTACCTTGTTCTCCCAAATACAAGTCAAATTGATGAGAAAAGTGGATGAAATGGCATCCAACTCCTTCCCGTTGAGGGATCCTTAGAGGGGCCCCTCAGACTCAGACACATCTCTGGACAAATATACAATGAAGAATCGGGTTTTATGATCCCCAGTCCTTAAATTTATACATAGGCCTAAAAATGTGACGATTACTGATTTCAGAAAGCTTGTATTTCTGACCCTCAATCCCTTCCCTCCCTCGGCCCCAATGCAAGACTCTGGACATTAAAAGAACTCAGTGTTTTCACTGTGGTTTTCTTTTAAAGATTTCTCAGTTTGCTTTCCCCCCCTCCATTCTATCAGCCTCTACAATCACATCCAGAAGCGCTGAGCGTTGCACTGTTTGTCCCACCATTCATCCACGCCCAGAGACTTCATCGGGCACCTAAGATTATGTAGGATCAAGTTCTTCAGCCACCCGCCTACCGAATTAATTTTACACGGTTACACCACAGAGAGTGATTTATTGGAAGCCTCAAAACAAGCCCAGAATCCCAAGTTCACTTCTGTGAAGCTTCCTCAAGACAAACTGCTCAGTCTCAAAACTGAGAGACAATCTGATGTTTAACAAAGGTGTAACTTCAGGTGAAACAACTGAAACTCTACGCTTGAGTATTTTGAAAGCTGCTTTGGTTTTCACCTCCGAAGAATTGAAGCATGTTATCTGAAATAGGGAAATTTTTCCTGGAAAAATCAAACGAGTGGCTGAATCTCTTTCCTCCGGGAAAGGGTTGAAAAGAGGTTTAGAGAGGAGACCAACAACACAGATAGTGTATTTTATGATAACATTCCCTTCAGAAGATTGTAATATCAGAACCAAAATAACGTCAGTAGCACAGTGCACCCTTCACAAAGCTATTCCAGGCTGATTTTCTTAGCTGTAATTATCTATCTTAACATCATACTGCTGACGGAGAACGATTTGATTACTATTCTTAGAGCAACCCAGTAGAACCCCACGTGTAGAGGGGCAGCTCCAGCACCACTCCAAGGCGAGACTCGCGTTTGAGGGCAGGATGGCAGAGAAACGCCTCCTCCTCCTCCTCCTCCTCCTCTCGAATCCCACCCACGTCTCAATTGATCCAAACCCCGACCCAAGCCTGGCGGGCACGGCGGCAGAAGCCGGGAGGAAAGCCGCCTGCCCGGGCCTGTGGCCCTTTCCTCCGACCCGCCCGGGCCTCCCGCGGCTCCGTCCCTTCAGGAGTCAATTCCCCAGCGACCGGGGGGCTGAGGGGAGCGCAGCGCTGGGCCCCGTTCCCTCAGGGCCCGATTCCCCGGCGGGGGCTGAGGCTGCATAAGCCGGGAAGGGGGCGATCCCGGGATCCCCTCCCCGCCACCGGGAGCAAGTAGAGCCCCCCCTCCGCCAAGACACACTCACCAGCTTCATGCTTCACCCGGCTCTATTTACTGGGACAATCCTGCCCCCACCTTCCTGCCCTGTCCCCTCCCTTTCTCCCCTCTCGGCTTCTCAGGGCATTATGGGACTTGTAGTCCCACCGCCCCTCCCGCCCGGGGTGACGTCGTGGCAGAGCCCACCTCTCCCGAAGCATGCCGGGAGTTGTAGTCGCCCCCGCGCTGCGGCCCCCGCGCCCCCATTGGCGCGCCGCGGCCTCGGGGCATGTTGGGAGTTGTAGTCCTCGCCCCTCGGCTCTCCCCGTCACCCTGGGGAGGGAAGAACTACAAGTCCCAGGGTCTCACAGCGGCAGCAGGTGGGAGCTCGGATGTTGATATCAACATGGCGCTTGTCAGACAGACAAAGACAGTCAGTCTGGTGTGATTGAGCCAAAA